>JAPJYX010000073.1:0-600000 GCA_030503985.1 Himalopsyche tibetana
CTTTTTAGTCATTTTACAGTCCCAATGAAACTGATTGACAATCCCCGAGAGGACAGCAGAGAAACGTTTGAGAAACGCTGCTGTATATAATCCAGTTGTAACTGAACGGTAAGATATTCTTTTTCTTCTAAAACTTCTTCGTCGCAACTAGATAAGACAGTTGACTCACAGAGAATCATTGAATACGACTCAAATGAACAAACCAACTCGATGATCAATTATTTTCCATTTTTACTAACTGGCTTTTATATTAAAATAAAATCAAATTTGACAACATCATTATTCCACTCGTTGTGTTACAAAACGTGACTCGTGTTTCGCCTCTATGAGAAGCGTCATCAGACCATCGCAACGTTTGCGAATAAACTAAAAATTTATTCCGATTCTCACGTTATAAATTACAAAATAAAAGTCGTGGTTTTGTCCTTTTCTACTGGACGCAGGGCGCGCGGGTAAGATACAAACGTTGATAGTGGTAAATACAGATTGATTACTTTCTTTCGTTGGGTAGGGTAAAATCCCAATGGACATCAATTCAACGATGGTGATTATTTAAAAGGTTGATTTTTACTAATATACAAGGAAAGGATTTATAATATATATTTATAGGTTTACGTTGTTGTTACCTGGATGACAGGATTGTCTTCTATGACCTCGGCGAGGGCGACGGCCGCCTCGGCGCCCAGCCTTGCACTCTGCATACCCAGTGATAGAAGAGAGCGGTTCTTCTGCAGGGCACCCTTTATCCGATTCACCGTCTCGCCTCCGAGCGGATTCTGACCGACGTTCAAGACCTCGAGGGATCGACAGCGCGTCTGAAATGGATAAAAAAAAAGTATTTACAACAAACACAAAACACACGGTCTGGGTTTCGCCCTTTCGGCATCTTCATGCGTTGTGCGCGGATGAACTTGAACTGACGCTTAGTAAACGAATGTATCGTGCATATGTAAGAAATAAATGCATCATTGAGTTTAAAGCCATTGCTGGCGAAATGGATTAACCCGCGGGAATGCCTACAGATTTGAATGGTGGGTAGTTTTAAGAATCATATTTAATTTTTGTATGTGGGAATTTTTTTTTTTGATTATATTTAACCACATATAGGGTAAAAGAGTGTGGAATTTATAAAATTTACATGATCATTCAAAATCGTTGAATCAGTCAAATTATGTACATTCACACAAATTTTGTTAATAACGACCCGGGTTTCAGCATCTTCAGCAATGGCTTTAAGCCCAATGATACATTTATTTCATATATAAACACGAAACATTCATTTAGTAAGCGTCAGTTCAAGTTCATCGGTGCACTTGAACGACTGAAGAAGCCGAAAGGCGAAACCCGGGTCGTTAGTGACAGTGTACTCCATTTCTAAAATTTCATGGAAAAAATGTTTATTTTGCACGAGAATACATCTCGACACACCGGCGCGTCGTTGGTGTACGGAGTCGGTAAGCGTTTGACACACCGGTGGGTCGTTGGCGTGCAAGTGCTAAAAAGAGTTTATAAATTAATTCATTTTTCACGGCGGTACAAACAAAAGTTTTAATGAATAATTACAGAAAACGTGATATTAAAAATGGCCACGATGTGTTCAACGTTCCTACTCCAGGAAGTCAACAAATAGTCTTTTAAGCAGGTCAAATGTGTTAAGTGTTGAACGGTGTCAAACTCACCAGAGCCTTGCTGAAGTGCTGGCCGCTGTTCCTCGTCAGGTTATTGTTCCACACGATCAGCACCGCCAGCCCTCTCTCTTGGACGGATCCTGCGAAGAAGTAACATAGTGTGAATTTGTCATTACTGCCGTACGAAGGGATTAGCGGGAGGGAATTTTTAGACACCAATCAAAAAAATGCTGCTTGTACTGAGACTCGGACCCATGAGATCCGGCACGGAAGCCCACAACGCTAAATTGCTGCGCCATAGACCCGACTCGCACAAAATCTTCGCAAAAAATTAATTATTTAATCACAATCTGGTCTGGCATTGTGAATATGTGCTCAGTGATATAATAAGAAAATATGACCCTTGCCATGGACTGTAACAAACCTGAACTTGCAGACTGAGGCGACGACATAGGCGAGTCGGAACTGGACCCGCTCGATGGCGAATTCATTGTCGACTGCTCCGCCAGAGCCTCGGCTATCGATTCGATACCCGTGTCCTGAAACAAGAAACTAGGTTAAGAACGTTGGCGTTTATCTAGACCAGTGGTGGGTAACCTGCGGCCTTTTGATTTGTGGCATTTTTTAAAATTACGTTTTGACTAATTTACATTGTGAATTATATGTACAGTAAAACCCCCATTTACACTTAAGTCGGTATAGTGTAATTCGGGACAGTGTAATTGGGGGTGTGAATCTCATACAAAACTAAGATTTCCCTTAGTTTTGCAAAAAAAAATAATGATGAAATATTTTGTTACCAATTGCAAAGGGCGCCGAAATCGAGCACCTATGTCACAGTCGCCCGGCTGTACGTGTATAGCCTGGCACGTGTTGAATGCACAGACGCTAGCCAACATTTGACTGTATATGCGGCACAGAAGACCGTCTCGTAGCAACGACAATGGAACGCGACCATGCAATCGGGGGATTCTACTGTATTTAATTTTTTGTGGGGAGGGTCAACAATCTCTTTACTGCTGCCTTGTGCTTAATCGGATAAATGAATGTGGCCTTTAGAAATGAAAAAGGTTCCCCACCCCCGATGTATATGACAGGGTTTCTCAACTGGGGGCCACAGGGAATTTTTTTTAAGAGTCATATCACAGTTTGGGGGGGGGGACACAGAAACCCTGAATATAATGGACGGAAATTGCGCATTATGCATTCGACATGAACTGAAAAAAAAAAGGGTCGCACACTTTTCGTTTCGGTGATTCCGTAAATTACTGGATTTCAAGATTAACATTTTAGTTTCGATGATGTATGAACCTTTAGACGAGTATGGACGCACGTGTACGTCGGCGCCATTTTTCTGTAAATGAGTATGGAAGTGCTTTAAGCTCAACACAGGAGTGTCCGTCTGTAAGCATATATATCGACTGTGGAAAGGAAAAAAGAACGTAAGCCACACATATTAAATTTTACAGGTGGCGCTAAAAACGTGTTTTGATGATTTTGTGACATATGCAAATTATGAATTATACACAACCGTGAAGTGAACGGATACTTCTAAACTGGTGTTTAATTGACATAATCTAATTTTAATCAAAGAAATTGTCTCGGAAAAACCTTTATTTCAGTCTTTTTTCTTGGTTTTAATTTTTTACAAGGTCATCTTTTTCAAACATAAAAGCTAAATTTAGATACTAATTCGGGATTTTCAGCTTCCATCCTTTTGATAGAACGTGTGTCAAGTTGCTTACATTATTATTATCAAAAAAAGCTTTTTTAGAAAAACTGAGGGTTACGTCCTTTTTCCTTTCCACAGTCGATATGCTCCAAGTATGAATTACATACATTCATTGTAAATTAATGTAAGGTCTGTATAAATCTATTCACTCCTCTAAAGGTTAAAATGAGTGATGAACACGGCCACCAGGATTTCCAAGTTCCGATCCCTAATTGAGAGTAGGCACGGATGCGAAAAAAAAAGCATTCACGGACCTGTATGTCGTTATTGCTGACGTCCAGCAGCTGCAGCGAGGAGTTGCCCTTCAGCATTCCGGCCAGGCACTGCGCGTCTTCGGCCCTCAGCTCGTTGTCGCCGAGGTGCAGCTCTCGCACCGACTTGTTCTGTTTTAAAAAGCCGGCTGGAAAATACCAAACGCGATATTCGATAAGTAATAGCAGACATGGGAAGCACTCGGTGTAAATGCTAGCATATCATAGAAAGAAGTAAAGCATTCGGAGGGTGATCCTGGATGCCATATGCTATACATATGATCAAAGAGGAACTAAGTTATTGTCAGTCCCAAAACGCTAATAGCGTGCATGTAATCACCCACTCATGTATTAAGGCAATAGACACTTACCGAGGCACAAAAGAGGTCTTCCGGCAAGTTTGGACCTCTGAAGGTGCAAGCTTCGGAGGTTGCAGGGGTTCCGCAGGGATCGGCCGAGCGTCGGGGCCGTGCTCTCCGCCAGGGAAGTCTCGCAGGCCTTCAGCTGCTCCAGGCACTGCGACTGCACACACCGAAAATGAATTCATTACAAACAAATTCTCTAGCTCCGAGATCTAAGACGTGGAGGCCAATTCACGTCGAGTGATTGACAAAAAATTCTCATTGAGTTTATCTTTCAGCTTCAAAATATTTGGCGCATTGGAATAAGCTGTAATGCCAAATTGGTCCATTCGACCGTGGACCCCAAGCTATGATAGTGGACACGAATGAATGGTTGGTTTTCCGCGAGATATTACCTTAAATTTGAATCGTTCAAAATATGTACGTTCTCACAAATTTTGTCAATAACGACCCGGGTTTTGCTTTTCGGCATCTTCAGACGATCAAGTGTACGGATGAACTTGAACTGACGCTTAGTAAATGAATGTATCGTGTTTATATAAGAAATAAATGTATCATTGAGTTTAAAGCCATTGCTGGCGAAAAGGATAAGCTCATGGGAATGCCCACAGATTTGAGAAGTAAGTAGTTTCAAGAATTATATTTATTGGTTTGTCGGAAAAGGTTTTATGATTATATTTATATAGGGTATAGAAGTGGAGATCCCGGCATGTTTAATATTTCATTTAAAATCGGAAGGCTATGCAATTGTGCTGTTTATTTCCAAAATTTCCTGGAAAAAGAGGTTATGACCGTCCGTATTTGGGTGTAACATTTTTATCCCTTGTTCCTGATTGAACACGTTTCCTTCCGAAATTAAGTGAAGTGCTAGCAAAAGTAGACGTGTCCTTTTTCAATCTAAAGGCTACCATATGTTCTGATAATCTGGTGTTCAGTGTCCTTTCTGTTTTGCCGATATAAAATTGGATATTACCTTGTGGATCATTCTGGAACACGCCGCCCATCCCAGAATCCCGATATGTTGGTTCCCCGATATGTCCAATTCGCTGGCGCTCTCGTAGTACTCCACCATGTCAAACAGGGCCCCCTGGAATCCGGTAAAAACGCTATTTAATATCAGTTTCTGAGCATCTTTTTTGGAAACTATAAAACATTTCCGGCAAATGATGAAAAACCTCGAGTTTGTCCCGAGTGACTTAACAGTACAAAAATTCTCATTAAATTTTTCTCGTATGATCGTTCAACTTTAAAATATTTGGCTTTGGCTGTAATGCCAAATGTAAAAAAAAACTTCTACTGTAGGGGGATATTCTGAAATATATTAGGTTTGAGCTCTTAGACCAGAGGTGGGGAACCTTTTCTTCTCTAAAGGCCGCCTTCATTTTTCTGATTCGACATAAGGCCACAGTTAACGTTGACTAGGGCAGGCGCGGGGAACCTGTGGCCTTCTGGCCAATTCTGTAATTCTGTAAATTTATGAAAATTCGTAAATTCCTGTTTCCGTTCAAAGATTCCCCAGTCAATGTTTACTGCGGCCTTATGTCGAATCAGAAAAACGAATGCGGTCTACAGAGAAGAAAAGGTTCCCCACCCCTGACATAGGGAATCTTTGACCGGAAAAAAATTTCATACCAAATTCGTTGAGTCCAGAAATTTGCGGATTTCCTGAAATTATCAGCGCAGGAGCTTTTTCAAATCTTTTTTCAAATTTTCAAATCCAAAATGTGCAGAATTTTAGAATTGGCCAGAAAGCCGCAGGTTCCCCACGCCTGTCTTAGACACTGATAAATGCGTCTCAAAAAGGTAACCTAAAATCTTGTCTCAAAACGATGCTTTTCGAGATGGTGCAATTTGGAATAGAATAATTGATACAAGGTTCCACCACCGTTATACAAGCACACAGCCGCTGTTTCGTGGCCGTCTTCCATAACACAACAATGATCGAGTACGTTCACACTTAACCCTAACAGTGCTCGAGGTGCGTATAACACTTTCTATACACAAAGCAAACAAACAATACTGACGGCGGTTTCGTCGTTGAGACAGCACTCCCTCAGCTCCAGCCGGTTGAACCGGACCCTCTTGAAGATGGACTCGAGCGCCTCGCAGGCGGGGGCGCTCAGCGGGAAGCTCTTGATGGACAGACGGCCCCGCCTCACCCCGTCGATCATGCCCAGCACCTGGAACAATTATCAACCTTTAGAGGAGTGAATAGATTTATACAGACCGTACTTTAATTTACTGCCTTTTCTTAACATGACAATTTTGTGACGTTTTTCCAATGAATATATGTAATTCATACTTGGAGCATATATATGCTTACAGACAGACACTCCTGTGTTGAGTCGGAATTGTGAATAATACCTCCTATAGCGTCGTCCTGAGATCGGCGTTGCAGTGGGGTTGAAATATACAACTAAACAAACAATTGCCGATTGTCCACGTTACCTTGAGTTGATCGATGATGGTCTGTATGGGCTGCGTGCAGTGCTTCTCGCATGATTTCTCGTACAGCCCGATCAACTCCTCGTTTGTGATTTCCTCCACTGGAAATAATAATAGTAAAAATGTCACGATTGTAAAACGCACGAATACAACACTAGCACATCGCACGGGGTCAGTACAAATACAAAATTTAACAGTAAGGCCAGTAAATATAACCATGTCTGGTCACAATGTGAAGCATATGGCTTGCTCATAGAGGTATCTATTCTACGATAAATGATTGTTAGTCAACACCACTTTTTCGGATTGTAAGGATTGGGCTAGGACAGGACTAGTGTTATCATAATCGGTCTGTTATTTTAGGGTTGATTTTCAGACCTAAAAAACAACCATGTCAACATGAGTACTGGGACTTGAACCAGTGAGATCCGTCGCGGCAGTCAACGGTGTTGACCACTTCACCGCTTAACCAAAAGTGCATCTAATATGACGACAATAGCTGTTATGATTGAACAAAATAGACGCGGCGTCGTTGGGAACCGACAAATACAACACTAGCACATCACACAGGGTCAGTACTACTATTAAATTTGTTCAATTAGGTCATACCAAGTGCGTTAGTTTGTATCGGAGTAAAAGAGGAACCATATTACATAACAATATCTTAGTGCTGTATGAATTTTGACACATTTTAACCTTTTGACCGCGGCTCGGATCCAGATCGGTTCAGATTGGGCTGCTATAGCAGTCAACCGCGGTCTAAGGGTTAATCAGTATTCGTATGGGGTGATTCTCAATCACTTCACCCGACACTCTTTATTGATACAATACTAAAAGGTAGCCTGTACCCACCTTAGAAATAAAAATAAGCAGGACACTTAGAGCCCACCTCACAGGCTCAACATTGTTCCAGTAAGAAAAAATGTTTTTATTTAAACATTTCAGATTCAAATGTGGAGCATATGGACTTCTATTCATCAATAAAAAAGTTTGAATATTGAAAAATCAAAAACAGTAATATCCGATAAATTATGTATTGGAGATATCCGGTTTTGTTTCATTAAAATAGTTCATACTGAATAACCGTACATGTGACAAAAATAAATCAAATTTCTGAGAATTTCGTTAGTGGGTTAATTTTTTTATATACATATACACCAATACATATAAAAAATAACAAATACATGCTCGAAAATTATTATCACATGCGTTTCTTTATGGAACGTGAGAATTGGCAATTAAAAAAAATATATATTATCAAATCAAGAAATGATGTATGAAAAAATAGCTGAAGATAGCCTGTTTTGATTCTAACAGTATAAATATAAACATTACAATCGAAAAGAGCAATAATTTTAATAAATTGTATAAAAGATTATCTGTTTTGATTCTGACATAAAGTAAAAAAATATAAATATTACCATCAAAAGTGACAACAGTAAAATCCAAACGTATGAAAGTTTGCGTGTTTTGTTTCCGAAATATAACGAATACTAAAATAAATATACGATATCAAAAATAGCAAATAACTAAATAAAACTACTTGACGATTTCATTTTTTGATTCTGACAACATTCAATATAAAAAAAAACAACAAAAATAGCAATAGTTGTTTGTGTGTATTGCAAGATTGTTAGTTTTGTTTGCGAAAATTTTATACGCAAGGGCGAAATATAATAATGTCAATTTTGAACTTTGGCATACAAAGATTGGTCGGATCAAAAACGTGAATATTTGTATTGAGATTATACAAACATTGTCGGTTTTGATTCTGTAAGTATTTGTATAGCGTGAGAACAAACATAAACGTAGTTGGTATCAATAATGAAATACGTCGTTACTTTTCTATACAAAGATTACCGTTATTGATTGTAACAAGCAATATAAACATATTTTCTCAAAAACAACAATCTTTATAGGATTGTTATATAAATATTTTCAGTTTTGATTCTGAATTGTTTTGAATTTCGAAAATAGAACAGTTTTATTATGGCCGTCGTTTGAATATCGTCGACTATGATTATTAAAATATTTGAGTATGAAAAATAGAAATCTTTGTATAGCGTCATACAAAAGATATTCAGTTTTGATTCTGACGTGTTACGTACGCAATTAATAATGAATAATGGAAAAGTTTGTATGAATCATTGTATAGTTATTGCTGTTTTTGATACTGAAATAATGTTAGTGTTTTTCAATGTTAAAAATATCTCGCGATCATCCACTGCCAAGTCCAATTAGCAAACAAAGTTACGGTGAACCTTTTTTTTTTTAAATATTAAATAATAATTAATTAATTAAATACAAATTTAGATTTTTAATTACTTTATAACAGCGGATATATCAGAAAATGAAAAGAATATTTAGGTCAATGGTCAAAGGGTTCGAATGTATGGATTATTTTTTTTTTCCATTTTTTTTAAATAATGCATTGACATATGTGAAACACTAGTCCTGTCCTAGACCCACTCTATTCTAGAAAGAGAAGAGAAACTTATGTTGAAATACTTCCATCAGATGGCTTTTTGCTCCACATTGGGAGGGGACGTGGATGAAAAATAAAAAAAAAAGTAAATAAAACAGGTTCTACGAGAACTGGTTGTTACCCAGTTGTGCAACCTCTCTTTCTTTCAAAAATAGTAAGGCTAGGGTTAGGACAGGACTAGTGGTAAGCTAATCGCTCTCGGAGCTTTTTTTATTTTAGGATTGGAAGGGTGGGAGGGAATTTTTAGACGTCACATGCCTTCGAACAAAAATCGATTGAAAAAATGCTGCTCGAACTGGGATTCGAGCCCGCGAGGTCCGGCATGGAAGCCAACGACGTTGACCTTAATTCCTTGACTAATTCCTGTAAATTTCAGGCGTTTTGAAATCGAATTTTTGGGAAAACCGGAAATTCCTGCGCGATCCCGAAATTCCACGTCCCGAATTTATGGTGAATGATCAATCCCGGGATCGAACGCCGCAGGAAGAACCGACTCGCGGAATCTAGCACCAATGCCGCAAGTTTGCGACAGCCGGCTACACCACGCGATCCAAGCAGACTGCCTGGTGACAGTTGACGAGTGTGGTGAATATACCTATACCACGTATTATACATAGATTTGGCTATACTTAGTGCATACGATAACAACAGCGAATTCCCGAAACACTATATTTAGAAGTGTGTGGGGTGACTTCATCGTATTTTAAGGTTATAGGACCCATACACCCATTAACAAAGTTCCCGGGACATGGCCCTGAACATCTACGCAATGTTCCAGAACACGTTCTTGAACGCACTATGGGGTCAAAGGAATGTCACCCGTTGAGGTTATGTTGGTCAGTGTTGCGTCCGAACGAACGTTGTTTGATTTTATTTGATGCAAACAATGCAATTTAATTAATTGATTTGGCATTTATTGGTAGAACTACATTTGAACTCCAAATGAACAAACGATTATTAATCCATCACCGTTGTTAAAACCCCTAATGTAATTAATAATGAAAATTAGTATAATTTATCCTAATTTACTTTGAAATATCACATATTGCTTATTGTTTTTCTAAACAATAAAGCCATAGTTAATAAATTTCATGTAATGTAATTAATAATAAATATCAGTTTGATTTTTTCCTAATTAATGTTTTAAGAAATAAACCCAGATTGTTAATCGTTCTTTGAAACACTAGAATCACATTTGATAAGTGTAATATTGTAATTATAATTAGGATGTTAGAGTGAATAACTAGATGCATTGTGTATCTCTTCAGAGCCAGTATATATAGCTGAGCAAAATATAAGTTTAAACATAGTTCTGACGATGGCGAAAGCCGAAATAGCTATCAACGCATAAAAATTATTAAAACCTGTAGAACTAAAATACTTTGATATCTTTACTCTCTGAATGCAATTTAAGTTAATTACACCCATCCCTCGCTTAACGCCGAAGATAGGTTCTGCTAGATCACCGTGTTGAACGAAACCGTGTAAAGCGAGATTAAAAAATGTATGGAAAAGAGGGTTATAGGTTATTTTTTAGAAATAATAAGGGGTCCACTGTCAATACTTGTTGGAAAGGCATTGTATAAATTAAAACACAATATTCCTTTGTACTTTATTCCACTTCATTTAAAAGGTCAGGACCGGTTTCGCTCATTGCGAGCATTGTCAACTGATAAGAAATATAGCTTAACAGCGTTATTTAAACAAAAATAAATTGAAACACCTTTTTATCTCATCAATATGAGAGTTCGTCTACAGCTGCGCGCGCATGCATGTTCCCCGTTTGCGCTCGATTCCAGAGCGTGAACATCGGAACCTACCTCGGATCACTTGAAATGTTCCACGATACGACGCAAACACGTTAAGTTTGTGTTCCAGGACATGTTCTGGAACATTTTGTTCCTTGATGTATGGGCACCTTTATGTTTACGAGCACACGGCTACGGCCAGTCAACAATGTTGAAATATCGCCGCTTAAGTATAGGTGAATGAGTTTACATAGAAGAAAATTGGCACCGTTTTGTGGATACGGTCAGATGAGTCATTTTGTGATTCAATTGGATTCCTGCAGAGATTCCGATCATTCAAAAAATTGAAATCTCGTGGTAGATATTGGAATACACTTGACTAGTATTGCGCGGAAATTCTACAACACGGTTTATGAATTTCGTGTCATATTTTTTTTACAGCACGGTTTTAGTACAATTGAGGCTATTGCACTTGGACCTCGTATAACACGGTTTAAAAAAAATCCTATCCTACAATTTTAACAAACTTTCGATATTTTTTTGGAACGCAGACTATTTTTTTTTAGATACCTTCATTAGGATGCCAAAATGACATACAAAATGAAGAAGAATGAAAACGTTTGACAGATCGATTATAACAACAGTGAATGTAGCCGCAATTTATAAATTTATTTTATACCAATCGTAAAAACTAAATACAAAAATAATTCTGAGTATTATTAGTGCTTTCTGACCCTACCCTGTCCGAAAAAAAGCAGAAGTTGAGCAACTGACTAACAACCAGTTTTCGTAGAAAAAAAAAACTTTTCTTGAGATCCTTCTTCAGTAAGCTATGTGTTATAAATTGGGAGCAGATATGGAATAAAAAAGAAACGTCATTTCATATCAGAATTTTTTTTTAATTTGTTCAAAACCTGACCTAGGTAAAAAAATATGTAATTTTAAATATGTTCAAGAAAGTTGCGTGATAAAAAAATAAATATTTCATGCGGCCATAAAAGCGGCCATTCGACATTAAATGTCAGAGACAATAAAACTATGACATAATCCAGAGACAATAAAAACGTACATCAGAAAATACATAGGTAATAAAACTACCCATTTTTAAAGGAGATAAATGTATCACAGACGAATTTTAAATGGTTTTGTTATACATTGTGAACATATATTTTTGGATCATATGAATTTCTAATTGAGTTTAATTCAAGCAGAAGTTTTCTACGAGAACCGCTTGTTAATCAGTTGCCCTTAATTTCTTTTTAAATGAGAGCTGCGATACAAGGATGATGTGTTGAGTTTCCACCCGACTATCCGACGAAACTAAACAACGGAGCGAAGCGACAGTGATAGCTAACTACTTGTCCTGTCCTAGAACAACCTGTTAAAAGCTTGAGGAAACGTGTAAAAAGCAGTTTTCGTATAAAAATTCCAGTTGTTTTTAACATGTTCGCTTTCAATATTGAGCATACGGACTCGTAATACAGTTTTTCTACGAGAAATAGTTAGCTATTTAATTGTTATCTAATATCTCTTATTCATAGATAGTATGGATATAAGGATAGGTCTAGGACCTGACTAGTAGTTAACTAGGCGCCCTCGCAACTTTTTTTTAGAATTGATGGCTTTTCAGCAGAGCTTTGGAATCGGAATCGAAAAAAACTAATAAACTTGAGTCTTTTTAAAACCCTCCAAGGACGAGCGTCACCATATGGTCACACAAAACACCGTTGTCTATCGCTCCCACTATTTATACTTTTTCTACCTGAATATCGTTGCTTTCGCTCATATTTGGTTAAGAAGGGTACGGACTACAGTTAGTCATCAGCCGTGGGAACAGGAACGGTCTCCAAAAGCACATGTGATTTTTTGAATTTCCGTTTTTTTTAATTTACTTTTTGAAACTGTTAGATATTTTTTTATAAAAACATAAAATTATTTACAGTTATTTTGCTAATATATTTGTTTTGAAATTATGTTGATCTAAACAGGTCAAATTGTAAATATTTTAAAGAAAATCACGTTTAGCCATATTTCAACCCCGAATGTTTGCGTGCCCATACGGTCACATTTGTCCTTACTACTGTCCGTTCTCAATATTACACGGTAATAAAAGGATGAGCATGACCATATAGTCATGCGGGGTTTCTATACAACGACTTTGCGTTTTTTTTTTTTTAAATTTTGGATAGGAATAAAAGTTATCCGTGACTTCAATATGGCTTAGAAAATATATTTTTTATCTCGAAAAAAGCTCTCGTCTCTGGAGGGTTTTAAACAAAAAAAGTGTATTCAAATCGCCAGGAATTCAGCGACTCGGCGACGGACTCGACTAAACTAAAAAGTTAAATAAGTTGATAAAAACACAATATTCCTTAGTACTTTATTCCACTTTATTTAAAAGGCCAGGACCGGTTTCGCTCATCGCGAGCATTGTCAACTGATAAGAAATATAATTTAACAATGCTATTTATACAAAAATAAATTTAAATGAAAAGGCGTAAACAACAATTGACATTTAAAAGATTTTACAAATTACAGTAAAAGTGATTCTATAATTACACACAATTAAAATGTTTAACACCTCCAACGTATAGTTAAAAATATCATCAAAGATTAATAAATTTCAATTAAGTACAAATGAATATTGTGTTGTTATTAATATATAATGTCTTTCCACCACAAGTATTGACAGTGAGCACCTTAGAAGTGAATTATTATAAGTAATAACAACAAAAATGTATATATAATTATATGCATTTACGTGTAATTGCTGCGTTAGTTTTAATATAAAAAATAATCATGACGACCGCATAGTGAAAAAAGCCAACAGCCATAAACAATAATAAAAAATATAAATCCACGACACCGTGCGGTATAATAGTTTTCATTCCATTTGTTCCAAGGACGAGCGCAGCTTTTTTGAATTCGTTCTAAATTCAAAATACGTAATGTATGCGCGGCGATGTAATAATAATAAAAAAAACAATAGAACGTCGCCAGACACGCGGACGCCTGTGACGTCACATATGTCATCACAACAATATTGTTGTTTTGAGATTTACATATTAGCACGATTTGAATATTAAATTGAATCTTATCGCATATTCTTTTGTCTAGCATCTGATTAATTATAATATTATTATCTTGTTTCATTACGGGATTCCGTTATTTAAAAAAAAAACTGGAATATCTGTGGTTTTGCTAATGAATCTTAATTCAATGAATTGTTTATGTTGTAGACCAGGGTTTCTCAACGGGGGGGGGGGGGGGGGGCACAGAGAATTATTTTAGTTTACGGGAGCCTAGGAGAGTTTAGGGGCGGGGGGGTCATGACCAACGTTCCCTCTAAGCCAGCGCTTTCCCACCTTTATGTTACTGCGCCTCCCTTTGAAGGAAAAAATATCTTCGCGCCTCCCCATACTTTATTTCATATAGTAATAAAGACACGTTTTATAGGGTAAATAAATATTTTGGACTGTTCGCGCCTCCCTTTGCAATGGCCCACGCCTCCCCAGAGAGGCGCGCCTCCCAGGTTGGAAATCACTGCTCTAAGCCGAAGGGTTAGCTGCGCGGAAATTTCAAAGGGTGCGCGGACCGATCAAATATTAATTGAGCAACTGTCTTGTAGTGCGCGCCAACCCGAAATGAGTGCGCGGTGGCTTCTCAACTGCTGCGCGGCCGCGCACGCGCGCAGCTTAGAGGGAACGTTGGTCATGACTGACTCATGAGCAAATTTTCCGAAATCCCTAAATTTCTGTGATTTTGGATTCGAAATTCTTGGAGGAGCTATGACCAACGATCCCTATAAGCTGCGCGCGTGCGCGGCCGCGCAGCAGTTAGGAAGCCCCCGCGCACTCATTCCGGGTTGGCGCGCACTGCAAGACAGTTGCTCAATTAATATTTGATCGCTCCGCGCAGCCTTTGAAATTTCCGGAGCCACAGAATAGTTCAGGGGGGGGGGGTGTCATGAGCAAATTTTCCGAAATCCCTAAATTTCTGTGATTTTGGATTCGAAATTCTTGGAGGAGCTATGACCGAAGTTCCCTCTAAGCTGCGCGCGTGCACGGCCGCGCAGCAGTTAGGAAACCCCCGCGCACTCATTCCGGGTTGGCGCGTACTGCAAGACAGTTGCTCAATTAATATTTGACCGCTCCGCGCAGCTAACCCTTCGGCTTAGAGGGAACGTTGGCTATGACTGATCTGAGTTTTCGACTTAACAGCTAATGCCAATGCGCAATGAAATAATTAATTTAAAAAAAATGCACTACATTATAATTGGGTCCATTAGAGATGAAGTGAGCCAACTAATGAGACGGTAAAACTATTTTCTTGGACTTTTATGCAGCATCATGTCTTCACTTGGTGCTTCGGCGGATTGCATATTTTTATTTTACGGAGACAGCGCTATTGCGATGCGTATTAACTGAGGTTACTTCACTTTTACGATACTTTAAGGCGTGTAGAATATTTTTTCTTAAATACCACTTGGCACACTTCACCTATGATGGGCTCGGTTTCAATGGAATCTTGTTATCTAAAAAAACAGGGTCTCATAATCATATTGTGCTCAGGGCTTCCCAATTGCTTTGACCATCACTGACTAAAGACAACACTGATAATTCATTAGAATTATAATAACGTTACTATAATTCAAATTTGGTCTATGGTTATTTTTCCTAAGAAGTAACATTTGATTTGTTTATTTAACGTTGTCATGGAGATATTTTATTAATATTTAAGCTCACTTCACCTCCGATGGGCCCAATTTCAAGAAAAAGTCCACAAAAAGATTCATGCATCCAATGGGGCGAGCACGAGCATTTTTCTGCAGGGACGACATAATGTAGATTATATTAAACAAATCTAGGGCAAAATTTATTCATTCATGAATAAAAGAATTGCTCTGATTTTATTTCAATTTTATGCATTTTTCAGTATCAATTATTTGAAAAACACTTTTCATGTTTTCAGGTAATGTAGAAATGATAGCACACTTTTCATGCAGTTATGAAAATTTATTATTTGATAGGAATGCCAGCCTCTGTAGTGCAGTGGTAAGAGATGTACCCAAGTGGTCCAGGTTCAAGTCTTGGCAATATCGACGTCCAATTCAGATTTACAATTAAATCGAGGGTAATAGAAAATTTAAATTAACTTTGATTATTCCACGTATTGTGTTACTAACTGTGTCAGACTTACTATCGCAAAGTTTGCTTAAGTAATGAATCAAGATTGATTCTAACATTTTTAATTATATTACAAAATGTAGTTTAGGTTTTTTTTTTCTCTTTTAAGGGAAGCAAGGAGGGGGAGTGATAGAATCGGAATAATCAAAGTTAATTTAAATTTTCTATTAAAATGAACTTCCACAAAGTTACCGCCGAAACCATCGAAAGTATTAAACAGCTTAACGACCGCACGTTTTTTTTATAAAATTTTGCGATAAATTCGCAAAAATTATAATTTTACTAAATTCACTATAATTTGTAAGCAAATTGAGATATCTTTACAAAATTTAATTTTCTTAGCTTCCAGATACTTCACCTATACGCATATATGTGTCCGCCGGCCAGCAACCTTTGTTTTTCAAAGACTCAAATACGCGTCCACGGTCGTTAAGCTGTTAAATCGAGGGTGTTTGTTATGAATTTTTTCTTCGTTTCATCGAGTTGACCTCGTGCGATTTGTTAATTTAAGGATATATTTGGCTACTTGGCTTTCAAACAAACAGTACTGGCAGAAGTTAATAAGCAACAGATTGATTGTTGCGAGTAAACATCGAATGAAAAATTTCAGCCTTTCGGATAAAGTCTAGCATCGATATGTTGCGTTACATTTTTTGCCATATCGACTCTCTGGTCGGATTATATGGCAATCACTAGGTGGTTGCTACAAGATTTTTTTACCCAATTTAGCGAACAACGTTGACCCACTCGACCACACAGGCGGCAATATAATTTAACAATATAAATAGCATTGTTAATATAATTAAACAATGCTATTATACAAAAATAAGTAAAAATGAATTAATTTTTGTATAAATAGCATTGTTAAATTATATTTCTTATCAGTTGACAATGCTATGACAATGAGCGAAACCGTCCTGATCTATTAAATAAAGTGGAATAAAGTACAAAGGAATATTGTGTTTTTATTAAGTAAGTTTAGATACCAATTCAGCATTTTCATCTTACATCCTTCCGATACAACGTGTATCGAGTTGATTACATTGTGATTTTCGGAAAAAAGGCTGTGGGTTACGTCCGTTTTCCTTTCCACAGTCGATATTATGTGACGTGTCATATGGAAAGGTTTCACCGGCTGGCGTATAACGACGAAGTATTCAAATTATTTAGTTCTATAAGAATTATTTTAGGATATACAGTCAAACTCGGTTATTACGATCACGGAAATAGCGGACCTCGGTTGTAATGAGGAGACGTTCATCGACATTTTAGCTTATGGTTTTCTCAATACATTTATTCAATTCACAACGAGCTACTTCTCGGGCATTCTTCTTTCTTCTTTGGCCATGTTCGCTCCCTATGTGGAGCATATGGCCGCCACGCGGCACCTCCATGTTTCCCTGTCTCCCGCCAATAGCTTTGCTTCCTCCCATGACATGCCAGCATCCCTCAGTTCCGCCGAGTACATCCTATGGATAGTACCCGACGGACGTCCAGGACGCCGGAATCCCACCGGTCGAAAGAAGAGGCAGGCAGGATTGAGGCTTTCCGGAGGCATCCGCAGCACGTGACCCAGCCAGTTACAACGTCTCTCCATAACCACTGACGTGACGGGACAGCGTCTCGGGCATACCGAGCAAAAATATTGTCAATAAGAGTGAAAACAATGAAACGGGAATCAATTTTTTAATTTTATAAGAAAAGTGGATTGACAGAAAAATGTAATATGTGTGTAAATAAATTCTAATTGTGTACTTTTGTTTGATTGCGTCATTTTGTGTTATGTGACCGCTCCAGATACTTCATGTCTTCATGCGATGGGTATGTTTGTAAGCATTTAAAGATACCAATTCTCTGATATAAAGAGTAATGCTTAAAACGAGCAAATTCAGTCGGTCCCATCTTACTTGTAATAACCAAGTTCGACTGTATATCGTTCATGAAACTGCTCGTTCCAAGATTTGAAACATGTACGCTCACCGAAGAAAAAGAACATCGACCAGTTGGATGGAACTCGATAATATATTACAAATATTGTATTTAAGAAAGCTAGCGACATCGTTGAATAAATATTGCACGCAACGATTGGAATATTATTCAAGAAGTATGCAAGTTGACTTCATTTGTTTCCAGTAGCAATAAGGCTAACAAGAGAGCTAAATCAACGTTCCTCACTTAATATCACTTTTAAGGTTTCGTTTTCTGATCCATGTCCGCTCTCAATGTGGAGCGTGCGGCATCCTTATGGAGGTAATCTCAACAGAAATTTTTCTACGACGACTGCTTGTTACTCAGTCGGAAATCTAAATTGGATGTCGATATTGCCAGGACTTGAACCTGGATCGGTCTGATCGCTCGGGTACATCTCTTACCACTGCACTACAGAGGCTGGCATTTCTATCATTCTACTTTATTTACTATTTTAAATTATTATTATTCTAATAAGGTTAAAAAAAATATCGAAGTTTTTAGTTCTGCAATTTTATTTATTTTAACAAAATTAGTTTATAGCTGTTTCAGTGTATGCCGTCATCAGATCTATGTTTAAACCTGAATTTACTCAGCTATATATACTGGCTGAGAAGACATACACAATGATTCTTGTTATTTACTATAACATCCTAATTTATTGATTGAATTGAAATTTACTTGGTAGAACTCCAGTCCTAGCCCTATCCTTCAATCCCTACTACTCTCTTTCAAACGGAGAGGTTGAGCGACTGAGTAACAAACAGTTCTTGTAAAAAAGTTCTGTTGATATGCCTTCACATGGTTATATGCTCCACATTAGTAGCGGATGTGGATAAAATAAATTTATTAACATAATATTTTAAATACTATAAATTTTCTAGCTTTTTACGTCATTCCTTACTCCGTCTGGGCTTTAGAATTTGGCATGATATTGTTTCCGGCCAAAGATTCCCCAGTCAGTGTTTACTGCGGCCGTGTGTAGAATCAGAAAAATGAATGCGGTTTTTAGACAAGAAAAGGTTCCCTACCCCTGATCTAAACATGGAATTTTTAATTCATTTCAGTCAATTAGGATTAATCCAATTTAAATAAATATTGTATTGGAATCCACGCCAACCGGGAATGATTGCGCGGGGGCTTTCGAACACCTGGCTGGCCGCTTAGAGGTAACATTGCCTGTAAGTCTTTCTTGTTTTTAATAAGTAGATAATTAAGAACGATTGCTTCCAAAATATGTATCATGCAAGTCGTCCGGCAGATAAGGAATCGATCGAATCTTAGATCATTTCTGTAAATAAATACGTAATGTTATTCAAAATGAATAAATACGATACGAGATAGCATTGTTGAACATATCACAAAAATAACAACAAACAGCGGTAGAGTCGGTAAGGTCAAGCGCTTGTCCAAGGAAAAATAATATATCGCACGTTTGTCAAGAACTATTCATTAACTAACATAATTACCTCTCGGTTACATTTTAATTGATTACTATATGAATATTACCGGACGTAGAGATTTTGATATTGGATGAAACTATCGGCAATTTACAGGAGAGTGATTTAAGACAAAACGTCGGGAATAATAGGATCCAGGAGCGACAGGGTACAAACCGACATCAGACAAATTTTCATATTACAGTGGAACCCCGATCTGACGTTCACGCATGGATCGTTTATTTTTCATAGACCTGGCAAAACATCTATAGCAACAATGTTAAATAATCTCGCATTAATCGATTAACGATTTCCTCGATCTGCTGACTTAATATTATGGTCCCGTCCCAAATATTATCCAGATTGACCGTTTTTGTTGAATATTTCTCATTTCGCTCATAAACAGTCACACTTTGCTTTATTTCGATTCTACACCCCCCTCCTTGCTCCTCTTAAAAGGAAAAAAACCCAAAACTCCATTTTGTAATTAAATAATTTTAAAATGTTAGAATCAATCTTGCTTCATTACTTAAGCAAACTTTGCGATAGTAAGTCTGAAGATGCCTCTGAAAGAGGCAAAACACGTGTCAGAGTTAGTAACACAATACGTGGAATAATCAAAGTTAATTTGAATTTTCTATTAAAATGAACTTCCACAAAGTTACCGCCGAAACCATCGAAAGTAAATACAGTTCAACTCGGTTATTACGATCACGGAAATAGCAAGATCTCGGATGTAATGAGGAAACGTTTGCTGACATTTAAGTTTATTGTTTTCTCCATACATTTATTCACTTTTATAACGAGCTACTTCTCGGGCATAACTAGCAAAGATATCATCATAAATATATTGGACGAGCTAGTTGAATTTTTTTGCACTGAGACGACCTAAGTCTTTTAATGGGTCGAGTGCTTTTAGGGGAAATTTTAAGAACAATAAACAATGAAACGAGCATCAATTTGAAATTTAATAAGAAAAGTGGATTGACAGAAAAATGTAATATGCAGTGGCGGTTCCTGGACTAAAATCTTGGGTTGGGCTAGAGGAAAGTTTAGCATTGTACACTATTTACGAAATTGTGTATTTTTCCACTTCACCTTATACATTAATCTACAAGAAAATAAACATATATTACGAAACTACTGCAAAGCATAAATTACTATATAATAAAATCAATGCTAATGTAAGTAAGAAATAATAAAATAATAACCTTAAATTTGTCTCTTTCAAAGTGAAATAACAAGTACAAAAAGCAATGCAGAGCTGTCGCTAAGAGTCAATACCTGTCATTTTCATACAATACAACGATATTGGTATTTGTGTTTGAATATATTGGTCATGGGCAGATTCAATTTAGCCCCCAACGAATGACAGAAGTTTGATAATTTGACGCACAATCGTGTGAGTTTGATGACGTTTCCGTACATACAAATACAAAAAAAAATCTAATCGTGCTTGATTGCGCCCTAGTGTAAGGGAAAAAACATGGGCTAGATCTTTCAAGCCCCTGAGTCGTTAATACGTAGGTGTTGAAAGACTGACGTCACGTTGCCTGTTCTCTATTAAGTATTTATAGGGTTATTGTTTTTGTTTATACTGGCTTGGTTTAAAATTGTAATACAAAACACAATCGAGAGTATTATTGTAGGCAGACATAGCATTGTCTTATATCGACAGAGGAAAATCAAAACAAAGATATTGTATTAATTTGGGAAAGGTTAGTTACGCTTATAAATGTATTTATTTTGTTCAGCGGCCGAATTGCTGTTCATTTTTATTCAGCCATCTAAAGTTTTGGATGAAAAATGCAGGTCGGGCTAAGCCCAGTACCTAGAACCGCCACAGGTAATATGTGTGTAAATAAGATTTTCTGGCTTATTCAATAAATAGGTTTGCAATTTATTTTTCACGCCAGTAAATTTTCTGACTATTTAAAAATGCAACAAAAATCCACTCCGTTGAGGGCAACGGGCTGACAGCTAACGTTGATACGCTACGAAATACACCCTATAAAAGAGTGTGAAGCCGTAGCGGGTGGTGGTGGGTACAACGTTGAGTACCCTATGGAAAAAAACGGAGTTTATTAAATATGTGTTATTAGATTATATACATATATAATAATAAATATGCATTCAATTGTTCATGCCAGTAAATTTATGACTTTTAATTTATGACTATAATGCAACAAAAATCTCACGTTGCTGGGCAACGGGCTTACAGCTAGTAAATTCTAATTGTGTGTTTTTGTGACCGCTCCAGATACTTCGTGTCTTCATGTGATGGGTATGTTTGTAAGCATTTAAAAATACATATTCTCTGATATAACGAGTAATGCTTAAAACGAGCAAATTCAGTCGGTCCCATCTTACTTGTAATAAGAAAGTTCGACTGTATACTATCAGCATGAAAAGGTCAAGATAGCATATTCAAATGGAACTTTTTAGTACAAACCATAGAGTAAATTTGAAATTTTCTTAATATTTTCGTAATAGATTTAAATTAATTAACAGCTTAACGACCGTGGACGCGTATTTGAGTCTTTGAAAAACAAAGGTTGCTGGCCGGCGGACACATATATGCGTATAGGTGAAGTATCTGGAGGCTAAGAAAATTAAATTGTGTAAAGATATCTCAATTTGCTTACAAATTATTGTGAATTTAGTAAAATTATAATTTTTGCGAATTTATCGCAAAATTTTATTTCGCCAGGTGAAATTTTATATAAAAAAAGTGCGGTCGTTAAGCTGTTAAGGTTTCCAGAATTGAATTATTTTTGCGGGATTTAGTAAACTTACTGGGAGACAAATAGTAGCATATTGTGAAGCATTTTTTTTTTTTTTTAATTTTACCATAATTTAAGTATTTCGACTGAGGGTGCTTGATGGAATTTCAATATCAAATTTGAATTTTGTACTTTTCCATGAGTTTTGTCGCTAACGATTCGGGTTTCGCCTTTCGGCATCTTCAGGCAATCCAAGTGCACGGATGTACTTGAAATGACGCGTAGTAAACAGTTTGTATCGTTTATAAACAAAAATATAAGTAGATCACTAAGTTAAAAGGCTATTAAAATGTAAATTAGCGAAAATTGAATGTATACAATTTTCAATGGATTAAGTGGGTTTGTTATAATTATGGGGATTTTTTGAAAATATTAATGACCAGATAATAACATAGGAATGTTTAAAATAAATCTAGGGTTTTATCCGACCTATTATTAATGAGTTGATTTGTTTTTAAGCCTTTGAATTAATATTTAATGATGGCAAGTGCTTGAATTATTAATAAAATGACAATTATTTAAAAGGGGTACAACAATGGAGAATTTGGTAGATAATATTGCTCGTTTAAAATTGGCAAACTGTTATGCTCATGTAAAACTCATGGAAAAGTACAAAATTCAAACAATTCAAATTCGACTATAATTTGTTGACAGGTCAGTTTGAAGAATGGTTCCAAGTGCATTTTTCTTTGACAGCTTTCAGTGGCTAAGCGATCAAATTATGGATATAGAATTGCCGTAAAAAATTCAACCTGACGGCAAACTACAGATTATTACTATATTTTCATTAATTTCATAATATTTAAAACATATTTTTGAATAATTCGTTACTTAGAGAATTTTGCGAACTGTTTCGTATGCCAAAAAGGGAAGAAAATTCGAAATTCGAAATAACAAATGAACATCACTAAAATAATAACAACGAAAGTTTGTTTGATTGGAAAAAAATAAATTACAATTGGGTACAATTAACGAGAATTGATTATAATTACGTGTGTTTCATTCTTAAATTTAACGCCATTTAATTCAATATACAAAGGATTCCAAAGGAAAATACAGTGTGTACATAAAATAAATGTCAAGTTATATTCTTAGATGAATAATGTTATATATTTTTGTTTGTGAAGTAGAATTAGGCAGGTTTTTTAGTGTAGATGCGAAAGAAAATTGCAGAATCATTTGTTGTTGTCATTTTGGCGCAGGTTACCTGAACTCCACGGCGTGACAGGTTCCAGCTGGCCCGTGACAAGTAGGTTGTCATCCTCGGGGAAGGCTACCCTTCGGTTCTTCCTGTCGGAATTTCTGGCGTTCTGGAGGGCCAGGGAGCTGTGAAGAGCGGGCGGGGGTACGGGGCACGCGCCCGTGGCCGAATCGTCGCAGACAGCGCGTCCGCCCTCGACAGACATCACTGTTAATCTTCACTATCACATTATTTTACAAAATGTCAGGATACTACATGGAAAAAAACACGACTTTTGACGCTCGGCTACGGCGATTCCGAACGCATTTTTTGCACTAAAACCACACTGATTTGTCGTATGTTGCTTTGCTGAATTTTCGCGTATTTTATTTGTCACTTCAGGTTTATTTAGGAGGCGCTAGGGTGCAATTTCCAAGACGGTGGCGCAAATACAAAGGGTATACACAGCGACGGCCATTTTGGATTATTTCGACACAAGAGATCTGGGTGCTGCCAGCACACACACTATATGAAATTGTTTACGACAGTTGACGTAAAAAATATTGAAAAAATATATTTTTTAATCAAAATTTAAAAAAAATAAACACTTCACTGCAGACTTATGATAAATTAAAGATTCGTAAATAATTTGATATGGTCGAGCCACAAGGCATACAATAATTATCACAGCGGCTCTCAAACGTATTGGAAAAAAATCTGAGCCGAAAAATGTTGACAATCTGACAGATATGGTTATTTCATGAAAATTTTACTCTCATACACGTCATTGCCGTATTTATTATTATTTATTTTTTTAATGAACCATGTCCGCTCCCAATGTGGAGCATATGGACTGCTAATGGAGTTTATCTAAACAGAAGTGTTTCTACGAGAACTGCTTGTTACTCAGTTGCTCAACCTCTCTTTTTCCAAAGAGAGTAGGGATAGAAGGATAAGGCTAGGACAGGATTAGTGGTAAGCTAATCGCTGTCGATACGCCCCGTTCATAGGATAGGAAAGGTGAGAGGGGGGAATTCAAGACATCACATACATCCATGCCTTTGAACAGAAATTTATAAATCGATTGAAAAATCAATTTATAAAACTGTCCGTACCGGGATTTAAGCCCGGGCCCTCTGTAGCCGAAGCCAACACCGTTGACCACTCGACCACACAGGCGACGTATTTAATTTAATCACACAAATTGTCTAAAAGCGACAATCTGCAACAATGTCACATTTCGTCACAAAATATTTTACACCCTTGCTTAAAAATATTTTTTTTTATCCATTTCCACTCCCAATGTGGAGCATATGGTATCCTTAAGGAGGTATCTCAACAGAAGTTTTTTCTACGAAAACTGTTTGTTACTTAGTCGCTCAACTTCACTTTATTTTTCAAAGCGAGTAAGTAGGAAAAGAAGGACAAGGTTAAAACAGGACTAATAGTTGACTAATCGCTATTGCTACACCCAGTTATTAAAGGATCAGAAGGATGGGAGGAAAGGAAATGATGTGAATTGACATTACAAACACCCAGTCTTTGATTGCAACTTTGAATTGAATAATTCTCAAATACACTGTGATCTTACCGGCAGTCAAGCCCAGACCTGCGTGATCGGTAGAGCAAGCTCTAAACAGCTGGGCCACAGCAGGCGACAGCTTCAGAAATACTTTTAGTGAAATATTTTTTAATTACCCCAATTTGCATTTTTCTGCAATTTACGTTTTTTTATGCCTTCAAAAACGTTATATATAAATAAATACCGATAAAAAATTACCAGGTTCGTGCTCAAGTGGTTACTTTCGTTGGTTTTGATTTTAATACAGTATAGATTTATATTTAAAGCAATGGATGTCAGTTCCGATCCTAAAACGATGAAGTGGATGCTGGTTAGCTAACCACTAGTCTAGTCTAAGATTTATTTGTCTATTCTTACTCTCTTAAAGAATAGAGGTTCGGCAACTGAGTTGCCAGTTGTTGTCGTAGAAAAACTTGTGTTGAGAGTGTTGAGATGGGAATACATTACATGTTCATATGCGCTACTTTGGGAGTGGATATGGCTAAGAAAAAGCTCATCACCGCATTCGATTTCATTACTTAGGCTGTAAAGCGAATGTCTCATGGAAGTTTGTCACGTTTCGTCACAAATATTTTCACGCTCTTACTTAATTTTCTCACCGCGTATGACATCTATGCATGTCCTAGCGAACATGCCCTCAGCGCGTGTGACACGTATAGATGTCATGGAAATTTCAAACCCTATATAAGAGCTTGTGTTAAAATTGTACAACTTGGTTGAAAATATGACTAAATGTATATTTTACCAAATTCAATAGATGGCATTAGTCAAAAAAGATTCAATATAGGCTAAAATAATTTATTTCTGGAACACGCCGTGAACATACGTCACCAATGCAAGATTTTGAATGATGTAAATAAGCGATCGAGTGCGGGTGAAATTGAAATTTTTCCTAGAATTTAATATTATATGCATGGTATGGTGGTGGCGCAGTGTTCTCGGTCGCGCGTGGCGGTATTTTGCAATATGGCGACGTCACGCCGCAATTGTATGAAGAATGATTATTGTTGAATTAAACCGAAAATACAAGAAATGTATAGTATTTTATTATTGAAAAAGTTACTTTGGGTGGCAGTTAACATATTTGATTGGTTGAAAAAATATTACAACCTGTATTTATAGTCGAAAACGCGATAACAAAATCCGCAAAAAAGCAGCCGCGCACAGGGCATGCTCGCTAAATTTGGTGACGCGGGCAAAGGGTTCAAATTTAATATATTACAGTCAAACTCGGTTATTACAATCACGGAAAAAGTGAGATCTCAGGTGTAATGAGGAAACATTCGTTGACATTTTAGTTTATGGTTTTTTCAACACACTTATTCACTTTTATAACAAGCTACTTCTCGGGCATACCGAGCAAAAATACTGTCCAATATCCAAACCGGTAACGACGATCTCCAGAGCTCATGATATATGCTATGGACGTGCTAAAAGAATTTTTTGCACAGTGCACTGAGACCACTCAATAGTTTTTTAATGAGTCGAGTGCTTTGAGGAGAAATTTTATGAACAATGAGAGTGAAAAATGTATGTAACATGTGTGTAAATAAATTCTAATTGTATGTTTTTGTTTGAATTGCAGCACTTTGTGTTATGTGACCGCTTCAAATACTTCATGTCTTCATGCGATGGGTATGTTTGTAAGCGTTTAAAAATACCTACTTTCTGACATAACGAGTAATGCCTATAACGAGCAAATTCAGTCGCTCCCATCTTCCACGCAATAACCAAGTTCGGACTGTATTATCAGAAATAAAATAAAAAAATAATTTTACTGTTCTCAATTTTTCAGTACTCCCCATTAACATTTTCACGGAATTTAGCTGTAAAAGTGGTTTCAGTGTAGAGTCCACTCGCTACATGCTGGGTGGACTCTGCGGCACTAAAGATTACTGTCATACCCTCAGAGGAGTTGGTATTAGTAATGCATTCTATCTTAAAGACGAGGCATAGCGAATGCTATTAGCAAATCATTAGTCCTGTACTAGCCTCACATCCTTCAATCCCTACTATTGAGTAACAAGCAGGTGCCGTAGAAGCGTTTCCGTCAAGATCGACTTCATTATAATTCATACTATCGGTGGTGTAGTGGAGGCGACAGTTCTTTTTCGAATCTTCTTTCAATTATTTAACCTTTTGCCCGCGTAAGACCCCTATGCACGTCGTAGCTGACATGCCCTCAGTGCGTACAATGTGTATAGCGGTCCTGGGCGTTGCGCGGAGTTTTGTACCTCATATAACCGCTATCTCTAATGTTTTAGGTTTCAAAATCGGTTGAAAATATTACCGATTATATATATATTATCAATGTCGTCAATATTGTGAAAAATATATATTTTTTTAAACCATGTCCGCTCCCAATGTGGAGCATATAAACTCCTAATGGAGTTTATCTCAACAGAAGTGTTTCTACGAGAACTGCTTGTTACTCAGTTGCTCAACCTCTCTTTTTCCAAAGAGAGTAGGGATAGAAGGATAGGGCTAGGACAGGATTAGTGGTAAGCTAATCGCTCTCGATACGCCCCATTCATAGAATAGGATGGGTGAGAGGGGGGAATTCAAGACATCACATACATCCATGCTTTTGAACAGAAATTCATAAATCGATTGAAAAATCAATTTATAAAACTGTCCGTACCGGGATTTGAACCCGGGCCCTCTGTAATCGAAGCCAACAACGTTGACCACTCGACCACACAGGCGGCAGTTGTGGAACGTACCAAACACGCATCTATGCGTGGGTTGAATGAAAATAAGCGATTGAGTGCGGGTGAAATTGAATATGTTCCGAGAATCATGGCACGGTGGTGGCGCAGTGTTCTCGGTTGCGTGTGGCAGTGTTTTACGAAATGGCGGCACTACATCGCTATTGTATGAAGAATGATTATTGTTGAATTAAACAGAAAATACAAGAAATATATTGTATTTTTGAAAAAACACTACAATCTATATTTATAGTCAAAAACGCGATGAAAAAATCCGCAAAAAAGCTGCCGCGTACAGGGCTTGATCTCCATATTTTTTGACGCGGGCAAAAGGTTAAAAGAATATTGAGAAAAATGGAATCTTTCAAAGAATGTTTTATCCCGAAATGGTAGAATACATTTACTATGCAGTGCCATGGTTCGGAGTGTCCTTTTTTAAAATGTATTGAACTATTTGCAAATCTAGGAAAATTGGTTGTTAATCATGGTTGCACTTCAATTCAAAAAATAAAATACTAGTTTCCCAACCCATGGGTCGTGACCCCCTTACAGGTCTTCCGGAGGTCGCCAACTTTTTTCGATTTTGGATTTGAACGACGAAACTAAATCAACTAAATTACCGTATTGAAAAAAAAAATTAATTTCATCGGGGCCGCAGGTCAAATGGCTTTTATAAAAAAGGGTCGCCACCCGAAAAAGGTTGGTAACCTATGTACTAGAGAATAAAATGATTAGGGTATAACAAACAATAAATTGACAATGAAAGGAATTCACAGATAGAGGTAAAAAATACGAAGAAGTGACTTATATAAAAAATGTTTATTGCTTCATAAAAATAACTTCAAAACTTATCAAAGAATTATTAAATTAAAGTGGAGACTAACGATAAATTCTAATGTAATTAAAATCTGGGAAATTTTCGCAAAATCATTTTTGATGTCTGTAACAGATTATTTTGTTTTCACAACTGTGTTTACATTTTACACAGATCGCCGTCAATAGATTGAATTCTTATGTTTCGCTGCCATAAAACAACAGTGAGATTAAGTGAAAAAAGTCAAATTTTATGATAAATATGCCAATTGATTGCTGAAAGGTAAACCTTTACGACGAAACACTAAAGTATTTAAGTTTAAAAGAAAATCTTACTTTTAAAATTATTAACCCTTAGACCACGGTTGACTGCTATAGCAGCCCAATCTGAACCGATCTGGTTCCGAGCCGCGGTCAAAAGGTTAATATTTCCCTGCAACTTCAAAACATCAGAGAGATTGGTAAAATAATTATTAGATACAGATAATAGTATACAGTAAAACCAATTACAATTGGGCCTCGTATAACACGGTCATATGGTTGTGTTATACAAATCCGTGTAATACGAGGTTTGAAGTTGATACAAAAATAGTCTTTGCGTTCTAAAAAAATATCCTTTATTTTTTTTACTAAGCAATCGACAAAATATACATTTCCGTCTTTATTGAAAATAGTTTTAACAACATAAATATAATTCGACTGTGGAAAGGACGTAACCCACAGTTTTCAAAACAGGTTTTTTTCTATAATCACAATGTATAACACTTGATAGATGTTCTATCAAAAGGATGCAAGCTGAAAATGCCGAAATAGTATCTAAATTTAGCTTTTAAGCTTGAAAAAAGATGAGCTTGTGAAACTTTAAAACCAAGAAAAAAGACTGAAATAAAGATTTTTCCTCGACAATATCTTTGATTAATATTAGATTATGTCAATTAAACACCAGTTTAGAAGTCTCCGTGCACTTCAAAGTTGTGTATAATTCATAATTTGCATATGGCCCAAAATCATCAAAACACGTTTCTTGCGCCTCCTGTAAAATTTGATATGTGTGGGTTAAGTCCTTTTTCCTTTCCACAGTCGATATATATTAATATAATAAATCATTCATTCATCATCGCCATCAATTACAATTCTTTATGTACGACTCTTTTTTGAGATTGGTTGTGAGTTTTTATCATCGGACGACTCGGGAGCCTTTAAAAATTCTGTAATAAGCGATCGCCTGCTTTTAGTGTGTAATAGTTTGCCAAAATATTTTGTAATTGCTTCTTTGACATCAATAGGATCATTTTCTATTAAAAATGTTCTAATTTATCAGCCTATCCGAAGCTGTCACGTTGGAAACGGTCATAGAATAAAATGAAGATGTTTTTTATTATTTAATTAATGTTTCAAAGTGAATGTCTTTCATAACGGTGTCCATGAAAGAGTGACCTCACCGCCGAGAGGAGGAATGCTTAGCATGGTTGACCGCTCGGCTATAGGGCTGAAAATGTCGGAGCTTAATCAGTTGACTTCCTTGCCAATTTAAGATAAAAAATTTCCAATGATTTTTGATTGTTTTAAATTTATAATTTGTCAATCTTTGGCAATTTTCGTGTAAAATTAATAAATAAAAAAATGTATTATACCTTTAGATAAAATTTACAGCGATGTAATATTTTCTCTGTTAAAACTTCCAAATTGAAGTTTATCTCAACGGATGTTTTTCTACGAGAACTGCTGGTCACTTATTCGCTCAACCTCTCCCTTTGAAAAGAGTAATATAAGGCACTGATTCTCAACCGGGGGCCACGAGCAAATTGAAATTATTTTGTAATCTTTCAATTTTCGAGTCTTGAAAAACTTATTTGTACAGTTTAATTTAAGATTTCGACTAAAGGTGCTTGGTGGAATTTCAATATTAAATTTGAATCGTTCAAACTATGTACATTCTCACAGATTTTGTCACTAACGACCCGGGTTTCGCCTTTCGGCATCTTCAGGCATTCAAGTGTACGGATGAACTTGAACTGAACTTCAGTTCAGTTCAATTCAGTTCAACTGGACTTGTCAGTTCAAGTTCATCCGTGCACTTGAATGCCTGAAGATGCCGAAAGGCGAAACCCGGGTCGTTAGTGACAAAATCTGTGAGAATGTACATAGTTTGAACGATTCAAATTTATTTGTACAGATATGGGTGCCACCGAAAAAATATGAGCCTCGAAAGGGGCCACTGGCCCAAAAAGGTTGAGGAACTATTATATAAAGCATGGACAGGACTAGATTATCGCTCTCGCAGTGCCCCATTTTACAGATCCAATAGGCGTGGCTGGGTTTTAAGCATCCATTAGTTTTCGTAAATATATGTAGTAATGCGAATACATGAAAACGCTGGAAGGAAACACTTGGGTCGTAGGTGACAAAACATATGATAGTGTACTACGTTTTAACGGTTAAAGTTTTATTAATATATGAAATTTTCTTTTCCAGTATTCAAACTGTTACCTCACAACCTGGTGGAGAAGAGACCAGCATTGTAGACCACTCCGCTACAGGACCGACAGTATTTATCAGGGCTGTGGAGTCGTGAAAAAATAATCCGACTCCGAATCTGACCATAGCTTAAAACACTAGTTTAATTATTTTTTTAGGCTTAGTATAATAGCGTCCAGTGGCGCCACTTTTGACCTCAGCAATTTAAATAATATGTACAAAGATTTTTTAGAAGTATTCGAAGTTATTAGTATTTTCCGTATTAGTAATGGCACAGCGGTTAGCGTTGTGGACTACTGTGCCGGATCTCACGGGTTCGAGTCCCAGTACGAACAGCATTTTTTGATTGATTTCTGTTTGAAGGCATGGGTGTTTGCGATGTCTAAAAATTCCCTCCCAGCCTATCCGCTCCTTTAATAACTGGGCGCAGCGAGAGCGATTAGCTTAACACTAGTCCTGTCCTAGCCTTATTCTTACTACTCTCTTTGAAAGAGAGAGGTTGAGCGACTGAGTAACAAACAGTCCTCGTAGAAAAAACTTCTGTTGAGATAACTCCATTAAGAGGTCATATGCTCCACATTGGGAGCGGAAATGGGTTAAAAAAAAAGTATTTTCCGAGCACGACTCCAGTGAAAACATTGCAATTCCACGACTCCGACTCCACAGCCCTGGTATTTATATATGTATTCAAAATCATCATCAGTCGCCCGTTGTTGTCTAGGTAGAGCTTGTTTACCGACCAGGCGGGTCTGGGTTCGATTCCCGGTAAGGTTAAAATGTCAAATTTAGATTTTTCAATTTAAAATTTGAGACCAAAGACGTTGGTGTTTGTGATTTACTTTGAGTTAATCTCGAGTGACTTGAATAAATTCTCATCGAGTTTTTCTCGTATTATCTTTCAACTTTGAAATATTTGGCGCATTAGAATTAGCTGAGTTGAGAAACCGTGTAACAAGCAGTTGGCGTAGAAAAATATCCGTCGAGATAAATTCAATGTCCATATGAACCACAATGGGAGTGGACATGGATGGAAAAAGATATTTTTTTTCACTCTCAAATCAATTTCAAATTTTAATTAATATTATTTCTGTTACAGAGCTGAGTCACATCGGAGCATTTTGACAGGTGGCACTACCACATGGATGTATTTGTATTGGTATGAAGTTCAATGCGGACTGTTTGGATCACACAGCTGTACACAATTAAAACCAAATGCCGTTTCTTCTACGATTGCATTCTATCAGTGCTGCTTTACGGTAGAGAATCATGACACCTGAGACTCAGAAAAACCATAAACTGAGCTTTGAGAATAGATGCTTGCGTTGGATAATGGGGGTGAGGTGGTTTGATTTTGTGAGGAATTCGGAGGTAACGGAACGTAAAAGACAGCGCCCTGTCACGTCAGTGGTTATGGAGAGACGATGGAACTGGCTGGGTCACGTGCTGCGTAAAGCCTTAATTCTGAATGCCTCTTCTTTTGACCGGTGGGATTCCGGCGCCCCAGACGTCCGTCGGGTACTATACATAGGATGTACTCGGCGGAACTGAGGGATAATGGCTTGTCATGGGAGGAAGCAAAGCAATATGCTCCACATAGGGTCAAAGAAGAGAAGAATGTAACATAAAATATAGATACTATTGAATTGTATAACTTGGTTGAAAATATGACTAAATGTATATTTTACCAAATACAATAGATGGCATTAGTCAAAAAAGATTCAATATAGGCTAAAATAATTTATTTCTGGAACACGCTGTGAACATAGCGTCACCAATGCAAGATGGCCGCCGTTGATTCATGGAGTTTCTCTTAAGATGCGCCATGTTTTTACAAAATATGCATATGTCCATTATATTATTTGGAATAATGTAAATAAGCGATCGAGTGCGGGTGAAATTGAAATTGTTCCGAGAATTTAATATTATAAGCACGGTATGGTGGTGGCCGCCTGTGTGGTCGAGTGGTCAACGTTGTTGGCTTCGGCTACGGAGGGCCTGGGTTCAAATCCCGGTACGGACAGTTTTATAAATTGATTTTTTAATCGATTTATGAATTTCTGTTCAAAGGCATGAATGTATGTGATGTCTTGAATTCCCCCCTCTCACCCATCCTATCCTATGAGGCGTATCGAGAGCGATTAGCTTACCACTAGTCCTGTCCTAGCCCTATCTTTCTATCCTTACTCTCTTGAATGATTATTGTTAAATCAAACCGAAAATACAAGAAACGTATTGTATTTTATTATTGAAAAAGTTACTTTGGGTGGCAGTCGACATATTTGATCAGTTGAAAAAATATTACAACCTATATTTATAGTCGAAAACGCGATAACGAAATCCGCAAAAAAGCAGTCGCGTACAGGGCATGCTAGCTAAATTTGGTGACGCGGGCAAAGGGTTACATATTACATATCGAAATAAAAGTGATCAAATGCGTCTAAACATAAAATAATGTCAGATATCTCTGCGAACCACCAAAATTTCCTTGCGGACCACACTTTGCCGACCGCTGCTATAGGCTTACTGTAAAACTGAAATTTTTCATTTGCTTTTCACTCAGAACTATCGATCTGTTATTTTCTGCCAGTAAGGGGACGGTTATGACATTTTATTGAAATGTAGACTGCAATCCAGAGCAAAGTAAATTTCAGAAACATTTTCAATATTATACAGATTGCACGGGCGGACGTATAGCTTGTCATGTAAGAATGAACTTGGGCAAAGAAATGATTATTAATCAACTTATTTTGGTATAAGAAGTACAATGTGTGCAAAAAAAGACACTTGTCTAGGCATACATAGGCAAAAATATATATAGAGAATTGTTTTTTGACGTGAATACGTTTTTAAAATTGCTTCTATAGGGAGGCAATTCAAAAAAACAAATGATAACAAAATTGGGTGATACAGTTTGGTGTTGCAGCTTCATATCTATCATCACTATCCAAAATTTAATTGCACCACTGGAAAGCTAAAGAATCGACGAATTTATTGCGCTATGTGAGGTTTGTGATACATTGCACGGGGCGGAGGGGGAAGCGCCGCCATTTTGAGGTAATTTTGCTGCGTATCGAGATTTCTATTTACTATAACTTTTAGGAGCTGCTGGAGGAGACATCGAAGATTGTGTATTTGGTCCGCACACGACCTTCCGGGGAGGAAGCCCACTTGATTTTTCCTAAGTATTTTCATGATGGGACCTCTTATTCTCGCCAAGAAAATGTGTGCCATTACCTTCCCAGGAATAGAAAAAGTCCATAAGCTCCGCATCGAGAGTAAGTTGGCGAATGGAATTTTGTTTTACTAATTTTATTCCTCAAGAAAGCAACAGTCATCCACATCTCTGATCGACCAGTGATTCTTCGGACTGCTTTTAACTTTAAATTTTAGATCTAGGGCAGGCGCGGGGAACCTGTGGCCTTCTGGACAATTCTGTAAATTCGTAAAGTCCTGTTTCCGGCCAAAGTTTCCCTAGTAAATGTTTACTGCGGCCTTCTGTCGAATCGGAAAAATGAATGCGGCCTTTATAGAAGAATAGGTTCCCCACCTCTGATTTATGGCGTGGGTGTATAGATAGACAGGTGATAGACAATAACGACCAGAAAAAATAAAAAGAACAAATATCTTTGGAGTTGTTGCCTTCAAAGGTAAAGTTATCAACCCTTCCTATGAACAATGTGTTTTCCTTGTATTAAACAATTCCTAATGTCGGGTTTTTATGGTCGAATGGTAAAGGTCATTGTTTTGGTTGCAGAGCTCACAAGCTCGAGTTCTGGTAAGTAAGATATGACATTCAACCAGAATTCTGGACTGCATCTTCAATTCCAGAATTGCTGAGGAGCAATTTATAATTACATTGCAGTACAAATGACAATATGCTTTACAACATGCTACCCATTTTCTACATTACATTTGACTTAATCCAGCAAACATTAATTAAATTAATTACCGTATTGAATAGCGTACAGGTAAATCTGAAAACATCAAACATTGGAATTAAACTCGAGCAAATTAAGGTAATTTTGCTTTATAACATGCTACTTTTTTTTACCTGAAAGTTTAATAAATCGCGTAAAAAATAATGCAATTGTTTTTTTTAAACCATGTCCGCTCACAATGTGGACTCCTAATGGAGTTTATCTCAACAGAAGTGTTTCTACGAGAACTGCTTGTTACTCAGTTGTTCAACCTCTCTTTTTCCAAAGAGAGTAGGGATAGAAGGATAGGGCTAGAACAGGATTAGTGGTAAGCTAATCGCTCTCGATACGCCCCGTTCATAGGATAGGATGGGCAAGAGGGGGGAATTCAAGACATCACATACATCCATGCCTTTAAACAGAAATTCATAAATCGATGGAAAAATCAATTTATAAAACTGCCCGTACTGGGATTTGAACCCGGGACCTCTGTAGCCGAAGCCAACAACGTTGACCACTCGACCACACAGGCGGCTGTTTAGGAAATTTAATTTAAATAGAAAAATATTTAAAAGTCATACGTTAAAGCCGAGAAAATTGAAAATTCGTGCAAATTACGAAAAATCGTCGCTATATTTAATTAATTTGCTCTATGGTTTGTTGTCAGAAGTTCCGTTTGACGTGTTAAAATGATTTTTTTCATACTGATATTATGTTCGTATTTCACGTAAATTATCAGTTTTCGTGAATTATATGTTTAATAATTTAGCATTTTACTAATTGTTATTGAATTGCCTACATAACTGCATTATAATAATCAATATTAAGTAAACTTTCGGGTAGAAAAATGTAGCATGCTGTAAAGCAAATTACATGTTGGTATTATTATGTTTATGAGTTTTGAGGCTATATATATATCAATCTGTCAAATTGACATATCATTTATTTTGATTTAAATGTGGCATAGACAATTATTCCAAAAAATAATCCAAACAGAAATTAGTAGGTAGGTAAAAACAGTGTTAAAAAATAGGTAATTTCACAATAAGATCCTAAGATATTAATTCTTTGTTGAGAATAGCTCAATTGGTGCATTTATTGTTTGGCAAAAGCAGTTTTTTTTCAGTAGTAATTATTATTGCTAATTTGCAAGCAATCTTACAGATTTTGTCACTAACGACACGGGTTTCGCCTTTCGACATCTTCAGGCGTTCAAGTGCACGGATGAACTTGAACTGACGCTTAGTAAATGAATGTTTCGTGTTTATATAAGAAATAAATGTGTCATTGAGTTTAAAGCCATTGCTGGCGAAAAGGATCAGCTCATGGAAATTCCCATAGATTTGAGTAGTAAGTAGTTTCAAGAATTATATTTATTTATTTGTCGGCAAAGGTTTTATGGTTTTATTTATATAGGGTATAGAAGTGAAGATCCCGGTAGGCTTAATGTTTCATTTAAAATCGGAAGGTTACGCAATTGTGCTCTATTTATTTCCAAAATTTTCTAGAAAAAGAGCTTATGACTGTTTGTATTTGGGTGTAACATTTTTATCCCTTGTTCCTGATTGAACACGTGTCCCCCCGAAATTAAGTGATTAGCAAAAGTAGACGTGTTTTTTTTCAATCTAAAAGCTGCAATATGTTCTAATATTCTGATGTTCAGTGTCCTTTCTGTTTTGCCGATAAAAAAAAACTATCTCAATATTAAAAGCTGAAATTTTTCTTTTGCTCAGAATGTTTGTGACTGAAAACAAAATAGTGGGTATATATTTTTAATTCAGTATGTAAAATTTCGGATCCAATGGCGCAGCGGTCAACGTCGTTGGCTTTCATGGCGGACCTCACGCGTTTGAATCCCACTACGAACAACATTTTTCGTTCGATTTCTCTTCAAAGGCTTAGATGTTTGTGATGTTCTTGAAGAAACAACAAAATTAATAAAAAAAATTGATGACAACTCCAATGTAAAAATTGACAGCTTTGTCGAATAGCGAAATAGTGATTGACATTTTCTCAAGCAAAAAAGACAGAAGAATGATTTCTACAATTAAATAAAAGTACACATTAAGGCAGCGATTTCCAACCTGGGAGGCGTAGACTATTGCAAAGGGATGCGCGAACAGTCCAAAATATTTATTTTCCATTAACTTGTCTTTATTACTATATGAAATAAAGAGTGAGGAGGCGCGAAGATATGCGTTTCTTCAAGGAGGCGCAGGAACATAAAGGTTAGAAACCGTTGCATTACTTAAGTATGACTAATTTGAATTGTTTGAATTTTGTACTTTTCCATGAGTTTTGTCGCTAACAACCCGGGTTTCGCCTTTCGGCATCTTCAGGCATACTTGGAATGCCTGAAGATGCCGACAAAAGAAGTTAGCGACAAAACTCGTGGAAAAGTACAAAATTCAAAAAATTCAAATTTGATATTGAAATTCCATCAAGCACCCTCAGTCGAAATACTTAATTAAGTATGACTTTCAGGTATAAGAAATAAAATAGAATTCAAGTGTACATTTTTTATTTTTTATCCACCGCAATATCCCCAGATATTTTATCCACGGGCCGCCACTGTTTATAATTGCAAATATCACACTTGAAAAGTTTAGATTCACATTTTTCTCCTATCTCTTTCGTATTATATTCAACTGATAATTGTCTATGGATAGTTTTGTGTGTTTTTAATAATTCGGGAGTATTGAATATTAGGAAACAATCACTGCAAACGAAATTTCGTTCACGGAACAATTCGTTTTGAACCAAAACCACAGCGACTTGTTCGTCTTCTGTAAGTTCTTTTTTGAAATCTTGTTTCACGATTTCTAATTTACCATACGGTAGTTGGGCTGTTGGTGATGGCAACGATAGACATTCAGTCTCAATCATGGACTAAAATAAAAACAAAAAAAACAATTATTAATACCTTTTTAAGTTATGATACAATATGGGAAACGTAAGAATATTGCCACCTATGTGGTCAAGTGGTCAACGTTGTTGGCTTCGGCTACAGAGGGCCCGGGTTCAAATCCCGGTACGGAGAGTTTTTATAAATTGTTTTTTCAATCGATTTATGAATTTCTGTTCAAAAGGCATGGATGTCTGTGATGACTTGAATTCCCCCTTCTCACCCATCCTATCCTATGAACAGGGCGTATCGAGAGCGATTAGCTTACCACTAATCCTGTCCTAGCCTTATCCTTATATCCCTACTCTTTTTAGAAAAAGAGAGGTTGAGCAACTGAGTAACAAGCAGTTCTCGTAGAAAAACTCCTGTTGAGATAAACTCCATAAGGAGTCCATATGCTCCACATTTGGAACGGACATGGTTTAAATAAAAAAAGGAAATGAGCTTAAAATAGAGTTGATATTTATTAAAAAAATACAAAAAGTGATTGTTATTAACTGGCAAGTTATGGCAGGAAAGATGATTTGGCAAAATATGTTGTTACAGAAAGTGCTGTTGACATTTAATGATATTTTGGTTTATTAAGCTGCCATTTTCTTGGTGAAAAATACATCATAACAATTCATGGAAAGAAATTCAATCCACTTTTGAAGTGGACGTCGAAGAACGTTAAGAAAAAGCATTGTTATCCATTTTTAAATTCATTAATGTTCAAGTTTTTAAATTAGTGCTGAGCGAAGCCTCGTCTTTTTTATGGGAGCCAAATATCCATAATCTGAAAAATCGGACAGCTATTAAATATTTAGACATAAATATTTTACCGAACGAACATTTGTAACGATTTCCTCTTTTATGCCTGGTCCAATGAAACTGTCTTCGTATATGATTGGAATGGAAGCCCCCTAGAGAAAAATATAATACAATTATTCTAGAAGAAGACAATATATGAATAAGCTAGACTTTATTGACTGTCATTCTGTTTTCTATAATAATATTAAAACTTTCGTAGAACTTTGTAGAGTGATGTTAGAAGTTTTATTAGAAATTGGTTCTCAGCGGTATAGTTCATTGTTTTTCAACCAGAAGTCACAGTATGTTTCAAGAGGGCCACAGAGAAAAAAATATAATTTTAGGTGAGCCACAGCACAATTTTGGGGGACCAGCGCAAATATCCATAAACTTTCAGGTTTTGAAAATTTCGCTTCGGGAAGAGCTGAAAATTTAAGAAAACAAAAAGCTCTCGCGTCTGTTCATTTTGGAAAATCAGTAAATTCATGAGTTTAAGAAAAATTAAAAAGAGTTAAAAAAAAAGGTTTCACGTATTTCCGTTTTGTGAAAATATAAAATTCATTGATTATTTAAAAAATGGTATTGAAATTGACCAACATTTTTTTTTCCAAAAAACTTCAAAACAGGTAAGTATGGGAGACCACGGAAAAATATGAGACTCAAAAAGGTTGAGAAACCATAGTCTTGTTGAAAAAATGTTTGCTCTAGAGTAGATCTAGATCAGCGGTACTCAATCTGTGGCCAATTTAGATTTTTCGTGTGGCCCAAAACAAAACACGCTTTTTCGAACAAGTGGTACTGTTTGCAAAACTTTGATAACCACAAATAATTTAATAACTATAAATATTCTGCAGCCCACGTAATATAGCAAATCTGGCATAAGGTCCCAACGAAAAATAGGTTGAGTATCGCTGGTTTAGTTTCTAGTTAAAGTGTTTTTCTGTTCGCAATGAAATTGTGTGCACAACTGAATGAAATATGAGGACATACAGACATACAGTTGTATATAACTGTCATATATCATCATTATTTCGCTGTCTATCAAATGTATACAAAATAATTTGATAAATGTTAGAAATTCTAAATTATTTAATAAAAGTCAAGAATAGTGTCTGAAACTTTTTTTTGTTTGAATGTCCGCTCCCAATGTGGAGCATATGGACTCCTAATGGAGTTTATATCAACAGAAGTCTTTCTACGAAAACTGCTTGTTAGACAGTTGCTCAACCTCTCTTTTTCCAAAGAGAGTAGGGATAGAAGGATAGAGGCTAGGACAGGATTAGTGGTAAGCTAATCGCTCTCGATACGCCCTGTTCGTAGGATAGGATGGGTGAGAGGGGGGAATTCAAGACATCACATACACCCATGCCTTTGAACAGAAATTCATAAATCGATTGAAAAATCAATTTATAAAAACTGTCCGTAACGGGATTTGAACCCGGGCCCTCCGTAGCCGAAGCCAACAATGTTGACCACTCGACCACACAGGCGGCGCAGTGTCTGAAACTATTTGATGTTTAATCTATTATGGCCGGCGAGTTTTTTTTAGACTACTCATAGTAACCTGAAAATCTTTCCGTTCATCTGATGGTTCAATTTTGATATCAATCCAAGCTTCATTGGTCGTCTGGAATTTTTGATCACAATTGTTTTGGTTTAGTTCATGATTATTATTCATTTTTAGTACCTTGCACTCAAGTTTAGTAATAAACAAGTATTTGACTACTTCAAACTGTGATATGAGAATTTTATTTACCATAGAGACTTATCATCTTCAATACTTAATTGTCTATGTAAGAATGTGTGAATCATAAATTATTGGTATATGCGTATTAAAAAATTGTGATAATGTTATAAAAGCAATATTTATAAGATGTCAAAATACAAAAATATTATATTTTGAGCTACATATCGAGTAAACAGTTGGAATACATAAAATAAATCTTATTTTTGTATTGAAATCGTAAAGACTTGTATGTAAGAAGGGTCAACTTCTTGCAAACGATTTTTATTTTAACAATTACCTATATAAATTAAAACATTCATTTATGATTTTTCACTTTTTACTTGTCTACGGTAGAATAATCAACTGCTGTCTATGGTAATATTCAGAGTAGAATGGTCAAATAACAGTTTTTTAAACAATTTATTAGGAATTAAGCTTAAAATGGATATCAAAACAGAACCGGACGATGAATTATTGTCATCGAATCTACCAGAGAACGCCCATAACGACGACAGCCATCAAAATAATACGATAGCCGCCGGGAAAGACGAAAATTCCATTGATATAAAATACGATACTGTTGTGAAACAAGAAGAGATTGTTGACGATAATGAAAAGCATCGTGACTTTATGAAGGTATACTGAAACATTCCTTTAATCATTATTCAAATTACACCAGATATTTCTGAGTATTCTTTTGTATTAAAAATGGGAGATTGTTTAAACTTAAGATGTTTTATTCATTTTTAAATTAAGCGACAAGTACTCAGTGGCGGATAACCATATAAACAAATAAGGCGTGGGCTTTCAAGCCACTGCAAGTTGCCGTAAAATTGATTATAGTAAATATGAAAAACAGTAAGAAAAAAAATAAAGAACATTTTTTTAAAATATTTTTATGGCGATCAGGACAATATTTTTCTGTTGTAAGCAATATAAACTGCTGAGGTGAATAATTGTCTATGCTCGCGTCGAGCTAAACCGGTGCTTTTACAAAGATTAATAACTCTCGCGGCTCGGAGACTAGAAAAATACTTCTCTGCCGATGGGGATCGTTTAAGGACCCCAGTGGTTTCCTCATTATTGGCTTTATTCTTATGAATTTCAAAAAAAAAATAGTCTAAGAGCCTTAAAATATCTCTCTGCATCATTCCTCATACATTTTTTTTTATAAAAATCTGTGGTTTTCAATAAATAATCTTATTTTAAGTTGCGCGTAAAAAAGACGTCATCCCAGCACACATATGAAATTGCAACTGACGAATTTATTCCAGCTATCTTACAAACGATCGCTTATCGCCTTATCGCGTTATCGCGTATTTATATAAACTACAAAAGGTCCAAAAAACTATGATATAAGAATACCTTAATTATAAACATTGTATCACCCATATTAAAATAGATATTTAAGAAAATTTGGGTATTGGGGTCGCATTTCTTGTGCTTAGAACCGGAAAAGTTAAAAGAGTTTCATATATATTTTATTTCAGGATGTTTCAAAGGATTCTCAGGACGTCAAATTGGAAGAAAAAGAAATCCAATATCGAAGCTGTGGGGAAATCAAGATTGAAAATCTTGAAATCGCTGAGTGCTCACATTCTCGACAGAAACCGGACGAGGTAAATATTGACAATTATTCTTTGATTAATTCATAGTCAACCAAGCAAATGGCAATCTTATCAGCAAATATTACAGTACAGGGTGCTCGCCGGGAAGGTTAAAGACTTTATTTTTGTATTAATTTACGTGAAATAAAAACAAATTAGATCTATTGCAATTATGTATGGAAAACATTGTCTATCTCTGTTATCCTTTTAATATTTTTCATCACATTTTCACACATTTCAAAACTGGTATTTCTTCAATTTAGTCACGAATTCGTCAAGGTTAAAAGTTGCATATAAAAGTATTTTTTTTAATTAAGTTCGAAAAACGAATTTCTGAAGTGCGGTTAGTAAATAGTAATAATTGGTCTATATCTATTCTGATCTGATATTCGACTGTGGAAAGGAAAAAGGACGTAACCCACAGTTTTTTCAAAACACAATAATCACAATGTATCAAACTTGATACACGTTCTATCAAAAAAATACAAACTGCAAATGCCGAATTAGTATCTAAATTTAGCTTTTTAGTTTGAAAAAGATGACATTGTAAAAAATTAAAACCAAGAAAAAAGACTGAAATAAACGTTTTCCTTGACAATTTCATTAATTAATATTAGATTATGTCAATTTAACACCAGTTTAGAAGTCTCTGTGCACTTCAAGGTTGTGTATAATTCATAATTTGCATATGTCACAAAATCATCAAAACACGTTTTTCGCGCCTCCTGTAAAAAATGATATGTGTGGGCTACGTCCTTTTTCCTTTCAACAGTCGATATTAATTAGAGTACTTTCAGTTATCTAGATCAGCGATTCTCAGCCAGGGTCTATGTGGAATAAACGATATAAGTCATAACACTAAAATGCACATGCCCTAAAAAAGATCAAAGGAATAAGATACAGCTTCAAAATTTTTACAACTGATGCCTTAGGCGGTGTTTAAAAAGTATTGGCTCAAAATTCTATTTACCGAATTGTGTCGCTTAAGGTCTTTTGCCAATGTTGGGTCTATATAATCAATTAATATATCGCTATTTATTGTATGTTTTGTTTTGTTTTAGTTTCACACTGCCTTACCTTCTTCTTCTGCCACTTTTGAACAACCCTCAATGGACTCGATTCAAAATCCATTACATAATGATCAATACATGAACAATCAAGAAATTAAGGCAGAAATTTTACAGAGCAAAGTGGTCGCTGTGATGTTGCTAGAAAATGGTGTTTTTTACGAGCGAAACTTTGTATGCAGCGTTTGTTTTCATATATACCCATCATTAAATATTCTTAAAAAACACGTCACTCTTCATGATAAATTGAAATTTGATAAAAAAATCATGTCCAAAGATAAACAGCAAAATGAATCTGATTTTAAATCATTACCGTCGAATTGTTTGAAAAAACATAAAATGAGACATTGTCGTGACAAGTCATTAAAATGTAATCAATGCAGTGAGACATTCACGTCAATGTCTCAATTAAAAAAACACTATTTAACACACAGCACTGAACAAAATTCTAAAATCGAATTAAAAAAAGTGTCGAAAACTGAAGTAAAAAAAATCAAATGTGACCAATGTAGTTATAGATCGTCGCGGGTGTCAGTAATCAAAAGGCATAAATTAAAACATACAGGTGAAAAACCTTTCAAATGTGACCTTTGCAGTTTTAAAACTGCGTTTGAATCGAACATTAAAACACATAAACTGTCACACACTGGCGAGAAACCGTTCAAATGTGACCAATGTGCTTTTAAATCTGCCCTTAAAAGAAGTATACAACGACATAAATTAACACATACGGGTGAGAAACCGTTCAAATGTGACGTTTGCAGTTTTGCATCTTCGCGTGAGTCAAATTTACAAAGGCATAAATTAAGACATAGCGGAGTAAAACCTTTTGAATGTGACATGTGCAGTTTTAAATCTGCACGTGCTTCTACTACTATAGCACATAAATTGTCGCATACTGGCGAGTTACCGTTTAAATGTGACCAATGCTGGTTTAAAACAGCGCGTGCGTTTGACTTAAAAAAACATAAAATTTTACACGGGTGAGAAACCATATAAATGTAATTTTTAATCGACGCATTCATCATATCGACTTTGGAAAGGAAAAATAACGTAACTCACAGTTTTTTTCGATAATCACAATGTATCACACTTAATAAACGTTCTATCAAAAGAATGTAAGCTGCAAATGCCGAATTAGTATCTGAATTAAGCTTTTAAGTTTGAAAAAGATGATCTTGTAACCAAGAAAAAAAGACAGTTTTTCCTAGACAATTTCTTTAATTAATATTAAATTATGTCAATTAAACACCAGTTTAAAAGTCTCCGTGCACTTCAATGTTGTGTATATAATTCATAATTTGCATATGGCCCAAAATCATCAAAACACGTTTTTTGCGCCTCCTGTAAAATTTGATATGTGTGGGTTACGTCTTTTTTCCTTTCCAAAGTCGATATGTATCTTCAAAAACATAAAATTATTTATATTGATAAAAAAATGTTAAAATAAAACTAAATACAATTTAAAATTTGTGTGCTTTTTATTTTAATCTTTGTTTCTCAGACCATTAATCTAAACCACTGCTTTAATCTGTAAAAAATAATCTGCGGCCTCCTTAACAACAAAAAAAATGTTCTGCTTCCAAAAACTAGAAGCCATTCCTTGCTTTTGGCAGCACTGGTCTAGGGAAATGGTAAAACGAATTTATAACTGTTTCACCAGTGCCTTATTAAAATGTCTATATACTTGTTATCTGTTCACCAAAACCTATTATCATTAAAATAAAATCATGTTTATTTATACATTCAAGTTTAATAATTGACAGAGTTCCTATAAAGAAACTCACTTACTTGAAATCTATATGTCTGGAATAAAAAACTCAGCTCGCTTAAAAAAACATAGTATTAATTTAATATTTCGACTGAAGGTGCTTGGTGGAATTTCAATATTAAATTTGATCGTTCAAACTATGTACATTCTCACAGATTTTGTCACTAACGACCCGGGTTTCGCCTTTCGGCATCTTCAGCCTCTACACCCAAATACGGACAGTCATAAGCTCTTTTTCCAAGAAATTTTAAAAATCAACAAAGCACAGCTGCAAAGTCTTCCGATTTTAAACGAAATATCAAACTTTCCCACATCTCCACTTCTATACCCTATATAATCATAAAACCTTTGCCGACAAACAAATTATATAATTCTTGAAACTGCTCACTACACAAATCTGTTGGCATTCCCATGGGCTCATCCTTTTCGCCAGCAATGGCTTTGGACTCAGTGATGCATTTATATCTTATATAAACACGAAACTTTCATTTGCTAAGCGTCAGTTCAAGTTCATCCGTGCACTTGAATGCCTGAAGTTGCCGAAAGGCGAAACCCGGGTCGTTAGTGACAAAATCTGTGAGAATGTACATAGTTTCAACGATTCAAATTTAGTATTAATTTTAACTTATTTCCACTTTCATTTACGAAGATCAAGACCTGTTTCGGTCATGAAAAACATAACCAATTGATCCTCAATCGATATATAAACTTCATTAGTTGATATGATAATACTTGTCATGAACAAAAGCAGTTCTGATCTTAATAGAAAATTTAAATTAACTTTGATTATTCCACGTATTGTGTTACTAACTGTGACACGTGTTTCGCCTCTTTCAGAGGCATCTTCAGACTTACTATCGCAAAGTTTGCTTAAGTAATGAAGCAAGATTGATTCTAATATTTTAAAATTATGAAATTACAAAATGGAGTTTTGGGTTTTTTTTCCTTTTAAGAGGAGCAAGGTGGGGGGTGTAGAATCGAAATAAAGCAAACAAATAATGATACTAATGAGTTGCAATCAATCCGATTGGGATTTTTCCTTTTTAAGGGAAGCAAAGAGGGGATTATAAAATCGAAACAGAGCAAACAAATTTAATCATTCTGATAAAATTTCTGATCTTGGTAAACAATTCACAAAAATAAGGCAATAAGCCTTTCCGGCGAGCATCCTGTATTGTATGTTGATAAGACTGGCATTTGGAAATATCTTGAACGTAAATTTCTCGCTGGGTCATTCCCTTTAGTAATTAATAACAATTGAAAATAAAAAGGAAACTTCCAGAACAATAGTTTTACGCGAAAGAAAAATGATACAGACAAACAAAAGAATAAAGAATCAGAAACTAGACAACGATAATTCAAAATGAGAAACTTTATTTTGTGGTTTGAGTACATATCATTGAATACATTTTTTTTTAGATGGTTCGACTCCACGGCTCCTATCTTCAACTCCAACTCCGACTGCAAATCCCTGGTATTAACAAAATTTAAACAATACACTTATGCAAATAAAAAGAATCATTCCAAAATAAAAGGTCAAAGGATTCTGATTTAAATTGGAAAAAATAGGGTTTACTCGCATTTTTGTCGCATTTGGTGGCGAAATTATAAACCGTGAGGTTCTTACAGGTTTAACTTTTCCGTTTCTAAGCTCAAGAAATGCGACCCCAATACCAACATTTTCTTAAATATCTATTTTAATATGGGTGATACAGTCTTTATAATTAAGGTATTCTTATATATATATATATACTAAGTATGCGATAACGCAATCACGCTATCAGGTGATAAGCGCCCGCCATAACGATCGTTCGTAAGATAGCTGAGAACACTCGTCAGTTGTAAATTTATGTGTGCTGGGTGACGCCTTTTTAACGCGCAACTTAAAATATGATTATTTATTAAAAAACCACGGATTTTTATAAAAAAATGTATGAGGAATGATGCAGAGAGATATTTAAAAGCCCTTAGACTATTTTTTTTTTAAATTCATAAGAATAAGGCCAATATTGAGGAAACCACTGGGGTCACAAAAGACTCCATCGGCAGAGACGTATTTTCTAGTCTCCGAGCCGCGAGAGATATGAACTGCTGGTTATTCAGAAATTGGTTTAATACACGAATATTGGTTGACTAATCGCTCTTGCAACGTCGTTGTTAAATTATTTTAATGACAAGTAGGAGTTTATAGATATTTAAAAGACCCATGCCTTTGGCAAAGACTGATAAAAAAATTGAACAAATGCTGTTACTTAAGATTTAAACAAAATTTCTTTTGAGATTATATCAGATGAAGGGATATTCCCCCCATTGTGAGCGAACATGGTGAGAGAAATATATAAAACCAGGGCTGTGGAGTCGTGTAAAAAATAAACAACTCCGACGAATTTTGTCAATAATATCATTTTATCTTATAAATATATATTCCATCAGTGGCGGTTTCTAAACTAAAATCTCGGGTGGGCCAGAGGAAAGTTTAACATTGTATACTATTTACGAAATTGTGAATGTTTCCACTTCACCTTATATATTAATCTACAAGCAAATTAACAAATATTACGACACTACTGCAAAGCATAAATTATTATATAATAAAATCAATGCTAATGACAGTAAGAAATAATAAAATAATAACCTTAAATTCGTCTCTTTCAAAGTGAAATAACAAGTACAAAAAGCAATACAGAGCTGTCACTGAAAGTCAATACCTGTCACTTTCATACAATACAACGATATTGGTATTTGTGTTTGAATGTATGGGGCATTTGGGAAAGGTTAGTTACGCTTATAAATGTATTTATTTTGTTCAGCGGCCGAATTGCAGTTCATTTTTATTCAGCCATCTAAAGTTTTGAGTGAAACATGCAGGTCGGGCTTAGCCCACTTAGCCCAGTACATAGAACCGCCACTGTGTTCCATCAAATCAACTTTATACAGCTAAGTATGCATTGTCATTATTATCAACTATTTTGGTTTGAATATAAATAATTTAATATATATTTTTAAATGCTTCGAGCCGCTCATTTTTCACGACTGACTCCACAGCCATGCATGTTACATACACATAAGTAACACATGTCACTTAATCGTAGACGATTGCGCGCTAGTGTAAAACTTAGTTATGAATCAAATAATAGTATTATGCTGTTACATTCCATTGCTTATTTTGTGTAATTTCATGATTAAGGCTTAATTCCATGTCTTTTCTCGATTTGAAGACATTGGGAACGGAATACGGAGTAATAATGTAAATATTTTTTTTTTATCAAATTCTTATTTTATACTTAATCAAATAATTGTCTATGGCCGGTGCGATATTCGAGTTTTGTCTATGGTACCGCTACACTCTATTATCTATGGGTAATGCGTGCTTTACTTGTTGATATAATCAATAATCTTTACATGAACATATTAAAAGAAAAAAAAGCTTAAAATGGACATTAAAGTAGAACCCCACGATGAATTATTGTCGCCGAATCGTGCCGGGAACGTCTATAATAGCGAAGATCGTCAGAATAATTCGAATGGCGTCTGGAATGAGGAGTATCCCGTGAAGCAGGAAGAAACAATTGACTATGATGATTGTCATGAAACTAAACAGGTAACCTTATACATCATTCAGTAAATGTGCTTCTACAGTGGGTTGCTATTACTTAAAGCCATTGAAAACAAGGCATGTTTTCTTCTTAAATATTAACTAAATGCCGCTAAAAACAATGCAGTTTTGTAGTAAAGTCGTTCACGAAAAGGTACTTGGTAAATTAAAACATATTCTTCTTTTTCTTTGGCCATGTTCGCTCCCGTTGTGGAGCATATGGCGTTGTTTCCCTGTCTCCCGCCAATAGCTTTGCTTCCTCCCATGACATGCCAGCATCCCTCAGTACATCCTATGGATAGTACCCGACGGACGTCCGGGACGCCGGAATCCCACCGGTCGAAAGAAGAGGCAGGCAGGATTGAGGCTTTCCGGAGGCATCCGCAGCACGTGACCCAGCCAGTTCCAACGTCTCTCTATAACCACTGACGTGACGGGACGCTGTCTTGTACGCTCCCTTATCTCTGAATTCCTCACAGAATCAAACCACCTCACCCCCATTATCCGACGCAAGCATCTGTTCTCGAAGCTCAGTATACGGTTATACGGAGTCTTCGTCAGGCGCCATGATTCGCAATCAATTAACACACATGGAAATACCCATTTTGTACGCAAAATACGTATTTAATAGTATGAAAAAGTAAAAATAGGGTGTTTTATAAAACTTAGAACATGCCTGAGTTTTTCTATTTTTTCGTATCCAAAATTAAGCTTATCATATAATTGCATTGTTTTTAGGGTTTTTAGCTATATTATGGGTTGAAACAAAACATATTTACTTTATTTTCTTTTAAAATCCAATATTGTTTACATTAGGTATTCCGTTAGTACTGTAAATAAGACATAACCTAACCAATGTGTACTCTTTTAAATTCTAAATAATCAATTATAGTCAATATGAAATATTATAAAATTGTTTGTGTGCTTTTACTGAATAGGCTATAGTTGATATCAGGGGTGGGGAAGCTTTTATTATCTTAAGGCCGCACTCATTTTTCTGATTCGACATAAGGCCGCAGTAAACATGACTAGGGAATCTTTGGCCGAAAGCAAGACTTTACGGTCAGAATATGTCAAGAATTTACATAAATTTACGGAATTACAGAATTGGCCAGAATGCCGAAGGTTCACCACGCCTGGATGATATGATAAACATCAATCATATTATCGACTTTGGAAAGGAAAAAGGACTTGACCCACAGTTTCTTCAAACAGGTTTTTTTCGATAAACACAATGTATCAAACTTGATACACGTTCTATCAAAAGGATGCAAGCTGAAAATGCCGAATAAGTATATAAATTTGGCTTTTATGTTTCAAAAAATTACCTTGTAAAAAATTAAAACCAAGAAAAAACACTGAAATAAAGGTTTTTCCAAGAAAATTTCTTTAATTAATATTAGGTTATGTCAATCAAACACCAGTTTAGAAGTCTCCGTCCACTTCAGGGTTGTGTATAATTCATAATTTGCATATGTCACAAAATCATCAAAACACGTTTTTAGCGCCTCCTGTAAAATTTTATATGTGTGGGTTACGTCCTTTTTCCTTTCCACAGTCGTTATTTATAGAAGAAAATCAACAATATATACTTTTTGAAATTTTATGGCGATCAAGACAGTATTTTTCCTGTCGGAAACAATAAAAACTGCTGAGGTGAATAATTGTCTATGCTCGCGTCAAGGTAAACTGGTGCTTTTTACAAAGAATTGCAAAGATTATTAAAATAGTTTAATATATTTTTATTTAAGGGCGTTTCAAACGATTCTCAGAAGATAAAATTAAAAGAAGAAGAGATTCAACATCCAAAATTTGAAAAAATCAAAACTGAAATGTTAGAATTTGCAGAGTGTTCATATTCTCCCAAGAAAACGGACGAGGTAAATATCGCCATTTATTCATTGACTTATTCATAGACAAGCTCTTTCCAAACTCCAATCCTATCAACATATCGACCTTAGAAAGGAAAAAGGACTTAACCCACAGTTTCTTCAAAACAAGTTTTTTTCTACAATCAAAATGTATCAAACTTGATACACGTTCTATCAAAAAGATGCAAGCTGCAAATGCCGAATTAGTATCTAAATTTAGCTTTTAAGTTTGAAAAAATGACCTTGTAAAAAACTAAAACCAAGAAAAAAGACTGAAATAAAGGTTTTTCCTAGACAATTTCTTCAATTAATATTAGATTATGTCAATTAAACACCAGTTTAGAAGTCTCCGTGCACTTCAGGGTTGTGCATAATTCATTATTTGCATATGTCACAAAATCATCAAAACACGTTTTAGCGCCTCCTGTAAAATTTGATATGTGTGGGTTAAGTCCTTTTTCCTTTTCACAGTCGATATGGATAATATTCAATATTTTTTTGTTTCAGTTTCCAACTACCAATGAAAGTTCTGCGATCACAATTGAACTACCACCGATGAACACGTCTCACCACATATTACTTACAACGCCTGGTATAAGCAAAACACGTTTGAAACAGGAAATCTTACAGCGTGAAGAAATAATGATAGAAAATGGTGTGTTTTATTTGTTTTGACTTATTCCCATCATCAAATTTAAATCCGTTATTGAATTATCTTTCCCGGTTCTAAGCTCAAGAAATGCAACCCCAATACCAACATTTTCTTAAATATCTATTTTAATGTGGGTGATACAATGTTTATAATTAAGGTATTCTTATATCATAGTTTTTTGGACCTTTTGTAGTTTATATGAATACGCGAAAACGCGATGAAGCGATAAGCGATCGTTCGTAAGATAGCTGGCCTAAACTCGTCAGTTTCAATTTTATATCGACTGTGGAAAGGAAAAAGGACGTTACCCACACATATCAAATTTCACAGGAGGCGCTAAAAACGTGTTTTGATGATTTTGTGACATATGCAAATTATGAATTATACACAACCTTGCAAGTGCACGGATACTTCTAAACTGGTGTTTGATTGACATAACCTAATATTGATTAAAGAAATTGTCTCGGAAAAACCTTTATTCCAGTGTTTTTTCTTGGTTTTAATTTTATACAAGGTCATCTTTTTCAAACTTAAAAGCTAAATTTAGATACTAATTCGGCATTTTCAGCTTTCATTCTTTTGATAGAATGTGTGTCAAGTTATATACATTGTGATTATCGAAAAAAAGCTGTTTTGAAAATTGAGGGTTACGTCCTTTTTCCTTTCCACAGTCGATATGTACAATGAAGTATCATTTTTATTATTAAAAAACCCATTCAAATATTCAAATTTTCTAAACATTACAGTTGAAACGGTGGAAAATATTGACAGCGATGGTAGTGATTTGGAATTTGAGAAGACAGACAATTTATCAGACACAGAAGACTTCGTTGAAGTACAGTATGAGGAAAATTCTGATTTGGAACTCAGCGAAGTAGACGAAGAAGATGAAACAGGTAAAGCAGATGGCGAAGAAGGAATATTATATACATCAAGACATGGATTCCATTGGAGTTCTATTCCTCCATCTTCGAGATTTCGGGAATTGAATACCCCAACTGAAGATTCAGGACTAATAAATTCAAGCAAAGATTTAACTTCAATTAAAGATATGTTTTGTCTGTTTTTAAATGACGAGACAGTTAAAATGATAGTAGAGGAAACAAATCGACATTTACTTAGAAAAGATCCTGAAAAAACAAATCCTATACTGAGCGATGAATTTTATGCATTTGTTGGAGTATTGCTCGCGTCTGGAAGGAATCGAACGAGAAAAACAGATCTAAGTGACTTGTGGATTAGTGAAAGTCCTTTTTGTCAACCGTTTTTCACTGCGGCCTTATCTCGGTATAGATTTATTCAAATTTATAGCAGTGTTCGTTTCGACAATAAAAAAACGCGACAAGAAAGGTTTTTGGTATCATCGGATAAATTAGAACCTATCAAATGGGTTTTTAATCAATTCGTAGAGGCTTGCAAATTAAATTATTCCCCATCATCGAACATAACCGTTGACGAACGTTTGGTGAAGTATAAAGGCAATTGTCCCTTCAGAGTTTGTATGAAGACAAAGCCGGTCAAATACGGAATTAAAATTTGGGTTGCTGCTGATTCTTGTACTGGGTATGTTACTAATCTTGAAGTTTACACAGGGATGAAAAATAATAGACTAGAGGTCAACCAGGGCTATAGAGTGGTGACGGAATTACTCAAGCCACAGTATGGTTCAAATAGAAACGTAACGACTGGCAACTTTTTTACATCGGTGAATTTAGCAGATGAATTGTTACTAAAAAAATTAACACTTACGGGAACAATAAGGAGAAATAAAAAGCAAATTCCATCACAGTTTTTACCAGCGAAGCAGAAAGAATTATACAGCAGTATGTTCGGTTTTGCTGACAACAAAACAGTTGTTTCGTACGTGACAGACAAAAACAAAGTAGTTATTCTGTTGTCCACCCAAATTAATAGTACAGACGTTGACAATACAGAACAGAAAAAACCTTTGATTATTCATCATTACAATGAAACAAAAAATGGAGTTCACAAAGGTGATCAGATGATGAGAGAATATTCTTGTGTTAGATCGACTAGAAGGTGGCCTTTTCGGTTATTCATGGAAATGATAGATATTGCTGTTTTGAACGCGTATCTATTATGGATAAAGAAGTATCCAGAGTGGAAAGAAAAAAAGAAATGTCGACGGAAGCATTTTATTAGAGAGTTAAGCTTAGAGTTAGCTAAACCCAATATAATTAAACGAAAGAATTCTAATGTTAAACACCATAGACAACAACAAGATGCTTTTAATACAGTGTTGTCGTATTGTGGCGAGATAATAATTCCCGAGGCATCAAATAACACCTTTGTTTCACCCCGTCAAGCCCAGAAAAGAGGAAGTTGTGGGTTTTGTTCGAAATATTCCAGAAAAAGATCAAAGTTGTTCTGCAATATCTGTAAAGAGCCAGTGTGCTCGGAGCATCGGACCGAAAAAAAGATTGTTTCATGCCCCAGCTGTCACCAACTTTCGTCGCTGGAGTAGCTTTGCGAATTAATTTTCATTATTTGTTTGATATTTTTGTGAGTCGTGAACTTTAAAATCATAATTTGAAATAATAAAACTAATGCTTAGACAACAAACACATTTATTTCATAATTTAATACAACCATCTTTAAGCTCGTTGAATTCAACGAGAGCGTGGATATTTACTGGCGTAAAAAATCAAATGCAAATTTATTCATTGAATAGACCAGAAGATAAAAATATACATGTACGCTCTCAATGTGAAGCATATGGTCATCAAATGGAGGTGTATCGATAGACTTTTTCCGACTAGAAATGCTCGGTAATCAGTCTATCTTTTTTAAAAGTGTAGTATGAATCAGTAGCGGCCGGTCAATGTGGCATTTGATCAATGCACCCTTTGTATATATGCAGGGGCGGCTATATTTCATGAAATAATATTAAAAAATAACATTTATACCATCCCCTCATTTTAAATTCAATAAAATAAAATATTTATTAAAGACAATAAAAACATTAAGAATTTAATTTAAAGTTTGAATATTATTTCATGGAATATAACCACCCCTGCATATACAAAGGGTGCATTGATCTTATGCTACATTGACCGGCCGCCACTGGTATGAATAGAAATATAAGGTTAAGAGAGGACTCGCGGTTTACTAATCGTTCTCTCAGCGGCCATTTGATAGGGATCTGAAAGGATGGGATGGAATTTTTGAACATTTCGACAAAATAGCTCGGCGGGCCGGATCCAGCCTGCGGGCCGCCGGTTGCCCATATATGATCTATAGCAGTAATGGCCAACCTTTTTGAGTCCGCGTGCCAAAAATCTTCAAATGTTATTTCTCGATTGTGTGGCGTGCCAAAAAAAGAAAAAAAAGTAACAAAATAGAAAAAAATAAAAAATGATTTTTTAAACGATTGCCGTTGAAGTCGAGACACTTGAAATTTTAAAATTAATAAATAAATAATTCATGGATTATTTGATCAATTTTTTTTTTTTATAACTTGAAAATTGTTCACGTGTCATCCAAATTCTCAAGCGTGCCATAGGTTCGCCATCCCTGATCTATATGATGTAATCGGAGGAGCTACGGAACGCTGGAATGGCATGGAAGGAAGCGAGAAGGCTGGCAGGGGACAGAGAATCTCGGAGGAATCATGTAGTGGCCATATGCTACGGCTAAGGAGCGCATATGGACGAAAAAAAACAGAATATTATATACGTTGACAATTAAATGGTAACTTAATTATCGAATAAACCATTATTAGTTTTGGTAGAATTAAGCTTTTATCTTTCTAGAAATCTCAAGCTAATCTTTGTTCATTTTAGAAATTTCAAGATCATCCACACTCAGAGTTTGTTTCAGTTGATTTCTGCAGAAAAGCCTCTCTTTTTTGTTCCTTCAAGAAAGCTCGACGTTCGTAAATATACTTGTTAACTTTAATTCTTTCAAGTAAAATTTGTTCTGCCGTAAAGACCACTTTAGGCGGGCGCCTTAGCTCCTCTCTCTTCTGTAACGCAATCTTCCGCCGAGACTTGACATCAGTTTCACCAACCACATTCAAATATTCAAGTCTGCGGCCCACTACACATCGACCATTACACCTATGCGGCCTACAATTATGTGCTCTATTACTTTCATCAGATCCTAACATCATTTGTAGGTTATGATAAAGAGTGACGTGTTGATCAAGTGTCTTTGATGACGCGAATGTCCTAAAACAGTCACTGCACACGAAATTTCGTTCAGAAAACACAGCATTTTCCAGCTCAACAACAGCCACAATTTTTTTCTGTAATATTTCCGTTATTATTTTCTGTTCGTTTATATGTGAAGGTGCACGTAATCGGTTTCGTGGCGATGACAATTCATCAGTTATGCTATTTTGGAGCTGAAACCAAACATAAAACACAATTTATTTATTGATTTAGTATTTACTTGGCAGAACTCCATTATAATAAATTAAAAATATCAACGTATTTTAGCTCTACAGTTTTTAATATTTTTTATGCGTTGATAGCTATTTCGGATTTCGCCACCGTCAGAACTATTTATTGCATATAAATAAACAGCATGCCTCGATGTGTGAATTTATATTTTGCATTAACAATTAAAAATACTTGAAAGTCACTTAGCAACGGATTTTTTTTAAAAAGATCAAACTTTATTTTTTTTAAACTTAATTTATTTTTAACTAAAAAACTTTTTATTTAGAATTATTTTCATTTTGATTTTGTTAACTTTCATAAAATTCTTGGTCGAACACGACCCGGGTTTCGCCTCTCGGCTAGGTTCTCTCAATTAGGTTAACAATACGTATAGAGCGAATGTACCTGTGTGTTTGTATATAGACAATACAAACTTGCCGCTGCCTGTTGGTTCGAGTGCATTCGCGCACTGATCAACGCCGGAAGATTCCGAGAGGCGAAACCCGGGTCGTGTTCGACCAAGAATTTTACGGAAGTTTACAAAATCAAAATAATTTTAAATAAAAAGTTTAGTTAAAAATAAATGTCTTGCATTACAGTTAATGCCAATGCGACAAATATTTTAAAATTGAAAGATCATATGATAGAAAATCGATGAGAATTTATTGTAAGTCACTCGAGATTAACTCGAGATTGACCGCCTGTGTGGTCGAGTGGTCAACGTTGTTGGCTTCGGCTACAGAGGGCCCGGGTTCAAATCCCGGTACGGACAGTTTTATATAAATTGATTTTTCAATCGATTTATGAATTTCTGTTCAAAGGCATGGATGTATGTGATGTCTTGAATTCCTCCCTCTCACCCATCTTATCCTATGAATGGGGCGTATCGAGAGCGATTAGCTTACCACTAATCCTGTCCTAGCCCAATCCTTCTATCCCTACTCTCTTCGGAAAAAGAGAGGTTGAGCAACTGAGTAACAAGCAGTTCTCGTAGAAACACTTCTGTTGAGATAAACTCCATTAGGAGTCCATATGCTCCACATTGGGAGCGGACATGGTTAAAAAAAAAATTGACATTACAAACACACATGTCTTATATATTAAATTTATATTAAAACATCTAAATTTGATATTGATCTTACAGGGAATCGAACCTAGACCAATCTGATCGGCAGAACATGCTCTAACCAACTAGGACATGACTAATAACGTGGTCATAAATAATTATGCACACGAAATAAAGAAATAATTAACGTTTTGGTTTACCTCTGTTGAATTGTGAATTTTGTTCATTTCGTATTTTATATCTATCGGATATTCCTCTACACATATTTCATTCACATTACTTCGATGGTTATAGCTATCATAAGAGTTCTCATGTGTATTTGCTGACACTGAGTCATCGTATGATTCTGTTATGTCATTGGCTTTAAGCTTTACTCTGAATCGTTACATGGAAACAAAAAAAAAATCAACACATTTGTAGTAAATTGACTAAATTGATAAGTTATTGTCAAGTGAATGCAATAAAATTTGAACGTTAAAATTACCGACTGGCGAAAGTAGATTTTTATTAATTTCTGTCAAATATAAACTTTTTCGTTTATTTATCAGTGGTGGTTCTAGGTACTGGGCTAGTTGGGCTAAGCCCGACCTGGATTTTTAACACAAAACTTTAGATGGCTGAATAAAAATGAACAGCAATTCGGCCGCTGAACAAAATAAATACATTTGTAAGCGTAACTAACCTTTCTCAAATTAATACAATATCTTTGTTTTGATTTTCCCAATATAAGACAATGCTGTGTCTACCTAAAATAATACTCTCGATTGTGTTTTGTATTAAAATTTTAAACCAAGCCAGTATAAAAAAAAAACAATAACCCTATAAATACTTCATAGAGAACAGGCAACGTGACGTCAGTCTAGCAACACCTACGTATTAACGAGTCAAGGGCTTGAAAGATCTAGCCCGTGTTTTTTCTCTTACACTGGGGCGCAATCAAGCACGATTAATTTTCTATTTGTATGTACGGAAACGTCATAAAAATCACACGATTGTGCGTCAAATTATCAAACATCTGTCATTCGTTGGGGGCTTAATTAAATCTGCCCATGACATATACATTCAAACACAAATGCAAATATCGTTGTATTGTATGAAAGTGACAGTTATTGACTTTCAGTGACAGCTCTGTATTGCTTTTTGTACTTGTTATTTCACTTTGAAAGAGACGAATTTAAGGTTATTATTTTATTATTTCTTACTTACATAAGCATTGATTTTATTATATAGTAATTTATGCTTTGCAGTAGTTTTGTTACATTTGTTTATTTGCTTGTAGATTAATGTATAATGTGAAGTGGAAAAATACACAATTTCCTAAATAGTTTACAATGCTAAACTTTCCTCTAACCCACCCAAGATTTTAGTCCAGGAACCGCCACTGTTTTTTATAATATTTTTTATTCTTCTGTTTCATGAGGTTTATAATGGCCTGTCACAAATATGTGCAATTTTGAGTAATAATCAATTAAACAAACCTGTTTTCTAAGTCAAATCTAATTTTTCCACGACAAGTTACGTCGTGTGATTGCAATGTTGAGAATGTTTCATTACAAAATCGGCACACACCACTGGCTTGCATTATCAGAGCAGCTACATTGGGTGTTATATAGAGGGTCGCAAATAAATTACTTTGGAACGAAGTCGTAGATGGAAGTTCAAGAGGATCTATAGAGTGAGTGCAGGTTGTAAGAAACTAAAACATAAAAGAACACACAATATGTTGTTATATATACATTTTTAATGACTTGCAGAATTGGTATAAGCTTTCAAATTCTACATTAAATGTCTCCGATCTCAAACGTAAATTGATTAAGCCTTTACTGATCATTACTATGGCATAATAAATACCCTGATAGTCTCGTGGTGACCATTATCGTCTTCAATTTCTTCCTTCTTCACGAGTCTTTCGACCTTGATGTCACATATTGGCTGCACCTCATCCAAGATTGCATTATTCTGACTATCATCGCTTTTATAAGCGTTCTCTGATGACAATAGTTCATCGTCTGGTTCTGTTTTGATATCCATTACAAGATTGTTTCACTTTAGTTACAATTATAGATATGTCATACGGTACCATAGACAATTATTGAATACTTTTAAGGTGTTCACTGTCAATACTTGGTGGAATGGCATTATAATAAAAATAATAAAACATTTTTAGTACTTTTTCCACATAAAATTTATTAGATCAGGACCGGTTTCGCTCATCGCGAGCATTATCAACTGATAAGAAAAATACAAAAACAGTGATATTTATACAAATTTAAATTGAAATAAAAAGGTGTAAGCAACTATTAACAATTTAAAGGATTAGCAAATTACATTATAATTACACAAAATTAAAATGCTTAACACCCATAAGCATTTTAATTTTGTATAAATATCACTGTTTTTGTATTTTTCTTATCAGTTGATAATGCTCGCGATGAGCGAAACCGGTCCTGATCTAATAAATTTTATGTGGAAAAAGTACTAAAAATGTTTTATTATTTTTATTTTAATTATTGAATATATGCTACACATCTTGACATAGACAATTAAAAGCAATTGTCTATGAATAAATACAGCAATTAAAAAAAATACTGCAATATCCAATATTAACTACATAAGTGGTTTTATGGCTAAAAAAAGTGAGGTTATTTTTAGTCTCGTAATAACTTTTTGCCGCCTGTTTGGTCGAGTGGTCAACGTTGTTGGCTTCGGCTACGGAGGGCGCGGGTTCAAATCCTGGTACGGACAATTTTATGAATTGATTTTTCAATTGATTTATGAATTTCTGTTCAAAGGCATGGCTGTTTGTGATGTCTTGAATTCCCCCCTCTCACCCATCCTATCATATGAGCGGGGCGTATCGAGAGCGATTAGCTTACCACACTAATCCTGTCTTAGCCCTATCCTTCTATCCCTACCCTCTTTGGAAAAAAGAGAGGCTGAGCAACTGAGTAACAAGCAGTTCTCGTGGAAACACTTATGTGGAGATAAATTCCATTAAGAGTCAATATGCTCCACATTGGGAGCGGAGATGGTTTAAAAAAAATCGTCGCCGGTTATTTTTTCGCGTCACAAATAGGGTTGCCAGGTGTCCCGGATTGGCCAAGATTGTCCATAATTGTGAATAAGCTGTAATGCCAAATTAGTCCATTCGATCGTGGGCCCCAAGCAATGATAGTGGGCACAAATGAATGGTTGGGTTTCCGCGAGATATTACCTTAAATTTGAATCGTTCAAATTATGTACATTCACACAGATTTTGTCACTAACAACCCGGGTTTCGCCTTTAGGCATCTTCAGACGCTCAAGTGTACGGATGAACTTGAACTGACGCTTAGTAAATGAATGTTTTGTGCTTATATATTAAATAAATGTATCATTGAGTTAAAAGCCATTGCTTGCGAAAAGGATCAGCTCATGGGAATGCCACAGATTTGAGTAGTAAGTAGTTTTAAGAATTACATTTATTTGTTTGTTGGCAAAGGTTTTATGATTATATAGGGTATAGAAGTGGAGATGCCGGAAGGTTTAACATTTAATTTAAAATCGGAAGACTATGCAGCTGTGCTCTATTTGTTTCCAAAATTTCCTGGAAAAAGAGCTTATGACTGTCCGTATTTGGGTGTAACATTTTTATCCCTTGTTCCTGATCGGACACGTGTTCTTCCGAAATTAAGTGATTAGCAAAAGTAGACGTATCTTTTTTCAATCTAAAGGCTGCCGTATGTTCTAATACTCTGGTGTTCAGTGTCCTTTCTGTTTTGCCGATATAAAATTTTAAATTTAAGCCATGTTAAGCGGTTTGGGAATCACTGATATTTACCATCCGAAATTGCTTTTGACAAATTGTTTCCATGAATATCTATCTATATAAAAATCTCGTGTCACGGTGTTTGTGGCCAAACTCCTCCGAAACGGCTTGACCGATTTTTATGTTTTTTTTTATGTATATTTGTTAGATATGAGAATAGGTTGTAAAGTATATTTCATCCCGCTAGAAGAAGGGTGTCCCTATACAGATTTTTTTTCCAATATCCCTGACATCCGTCATTCGAATTTAAAACAATTGAAATGGACGTCTTTTTATGTTCAAAATTCAAATTTCCTGGCTTAGAACTGAAGCATCGTAATAATATTGAGAGAACTTTATTTGAAAGTTTGCATGGCTGCGAAGTTTTTTAAATAATCAAATATACAAATTACGAAATTGCAATAATACAAATAATAATCGATTAATAATTGTATAAATGTAGTATTCTTCTGTTTTTGGGTGTTCACTGTCAAAACTTGGTAAGAAGGGATTATATTAAGAAAACATAATATTGCTATGTACTTTTATAAATAAAGTTGGTTTGGTTTTGTTTTTTTTAGCTTACCTTGACTTCTCATTTTAAGTTATAATTTTCTTTTCTTTTCTAAAAAAAATATTTGACATTCAAGCTAACGCCAATGCGTCAAATATTTTTAAGTTGAAAGATTGAATTTTTGAAAGTCACACGAGATAAACTCAAGGAGAATTGACTTCACAAACACCCATGTCTAAGATCTCAAATTAAAAAAAAATCCAATTTTGACATTGATTTTACCGGGAATCGAACCCAGACCCACCTGGTCGGTAAAGCAAGCTCGATCCAACTAGACCACAGCGGGTTACTTCTTTTCCGTTTCTAAGCTCAAGAAATGCGACCCCAATACCAACATTTTCTTAAATATCTATTTTAATATGGGTCATACAATGTTTATAATTAAGGTATTCTTATATCATAGTTTTTTGGTCCTTTTGTAGTTTATATAAATACGCGATAACGCTTATCAGGTGATAAGCGCCCGCGATAACGATTGTTAATAAGATAGCTGAGAACGCTGAGAACATTCGTCAGTTGTAAATTCACATGTGTGCTGGGATGACGTCTTTTTTACGCGCAACTTAAAATATGATTATTTATTAAAAAACCACGGATTTTTATAAAAAAAAATGTATAAGGAATGATGCAAAGAGATATTTTAAAGCCCTTGGACTATTTTGTTTTTTGAAATTCATAAGAATAAGGCCAATAATGAGGAAACCACTGGAGTCACAAAAGATCCCCATCGGCTGACAAGTATTTTTCTAGTCTCCGAGCCGCAAGAGTTAGTTGTATTTTTTAATATCGCGCATGCGCATGCGGCTCAATCCAAAATCTTATAATTAAATATGTAAATACTTGCTAAATTTTTATTTCTTAGAATTTTGTTTGAAAAACTGTTAATTACATTAACCACCACGACATTTATGGTTTTATAGTGGTATCAAATGCTTGTGTTGTGTTTTAAATTAATTCATTGAAAGATATTATAAAAACCTTAAATATTATTACACTGTCTTTATTATTGTCTTTTCGCTTTGAAAGGTTGATGTTCTGGTTATAAAACGAATGTGCCGTTTTAACCTACACGTTATCACAGACTTAACAAACTTTTAATATGTGAAAATCGATACAAAAAAACGAATTTTTGAACATTTATACCTGAATTCGAACAAGTGAAAAGACCAAGCAGTCGACCACGGACCCTTCGAATATTGTGACACTTTCATCTGTTAAGGGGGTACGTGACAAATTAAAAAATATTTGGGGGTGCGTGGCCAACGTACGTTTGAGCGACTGACTAACAAACAATTCTCGTAGAAAAAAAACATCTGTTGAGATACCTCCATTAGGAGGCCAATTGCTCCACATTGGAAGCAGGCATGGAAAAAAATAACTTTCAAGTCATTAACTTTATTATTTTACTTGGGGGTCCACGGTCAGGTTTTTTGATATGAAAGGGGTCCACGAGGATAATAAGTTTGGGAATCACTGCTATAGAAGAATGAATATCATTCCAAGACTGATACAATTTTCTTTGCTCTTACCAAAATACACGACATTGTAACATATTATTTGAAAAAGTTTAAATTTGAATCGTTCAAACTATGTACATTCTCACAAATTTTGTCACTAACGACCCGGGTTTCGCCTTTCGGCATCTTCAGGCATTCAAATCAGAAATCAAATCAAATAGAAATCAACAAAGTACAGCTGCAAAGTCTTCCGATTTTAAACGAAATATCAAACTTTCCCACATCTCCACTTCTATACCCTATATAACCATGAAATCATATAATCATAAAACCTTTGCCGACAAACAAATTATATAATTCTTGAAACTGCTCACTACACAAATCTGTTGGCATTCCCATGGGCTCATCCTTTTCGCCAGCAATGGCTTTGGACTCAGTGATGCATTTATATCTTATATAAACACGAAACTTTCATTTGCTAAGCGTCAGTTCAAGTTCATCCGTGCACTTGAATGCCTGAAGATGCCGAAAGGCGAAACCCGGGTCGTTAGTGACAAAATTTGTGAGAATGTACATAGTTTGAACGATTCAAATTTAATATTGAAATTCCACCAAGCACCTTCAGTCGAAATCTTAAGTTATGGAAAAGTTTAGTTGTTAAAAAAAGGGATTCGGTCGTGTGAACAGGTTACTGTCAAAAGTTAGGACAAAATAACAATCTTTATCACCAAGCTTTGTAATTAAATCATTAGTCTTTCTATGTATTTCCGACAAGACATAATTTAAGAGCCACCGCTTAAATTTTTGTAAGTGTAAACAAAGAAAAACGAATGGCTTCATATGCATTCATTTGACATTTCTTTTATATCCAAGAAATGTCTTTACGAATTCTGACTCATAAAAGGTAAGTTTGTCTACAATAACTGCTTGTCAGCCAGTAGCTTAACCTTTCTTTTGAGAAGACAGTTTGAATGGAATTATAGGGAGAGATGGTAAGTAAAGCCCCGTTATTGATCCCTGTTTTGTTTATCATATGAAAAGGGTTTAGATATCAATAAAAAATGCAACTGACTGTCCTGGGATTCGAACACGTAACCGAATGAGTTTAAATAAAATAGAAGATATATTATTAGACAAAATATACAAAAAAACATATTTAAATTAACTTAGTGTCGAAAAATATAAAATGTTCGTTTTTTACACTGCAGTATAACAAAATAAAAATGGCCAGCGTTCAAAATCATTTTGAACGGCGGTCATTTCGTTTTGATAAATTGACATTCCAATATATCAGAACTGTAATTCGAGTGACAATATTTATCGTAAACGCATTTTTTTATGCATATTAAAATTAGCTTACAATAGGTCCTTTATATTAAAATCAATGTTTGTATGTCTGTCATACTGTCCATACAATTCAACCGTCGACTGTCGATCAAACGGCACTCAAGACAATTCAAATTTGACGTTCGATTGTTTGTATTAAAAATGGAATATTTCAAATCGTGTGGTCTACATTTTGAAATAACATTTTAATGTGTTTTGTGAATTAGGTGCGATTGTTTGTTTGTATTTTATGCGTTGCCACACCGTTCATCCGATTGCAATAAATTTTTTTGCGTACACTTGAGCAAAGGTTATAGGCATATTAAAATTAGCTTTTGTATAAAAATCAATGTTTTGTATGTCTGCCATACTATTCGTGCAACTTGCGCGAAGGTTATAAGGGTATAACAATCAAATTACAGTAGATGCCAGTAGACAATCAGCAGCAAACGTCAAACAGATAGAAAAAGAAAGCATGCACTTCAATAAACACAATTAAAACACAAACACTTTCTTTCTTCAAGTGGCTTTGCAACGCTTGCCGGGCGCGTATAAAAATTCGTTTTTTTTTTCAGATGAAACCTTCCTCTTCTTCTTTGAATATTGATGAATTAATTTTTTTTTAAAGGAGATAGTAACGCATTTTGAATGCAAATTAAATTGCTTTCAAAAGTAATTTTGGGAAAAAATGCACACGGAACCATGTCAAACAAAAACGATGGTATGTAAGTTTTCCGGTTTCAACGAAAGCACATTTGAAAACACACCGTTTTGAAGGGGTCAATTGTCATTTAAGTTCAGGCAGAATGATGCGTTGCTTTATGTTTCCTTAAATAGCACGAACGCGCAGACTTAAAGCTGCATTGATCACACTCGAATGGCTTTAATCCAGAATGTACCATTGTGTGGTACCTTAAAGAAGACGAATGCACCGTTTTATAGGAACATTGATCACATTTTAATGGTTCTTCGCCAGAATGTATTAATTTATGTTTCTTCAAACTGGACAACAGCACCGCGCTATAGCTGCATTGATCACATTTAAATGGTTTGAGTCCAGAATGTCTTATTTTATGCTTCTTTAAATGAGACGAATGCGCCGTTTCAAAACTACATTCATCACACTTAAACGGTTTTTCGCCGGAATGTATTAATTGGTGTTCCTTCAAATAACTCAACCGTACCGCGCTATAGCTGCATTGATCACATTTAAATGGTTTTAAACCGGAATGTGTCATTTTATGTTCCTTTAAATGAGACGAATGCGTCGTTTTAAAGCAACATTGATCACAATTGAATGGTTTTTCACCTGAATGAATTAGTTTATGCCGCTTCAAACTAGACATCTGTACCGCGCTATAGCTGCATTTATCACATTTGAATGGTTTTAGCCCAGAATGTTTAAATTTATGTAGCTTTAAACTAGAAATTTGTACCGCACTATAGCTGCACTGATCACATTGAAATGGTTTAAGTCCAGAGTGTGTCATTTTATGGTTCTTTAAATTAGTCGAATGTCCCGTTTTAAAATTGCATTGATCGCAATTTAATGAGTAAGCGGAATGTATTAATTTGTGTTGCTTCAAACTACACAACCGTTTCGTGCTATAGCTGCATTGATCACATTTAAATGGTTTTAGTCTCGAATGTTTCATTTTATGGTCCTCAAAATGAGACAATTTCGCTGTTTCAAAGCTACATTGTTCACACTTAAATGGGTTATCGCCTGAATGAATTAATTTGTGTTGCTTCAACTCGTACAACCGAGCCGCGCTATAGCTGCATTGGTCACATTTAAATGGTTTCAATCCGGAATGTATCATTTTATGCTGCCTAAGATTAGCCGAAAACGTCGTTCCAAAGCTACATTGATCACATTTAAATGGATTTTCAGCTAAATGTTTTAATCTGTGTTGCTTCAAATTAGACATTTGTATCGTGCTAAAGCTGCATTGATCACACTTAAATGGCTTAAGTTCAGAATGAGTCTTTTTATGCTGCTTTAAATTATAACAATACACCGTTTTAAAGCTACATTGATCACAATTGTAATGTTTGAGGCCCAGTTGTTGAACATCGTTTCCATCACTCAAAGAATTCCCGCATTCATTTGAATCTTGTGTATTTTTTGTCTCATGATAATGACTTAAATTGTGATGTCCAAGGGATCGTTCAGCTGAGAATATACCAAAACAAATACCGCATGCAAAATTTCGTTCGTGGAATGTTCTCCTTTCCAATACTATAACGGCGACCAGTTCTCCCTTTGTCAGTTCTTCTTTAACATTGTTTTTGACGATATCAATTTCATGATGAGGCAATGATAAATTGGCAGCACAAGCAATCATCGATGGACTTTCTTCCCTCTTAAAGTTTGCTCGTTTCGAAGAATCAAACTGAAATATAAAATACAACAATTAATAATAATAATTATTCAAAATGAATTTCATAAAACTGTCATTACAATAGGAAACAAAACTATTAATTCCACCAAGCACTTTCAGTCGAAATTTTAAATTATTGAATAATAATCAATGATCAATAGCAGATGTGATAATGGAATAAATGGTGAGGGGGAGAGAAAATAAACTTAAATTAACAAATTGTTTAAAGGTGACAAAGTTTCTGGAGACGAAATTCAATTTGATTGTTCGGAAGGACCATCATGGCTATTTTTTCATAATTAAAACAAAATGTCTCTTTCTATGGACATAATTCTCAGAGAATATGCTCTGAATTGTGATAACTGTCACTACAAGGGCTGTAGGAAATTAGTTTTAATAAATTATGTAACATGGCATTAAACGCACCGTGTCCGGAGATGAATTGTGGAGTTAACTTTTCTGGTTCTAAGCTCAAGAAATGCGACCCCAATACCCACATTTTCTTAAATATCTATTTTAATATGGGTGATACAATGTTTATAATTGAGGTATTTTTAAATCATAGTTTTTTGGACCTTTTGTAGTTTATATAAATACGCGATAACGCGATGAGGCGATAAGAGATCGTTCGTAAGATAGCTGGGTAAACTCGTCAGTTGCAATTTCATATGTGATATAAAACGATATAGAGAAGAGCATAATGGCGGACGTCGCGCAGCCATTTTTTGTAAATCAGTAAATAAAATAAATTACTGGCATTCAAGATTCAAAAATCTCGGAAGAGCTATAACAAAGGTGAATTTTTGAAATTATAATTTTCATGGGGTGACAAAACAACGGGGGGCACAGAAAAATAAAGACACTCAAAAGGGGCCACGCTCCCTAAAATGTTGAGAAACACTGCCTTAAAGGCACAAAATGGACCATGACGATTTAATGTAAAGAATTGTAGCCTCACAGAAAGTTTACAGTGAGTTTGAGAATTATTCAATTCAAAGTTGTGATCGAAGACTGGGTGTTTGTGATGTCGATTCACATTATTTCCTCTCCTCCCATCCTTCTGATCCTTTGATAACTGGGTGTAGCAAAAGCGATTAATTAACCACTAGTCTTGTTCTAGCCATATCATTATTTCCCTACCACTCACTTTGAAAAACGTGAGAGCGACTGTAAATGTTATGTTTGAATATTATTTCATGAAGTATAACGCCCCTGCATATTAAAGGGTTGCATTGATCCAATGCTACATTGATCGGCCTCCACTGCTACTAATATTACTTATTTAACAAATGGTGCGGTCATTTTTTACGAATCAAACTGTTGAAGTTTTCTAATAAAAAAATGTATTTATATATATATAGACTGTGTGACTAAATCATGAATGATGATAGATAGGGAATTTAAATTGTTAAAAATCAGTGGACCGAACATCTTTAAATCGACAGGTGCATTAAATTTCTCTATTTCTATGTATTTATTTATTAAAAATTTGGGCCTTCTATAACAGTAAGGGAAAACTTTTGGATATAGTAAACAGCTGGGACTTGAATCCGTGAGATCCGGCAAGGTATTCCACAACGCTAACTGCTGCTCCATGAACCTATAAAGAGTACATACCAGTGGCGGTTCTAGGTACTGGGCTTGGTGGGCTAAGCCCGACCTGCATTTTTCACCCAAAACTTTAGATGGCTGAATAAAAATGAACAGCAATTCGGCCACTGAACAAAATAAATACATTTATAAGCGTAACTAACCTTTCCCAAATGAATATAATATCTTTGTTCAAATTTTTCTCTGTCAATATAAGACAATGCCATGTCTACCTACAATAATATTTTCGATTGTGTTTTGTATTACAATTTTAAACTGAGCCGGCATAAAAAAAACAATAACCCTATAAATAATTCATAGAGAACATTCAACGAGACGTCAGTCTGGCAACACCTATGTACATGCTATTGGTCAGGGGCTAACGGCTTCCAGCCCGTTACCATAGACAATATTTCTTTACACTGGAACGCAATCTAGCACGATTCGATTTTGTTTGTATTTGTATGTACGGAAACGTCATCAAACACACAGGACTGTATTTCAAATTTACTGGCTTCTGTTATTCATCGGGGGCTAAACTGGAATTAGTCCATGGCCCATACAAACATACCAATATCTTTGTATTTTATGAAAGTGACAGGTATCGAATTTCAGTGACAGTTCTGTATTGCTTTTTTTACTTGTTATTTCACTTTGAAAGAGACAAATTTAAGGTCACGTATTATTATTTCTTACTTACATTAGCATTGATTGTATTGTATAGTAATAAATGCTTTGCAGTAGTGTCGTAGTATTTGTTAATTTGCTTGTAGATTAATGTATAAGGTGAAGTGGAAGCATGCAAAATTTCGTAAATAGTATACAATGCTATGCTTTTCTCTAGCCCACCCAAGATCTCAGGTCAGGAACCGCCACTGGTACATACGTTAGTATTAATCAAATAAAAATTGGATTGTAAATACCTTATATTCTCTCACATTCTCTGAAGAAGAACTTTCAACGCCAAATTGAGAAACTTCACCTTTCACCATACAAACACCAACAGCCACCTCTTCTTTGATGATCAAGTCTTTGGAGACATCTTCGGATTTTATTGATAGCATAATTTCCTAATGGAAGACAAAAACAATCTGTGAAAATTCATATCTTGGCCTTATTTAATGTCGAAACAACAGTGATTATATGATGCTACCTTTCGTCTATGGCATACATGAGCAACCACCGGCCCGCCAAGCTATTTTTTCCGGCCCTGATTCATCTCAGCGAAGTAATAGAGAAAGAAGTTCCAGGGAGCCAATATTGCTAGTCTCGTTATTCAAGTTCAAGGCCAATCTTCACAGATTTGCCGCCTGTGTGGTCGAGTGGTCGACGTTATTGGCTACTGCTACGGAGGTCACAGTTTGAATCCCATTATGGACAGTTTTATAGATTGATTTTTCAATCGATTTATGAATTTCAATTCGAAGGCATGGATGTATGTGATGTCTTGAATTCCCTCCGCCCACCCATCCTGTCTTATAAACGAGGCGTAAAGAGAGCGATTAACTTATCAATTGTCTTGTCAGAGCTCTATCTTTCTATTCTTACTTTCATTGGAAAAAGAGACGTTGATCAACTGAGTAACAAACAGTTCTCGTAGAAACACTTCTGTTGAGATAAACTCCATTTGAAATCCATATGCTTCACATTGGAAGCGGACATAAGAAGGAGCAACGTGTTTTATTTAATTAAATACTAATTTATTATAATAATTTCGTCCGGCCCTTGACTCTGAGACAGAATGATAATTTGGCCCCAGACCTAGGAGAGGTTGCCCATACCTGATCTATGGGAATCAATGAAATGTCATTTTCTACAATGCAGCTATGTTAGGAATTACAAAATGTCCATTTATCATACCTAATAATCAGGAAAAGCCGAAAATTTACAATGAATTCAGTTTTAAGAAGACAACAAAGTAGTCAAATTAAATGTTAGTTTAAAATGTTAATCACATTAAATATCAGTTTCATTGATTCACACGAAAGAATTTTTTGATGTTTCTGTATCAGCAATACAGCTTTGCAGATAATTGCATTGTGTTTTACGAGATTTAGTAATCTTTAAGAGAACAATGAGTAGTAAAATTACACAAAGGTCACCTGAAAATCTTCCACAGGTTCCGACAGCTGTGCGGGCGTGTCAAAGAAAATTTCTTTCGACGGACATCTCTCTTCATTATCTTCCTCTTCGACTGGTTCAAGCTTGATATCCATTATTTTCCTTCCGTAACTCAATATTAAGCAAAATGACACGCAAACAACAATGAGTAACTGCTTCCTAGCGTTACCATAGACAATATGATGATAATTATATATCTATGGTTAGAGATAAAAGTTGACTAACTACCAAAGCTGAATATTTTCTACCAGATTAATTGACGTATAAGTATTTATAGATACATTTGTATGTTTTACCACCTTTGCATGAAAAATAAGAGAAAATGGGACTTTGTGAAAACCTGCCTATAGAAATTTGTTGTATAGAAATACGAAAATATTTTTAGTAAGTTACTGAATGTTCACAACAATAAAATATTTGTTTATTGAAATGCTTTTGGATATCTTTTGTTTTTCTGTCTGGTGTGTAAACGAATTGGTCTGGAGATTTACCAACGCGTGAGCAGGCCACATACAGCTGTGAGAAGCGTGGATTTTCAAAATTTAGTCCAGACACTTGCAGCGATTGTCAATGTGCTTTGTTGTTGGTATTATTAGAATGATAGGTAAGCCAATTTTCAATGTTAAAACGTGTGGCAAATCAAGTGAATTGAAGAATTCAGTTGGATAATTGACAACTTCGTTTTGATTCATTACAGTATTGATGGACCTATACGTTGTCTCTTCGCCTGGTACTTCGTTTTGAATCCTGAAGTCTATGGTAATAGCATCGTTGTTTTTGGCTTCTTATATAACACGTTCACTGAGCCACTGGTAATTTTTGTAATTCTGTCCGATATTTTTGGGAAATATTTGTGAATCAGTCCACCTCGCCTATGGTTCTTGTAATTTTAAAGAAGCTTGTTGGCAATGTTATACATTGTGTGGATTCATCGATTTCAGTGGCGGTTCCTGAACTAAAATCTTCAATATTTACATTTTCCGAATATTCTTGCCTTAACAAAAAATATCTTTATTTGAAAAAAAAAACAACCATGTACAAATAGTTAAATTTTTATTATTTTACACATTCGACTATAAATTACAGGTATTTGTTTGTACGTTCTACGTCGTAGTCTAATGTTAAATTTTATTTAATTTAACACATTTGAATGGGGTGTGGCTGTGTCATGGACAAGGCCGTGTGTTGTACGTGAATACGTCTGGTAATAGGTGATATTACGCCCCATTTTAACGTTCCCAGCACTACTTGACTCGGTCATATGGTGTTTTAATGAACCATTCAATCGCTCTTAACAAGCCCTTTCCAACCGTATACGATCTCTGTATTTCGATTTAGCTTTTTGACGCGTATAGCCTGGCATCACATATTTTTCTATATTTTAACACCTAATTATAGCCACAGTCACAACATTACACTAATGTTTAATCTATAATCGATAGATTTTGTTGAAAGCTAACGATTGAAACTTGAACGAACATCGTAACTTCTTTCAGTCAAAAGTTATAGTAAATATAAATCGCGATACGCAGACAAAATGACCTCAAAATGGCGGCGCTTTTCCCTCCACCCCGCGCGATGTATCACAGTCTTTACATAACGCAATAATTTTTTTTATTCTTTAGCTATCCAGTGGTGCAATTGAATTTTGAATAACTTTGATAGATATAAAGCTGCAACACCAAACTTGTATCCTCCTCAAATATGCTAAATATGTATTCGCGTCAAAAAAACACATTATTTCTTTGTACTTTACTTCGACTTTATTTGACATCAGTTGACAATGCTCGCCAATAAGCGAAACCGGTCTTGACTTTTACGAATTAAGTGAAAATAAAGTACATAGCAATATTGCTTTTTCTTTATATAATGCTTTCCTACTAAGTTTTGACAGTGAACACCATAAAACTGACGAAAACTATATTGAAATTATTAATCTTTTAAATAGTGTATATATTTATTTTAAAATTTAAATGATATATTCATGCGACAGTGATTCTCAAACTGCGACGCGCAGGTTTTTAAATTTGAGAGGGTCTTGGCGCAAAAAGTTTGGGAAGCAATGAAGAGTATAGTAGCAACAGGACAGTGGCGAATCCAGAAACGAGCGTGACCACTTGGTCACAGTAAACACCGTTGTCTATTGGTTTCATTGTTTATCCTTTTTCTAACTTAATATCGTTTCTTTCACTCTTTTTATTTAAAAAAAAAATGCATTTTGACATTGACATCATTTCAAAGACAATCACTTTGATAATCAAATCAAAAAAGTGTGAACGAAACCATGTTAACCATATGATATATCAGTTTCATCGTTTTAAATTAAACACATTTGAATCAGTGGCGGATCCAGAAATTGTTCCAGGAGGGGGCCATTCAATTTGAAAATAAACATAATACAAAAATAATACATTAAAAAATTGATGAAGTTTTTTTTTACGCGTTTTTTTTTTCGCAATTTTGAATTTACGCGTTTTTTTGGACGGCGACGTTAAAAAAACTATTTATTGCGCGAAGAGCAATTTTTGTTTTTTTAATAAATTTTTGATTCTTTTTACGCGATTTGTTGATTTTTAGAACCGATTTATCAAATTATATGAAAGTGAGGTTTTTTTTACGCGCCACTTTCTGGAACGTGTAAAAAAAGATTGGGTGTATATATAAATTTAGTATGTTATAGTAATAAAATATAGTAAATTTAACAATCAAAGAGCCCATTTAAAAATATTTTTTTAATAAATTAGAAAAATAAAAAATAAATTCTCCCAAGAGGGGGCCATAGCTCCCATAGCCCTTCCCTTGGATCCGCCAGTGATTTGAATGGCGTTCAAACACTTGATTGAATCGGTCGCTTTGAGTAGTAAAAACGCCCCGTTTTGAAGCAGTCAATTGCCTAAATGCGTTTTTTTATGTCTCTTTAATCTATAAAAACGTGCCGAATTAAAGGTGCATTGGTCACACTCAAATGTTTTTAATCCAGAATGCACGCGTTTATGGTTCTTTAAATGAGACGAACGTGCCGTTTCAAAAGCACATTGATCACATTTTAATGGTTTTTTGCCTGAATGAATTAGTTTATGCCGCTTCAAATCAGATATCTGTACGGCGCTAAAGCTACATTGATCACATTTGAATGGTTTTATACCTGAATGTTTAAATTTATGTTGCCTTAAACTAGACATTTGTATCGCACTAAAGCTGCACTGATCACATTGAAATGGTTTTAGTCCGGAATGTGTCATTTTATGGTTCTTTAAAGAAGACAAACGTGCCGTTTTAAAACTGCATTGATCGCAATTTAGTGATTGATCTGAATGTATTAATTTGTGTTGCTTCAAACTACACAACCGTGCCGCGCTATAGCTGCATTGATCACATTTAAATGGTTTCAATCCAGAATGTGACTTAATATGCTTCTCTAAACTAAACAAATGCACCGTTTCAAAGCTACATTGGTCACATTTAAATGACTTTTTGCATGAATGATTTAATTTGTGTTGCTTCAACTCGTGCGACCGAACCGCGCTATAGCTGCATTGGTCACATTTAAACGGTTTCAATCCGGAATGTATCTTTTTATGCTGCCTAAGATTAGCCGAATTCTTAGTTCCAAAGCTACATTGATCACATTTAAATGGCTTTTCAGCTAAATGTATTAATTTATGTTTCTTCAAATAAGACAACAGTCCCGTGCTAAAGCTGCATTGGTCACACTTAAATGTTTCAAGTCCAGAATGAGTCTTTTTATGCTGCTTTAAATTATAAGAAGACGCAGTTTTAAAGCCACATTTATCACAATTGTAATGTTTGAGGCCCAGTTGTTGAACATCGTTTCCATCACTCAAAGAATTCCCGCATTCATTAGAATCTTGTGTATTTTTTGTCTCACGATAATGACTTAAGTCGTGATGTCCAAGCGATCGTTTAGACGAGAATATACCAAAACAAAAACTGCATGCGAAATTTCGTTCGTGGAATGTTCTCCTTTCCAAAACTATAACGGCGACCAGCTCTCCCTTCGTCAGTTCTTCTTTAACATTGCTTTTGACGATATCAATTTCATGATAAGGCAATGATAAATTGGCAGCACAAGCAATCATCGATGGACTTTCTTCCCTCTTAAGGTTTGGTTGCTGTTTCCAAGAATCAAACTGAAATACAAAATACACAATTATGAATTATACACAACCTTGAAGTGCACGCAAGTCTTTTTTATTGGTTTTAAATTTTTACAAGGTCATCTTTTTCAAACTTAAAAGCTAAATTTAGATACTAATTCGGCATTTTCAGCTTGGGTCCTTTTGACAGAACGCGTTTCAACTGTGATACATTGTGATTGTTTAAAAAAAACTGTGGGTAACGTCCTTTTTCCTTTCCGCAGTCGATATGTAAAACAAAGTGGGGTTATGAACGCCACGTATAATTTAAGAACGGATGCGCAACAATTTTTATCGGAAAAATATCAAGGGAAGAATTTATGAAGAAAATTAATATTCTCATACAGTCTTCAAATAATGAAAATGTCGTTGTATGCTGGTTTCATTCACTAGATGGCGCCGTTTCTAACGTTTATTTGTTTCTGTTTCTTTTGCATACGATTGATTTTTAAATAATTTTTAAATTTGAAACGAATGAAAACGAAAGAAAATTGGATAATATTGAAATAAGGTTATGTTTATAATTAGGTTTGATTAATTTTTTGACAATATTACGCTGTTTGCACGAACGTCGCTCTACTCTGAGATGCCACGATATTACACTTGGAACGCTATATTGAAGAAATTTTAACGTCGGAAGCAAGGCGATGCGGTTCCTGATCACCCGAAAGACTACTGATTGGTCGCATTTACACAGTTCATCCGAAATATGACGGATGCTTCAACTTGCGTGTAAACAGCTCAATTTGCTTGGAAATGATACTCATTGGGACATGACAATCGCTGAAGAAATTGTTTCTGAATCTCCAAGTCAGATACGCACATTAATTTCAATCACTATTTTGACATGCTTCCCATTGAATCAGTAGAAGGATGACTGTCGGAAGACGTTTTTACATCGAATTCGTGTCAGTTCAGGGAATCTTTATCTCGAGGCGAATGAAAAGATACATAACCAGGCCTTGCTTTAGATCGAAGACATGGGTAACCTCATGTGCGGCAGTTTGTTAGTCAAGTAAAGAATGCCAACGCCAGATCGTGGAATGAACGACGCTTTCAATCGAGAATCGGAACGTTAACGTGAATATGATCGAGATACATTGAACCAATCAGTTTGAACGAATGTACCACCGTTGAACCCACAACAGAAGGAAGTGTACGATGCGTTAATGAATGCAATTGATGATGGAAATGGTGGCCTATTTTTCCTCGATGCGCCCGGTGAAACTGGGAAGACATTCCTCACGTCATTGATTATGGAAACTGTTCATGCGAGATCCGAAATTGCTGTAGAAGTTTCATCTTCTGGAATAGCTGCCACGTTGATGGAAGGAAGGCGAACGGCTAATTCAGTGCTGAAATTGCCGGTAAATCTTTAAAAGATCCGTGCAACGACTTGAGACGTTTTGGTCGCGCAATGATTCCACTATCTGGCGATTTCCGCCGAACACTACAACTCATTCCAAAATCGACCGCTGCCGATGAAATAAACACTTGCCTCGAATCGTCGACTCTGTGGCGCTAAGTGAAGAAACTTTTGCTGACTATCTGTAACGACCGTGTTCCTCTCGACGAATCGAACGGATTGATTTCTTTTCAACAGAATTTTTTCAATTTCGTCTCAACGAAGGACGACCTCATCGACAAAGTGTTCCCGAACATCATTGCTAATCACAGACATCACAATTGGTTGAGTGAACGAGCAATTCTTGCAGCAAATAATTACATCATTTCAATGTAATTAAAATACTTTTCATTTTGAATTTTGACATATTTATTGAACTTAATTCATTTTGAGTACTCATTTAAGCTGAATTTAATTCAATCAATAAATTAACACAACGTTTATTGATTTTGAGGCGGTACGAAGTTCATCGGGTCAGCTAGTAAGTAATTAAAATATTTTCATCATTGTTCGGCTGTTTTTAGAATAAAGAATCAAGGTTATTATTAATTAATAAATTGTTTTTAATACATTTCTTTGTTTTATTTTTTATTTGGCCCACCATATTACAGTTGTATTTTAATTGGCCCATCAAACTATTTCAGTTGCACAACGCTGATATAAAGTATTATTCCTACAAAAAGTTAGATATAAAGTATTTAAAATTGTTAATAAAGGTGGCCCGAATTTGTGGATATAACAAACAGCCATGGCTTCGAAAAGAATTCGAAAAAATGATGCTCGTACTGGGACTTGAATCCGTGAGATCCGGCAAGGTATCCCACAACGCTAACTGCTGCACCATAAACCCGTTAAAGAGTACATACGTTAGTATTAATCAAATAAAGATTGAATTGTTTATACCTTATATTCTCTCACATTCTCTGAAGAAGAGCTTTCAACGCCATATTGAGAATCTTCACTTTTCACCACACAAACACCAACAGCCGCCTCTTCTTTGATGATCAAGTGTTTGGAGACATCCTCAGATTTTATTGATAGCATAATTTCCTAATGGAAGACAAAAACAGTGTGTGAAAATTCATATCATGGCCTTATTTAAGGTCGAAACAACAGCGGTTATATGATGCAACTTTTCGTCTATGGGAATCGATGAAATGTCATTTACTACAATGCAGATATGTAAGAAAAATGAAAATGTTCAATTATCATACCTAATAATCAAGAAAAGCTGAAAATTTACACTAAATTCAGTATTAAGAAGACAACAAACTCGTCAAATTAAATGTTAGTCACATGAAATATCAGTTTCATTGATTCACACGAAAGAATTTTTTGATGTTTCTGTATCAGCAATACAGCTTTGCAGATAATTGCATTGTGTTTTACGAGATTTAGTAATCTTTAAGAGAACAATGAGTAGTAAAATTACACAAAGGTCACCTGAAAATCTTCCGCAGGTTCCGACAGCTGTGCGGGCGTGTCAAAGAAAATTTCTTTCGACGGACATCTCTCTTCATTATCTTCCTCTTCGACTGGTTCAAGCTTGATATCCATTATTTTCCTTCCGTAACTCAATATTAAGCAAAATGACACGCAAACAACAATGAGTAACTGCTTCCTAGCGTTGCCATAGACAATATGATGATAATTATATATCTATGGTTAGAGATAAAAGTTGATAACCTACCAAAGCTGAATATTTTCTACCAGATTAATTGACGTATAAGTATTTATAGACACATTTGTTAATTTTGCATGAAAAATAACAGAAAATCGAACAACGCAAAAATCTCCCTTTATTTTTTTTGTATAAAAATACAAAGAAATGAATTTATGCCTGATAAAGTGACAAAATAAAAATTAAAATAGCTCTCGCTTCCATTATATTGCATTAAATCACATTTAATTCACATTTTTATGATAATTTAAGGACTTAAGTATTAATGAATGAAACAAAATAATATAAACAATATGTTTTAAAGTCTATTCACATTCATATTAAATGAATTAAAAAGTTATAATTGTAACGTTTTTAATATAATTTGTTGAATATTATGAATTTAAGCTCTTAACTATTTAAGTGTGTCTATAATATTTTCTCTCGTTTTCATCACTCTTGTTTTAATTGTCTATGTGCAAAATATCAGCAATTATTGTCTATAGTAATACCAATAAAGCTTGTAGTCTGATATCTATTAATAATTCATTAACTTAAAATGGATATCAAAATAGAACCGGTCGATGAAGTGCTGTCTATCTGGAATGAGGGGCAGTCGATTGACATCAAAGTCGAGACACTCGCGAAGCAGAAAGAATATATTCACGAAACAGATCATCACGAGACTAATATGGTAATCTTAAACAAAATTAAGACGCCAAATTGTTTTAAATTCAAAGCATTACGCTATTATCATCGAAACTAGGAAACTCATCGCTTTGTGTTGCTTCCATAGGGAGGCAATCCAAAAAAAATGAATGATAACAAAATTGGGGGATACAGTTTGGTGTTGCAGCTTTATATCTATCATCGCTATCCAAAATTCAATTGCACCACTGGATAGTTAAAGAGTCAAAGAATGTATTGCGTTATGTAAAGACTTTGATAAATTGCGCGGGGTGGAGGGGGAAGCGCCGCCATTTTGAGGTCATTTTGCTACGTATCGAGATTTCTATTTACTATAACTTTTGACTCGTAAAAGTAACGATGTTCGTTCAAGTTTTAATCGTTGGCTCTCGACAAAATCTATCGATTAACTATAAAACATTAGTGTAATATTGTGACTGTGTCTATAATTAGGTGTTACGATATAAAAAAATGTATCAAAAATATGTAACGTCGGGCTGTACGCGTCAAAAAGCCAAATCAAAATACAGAGATCGTATACGGTTAAAAAGGGCTTCTCAAGAGCAATCAAATGGTACCATTAAAACACCGTATGACCGAGTCAAGCAGTGCCGGGAACGTAAAAATGGGGCGTAATATCACCTATTACGAGACGTATTCATCTACAACACACAGCCGTGTCCATGACACAGCCACACCTCATTTGGATTAAATCAATTTATGTCAGCATTGAATGAAGATGTACCAAGCTTGCGCCAATTCAACTTATTGATATCAAATATAAAATACTTTACTTTGTTTCAGTTTCCAACAATCAATACTGACTCTACACATCCTATTGAACCACCAGCGATTAATCCATCTTCAAAAAATATATCATTGACACCATATGTAAATGAAATGCTTATTAAAAATGAACGTTTACCCCAGCAAGCAGAAGTTGTAATAATCCTTGAGAATATTGTTTGCTATGAGCGAAATTTCGTTTGCAGCGTTTGTTTCGATACATTCCCATCATCGGAGTCACTTAAACAACACGAGATTTTCCATGAAAAATATAATTGATGTCAAAAACAGGTTTGTTAATTGTCACAAGTCGCTCGAAAGCATTTATTCTATTTGATATCATTTATGTCGTTTAATTTTAATATTCACGAAACTAACACATATTCGTGTCAGGTGATTTGAATGGTCTTGAGCAGCCATACTCAACCTTCTTTCCTCCGGGCCGCATTCCGATTTTTGCTTTTCTACATGGGCCGAAAAATATTTACAGTGATCTGTAAATATAGCACATACCATACTGCACACACACGTATGTATTATGATGTCAAAACATAACTACCTTTTTTATGTTAATATGTACATATCGACTGTGGAAAGGAAAAAGGACGTAACCCACACATATCAAATTTGACAGGAGGCGCAAAAAACGTGTTTTGATGATTTTGGGCCATATGAAAATTATGAATTACACACAACCCTGAAGTGCACAAAGACTTCTAAACTGGTGTTTAATTGACATAATCTAATATTAATTGAAGAAATCGTCTAGGAAAAACCTTTATTTCAGTCTTTTTTCTTGGTTTTAATTTTTTACAAGGTCATTTTTTGAAACTTTAAAGCTTAATTTAGATACTAATTCGGCATTTGCAGCTTGCATCCTTTTGTTGGAACGTGTATCAAGTTTGATACATTGTGATTATCGAAAAATACCTGTTTTGAAAAAACTGTAGGTTACGTCCTTTTTCCTTTCCAATGTCGAAATGTATACATTTATGTATTTTTCATAGTAAAAAAAAAACAAATAAAAAATATATAAAAAGTACACAAAAATACCAATGTTTCCTAAATATTAAATCGTTTAATTAAAAATAAATGTGAATTTTGATATTGAGTCAAACTTTTAAATATCTTTAAAAATGTTTGTTGACTATTATTATTTTGGGCCGCACATAAGAGCTGACTGGGCCGCAGGTTGAGTATGGCTTGTCTTGAGTGTACCGAAAAGCTTTGACAATACTAGATAGGACCAGAACATGATCAGTTCATTTGACAAGTACCATTGCTTCTTGTTAAATGCCATTGGCTTTTATTGATATGGGCATATGATCGATTGCCAGTATGGTCTTTTTTGATTAATCTATTTCAGAGCACATGTATGTTTAATTTATTTTTGTCTCTTTATTGAGAATGTAAATAAGATGTTTTTTTACAATTTCTTTTATTTAATATATTCATTGTAAAACAAAAACACAACAGTTATAAAATATACAATTGTTCAAATATCTTTTACCTTCAACGTTTAATGCATTCATTGAACCATAGTCTATGACAAATGTTGATTTTTATTCAACGGTTTTTCATTTTTTTCTGTTTCCATGTAACAATCTAGAGTGAAGCTTGAAGCCAATGTCACAATAACACTCGACGATGACTCGTTGTTAGCTAATACACCAACTAAGTCTTCCGACAGTGATAATCAAACAAACAATATGAATGACGTCAGTGACGGGGGAAATTCGATTGACATCAAATATGAAGCCATCGAAGTTCACCGCAGGTCCATGAAGGTTAACGAAGTATTTCATATAAGACCATTTTTATCTGTTTCTATTCAAAATCAAATTATTTTGATATGTGAAAACAATATCTTCGCGATGTTAAATAAATTTTATTTTTGGTTTTAGTTTAAAATTTTGAATGTTAACCCCACGGTTCATACTGAATTAGCAGCGGTGAATTGGCCTCCGAATCAATTTCAAGCTGAAACTCACATCCATCAACCGAACGCACAAACGGAAAATTCACAGCAGAAAATTGTCGCTGTAATAATGATAGAAAACTGTGTTTTTAACGAGCACAATTTTGTATGCAGTGTTTGCTATCAAATATTCGCATCGTCAAACTTTCTTGAGCAGCATTCAACTCGCCATGCTAAATTAAGGTTTGTTACGTTTTCATTGTTAAATAACTGCTGTTGCCGTAGTAATGTATTAAAAAATTCTTAATCAATACCATATTCCATTAATCAAGCACACTTTTTGCGTCTGTTTTCATGTATAAATTAAGAGTGAAGCTTGAAGGCGATTTGTCAATCGACCCGGACAATGACTCTGTGACATCAACCAACGCAGATAACTCCTGTTGCATTAATATGAATGAAAAACATTCCATTGACATCAAACACGAACCACTGGCGAATCACGAAGAAGCAATCATCGATCAAGATCAACAAAACATAATAACAAAAATTCTACAACGCGAAGTTGAAGCTGTTGTGATGTTGGAAAATGGCGTGTTTAACAGGCGAAATTTCGTATGCAGCATTTGTTTGGATATATTCCCATCGTCACATTTACTCAATCGACATGTGACTTTTCATGGAAAATCAAAATCCTATGGAACAAAGAGGTTTGTTAAATTTTGATATATATATTTTGCTATGTGAGCTTATAAAATGTCACATTCTAGAGAAAATATTTTTTAATGTATTTTTTAACACATTCATTAAATCTTTTCGCGCATACAAAAGTGTGCCACCCAGACAGTTCCAACGTATTTCTTCAACCACTGAAGTGACGATGCGCTGTCTTTTGGCTGCATCATTCTTTTTAACATTAACGAAATAGCGAGTTCATATATTTTCAAACAACACCTGAACATGATTTGAGCATTGTTTTCTTACGATGAAATACATAATCTAAATGGAATTATGAAATTTAAATATTAAAAAACTGTGACAACTCTAAAATATGACTTGATTTTATTGAAAAGACGCTTATAGCGTCTGATTCATTATTGAAGTATATTTTTTTCCAAGAGAGTTGGCTTTATTCACAGTGAAATAAACGTCGTCGAATACTTATTAATTGATTTAGTTTTAAACATCTCACATGAAGTGTATCAATAGACTGTGATTATGTCCCAGAAAAGACTTAGTTTGTTTAATGTTTTAACTGAATTCTTACAGTTGTTCTCCAAAACAATTTCATATATTGTTCACTATGATAGAAAAGATTAATCTTTCATTTTGTTTTCATGCGCCGAAGAAGTGAGAAGCTTAAAAGGAATACAGAAATACAACCAAAGCTTAAACAACTGTCACAAGAGAACTCACATGAAAGTGATCATTGCCAATTGGCTGTGAATGATATTTGGAATGAAGATTATTCAATTGACATCAAAGATGAGCCACTCGTAGTTCACGAAAAAATAATTGAACAAGAAAATGATCACAAGAGTAGAGAGGTATTAACAATTTATATATTAATAGTCGATAATTTTGGCTGATTTGTTTGTTTGTATGACCGCGATTTCGCCTTTTCGATGACGTTAAGAAAGATGGTCCCCTCCGTTGCCTCAGGGTCTGCTTCTTCTTCTCCACAATATGTTTGTTTACATATTTGATACATTTGCAGGGCTGTCGTTATATGTTCCAGGGTCTTCTTCTACTTTTCCGAAATATATTTATTTGCATACTTGAAACATTTTCAGGGTTGTCGATATATGTCCCGGGGTCTTCATTTTCTTCCCTGAAATATATTTGTTTATTACTTTAAACATTTCAGGGCTGTCGATACATGTCCAGGGGTCTTCATTTTCTTCCCTGAAATATATTTGTTTATTACTTTAAACATTTGCAGGGCTGTCGATACATGTCCAGGGGTCTTCATTTCTTTCTCCGAAATATATTTTTTTTGCTTACTTTAAACATTTAAAAGGCTGTCGATATATGTCCCGGGGTCTGCTTCTTCTTCTCCAAAATATATTTTTTTGCATACTTGAAACATTTGAATTATTCTAAAAATGATAAAATATAAATACTCGTCATTGTCGATATTGGATAAAGCAGCTCAGCAGGGCAGATCAATTATGATTTTAATGAATATATTATTTTATTATATCCGCTTTTTGCATATTTCGTTTTACAGTCCCGGTGTATTTTAGTTCTTTTAAAGAATTGAGTGAATTTCTAAGCATAGATTTTCTGGCTTATTCAATAAATAGGTTTGCAATTTAATTTTCACGCCAGTAAATTTTCTGACCTAAACTTTCATTTAAAAGTGCAGCGAAAATCCCCCCGTTGAGAGCAACTGGCTTACAGCTTCGAGTAATTTACTGTTTAATCTGAACGACAGATAGCTGGCTCTTAGCTCTGAAGAGTGCATTAAACATGTCTTTACTAGAACAACAATATGAATGTGCTGTCTGATCTCTCGTTTCTTATTAACGAAATCTAGGCACTCACGCCAACATCAGTTTAACCCTCATTTTAACATTTTTTTACCTCAGTATCCTTCCTTTGTCATCAAGTTCGTTTTCAAAAACATTTAAAAAGGTTAAAAATCTTTACTAATCGGTCGAATCCGATGATAGTGCAGCGTACCTTTAACTGGAAAAAAAAAGCTGTTTTTATCAGACAAATGCAATTTAAAAATATTATTTTTGCAGATGGATGCAATACATCGTTCTCGACCAAAGACTTTCAAAAACAATCAATGCGACAAGAGAGCCGCGCATTCTTGTAATCTCAATGGGCATAAAATGTCACACACTGAAGAAGAGCCTTTTAAATGTGCCGGATTCAATCATGTCATAGTTCATAAAATGGTACACACTGGAGAAATGGCTTTGAAAGGTGACCAAAGCAACATTAAGTCTGCCGCATCTGGTAATCTAAAATCGCTTAAAACGTTACACACCGGAGAGAAGCCTTTTAAATGTGACAAATGCAACTTTAAAACTGTCGTTTCCAGTTCATTAAAAAGACATAAAATTATTCACACCGGAGAAAAGGCTTTTAAATGTGACAAATGCAATTATAAATCTGCATATTCAGGTAATCTTAAATCTCATAAAATGTCACACACCGGAGAGAAGCCTTTTAAGTGTGACAAGTGCAACTTTAAAACTGTCGATTCCAGTTCACTCAAAAAACATATAATGTTACACACCGGAGAGAAGCCTTTTAAATGCGACAAATGCAATTATGAATGTGTTCAATCTCGTTATTTAAGAAAACATATAATGTTACACACCGGAGAGAAGCCTTTTAAATGTGACAAATGCAATTTTGCATCTGCATATTCATTTTCATTAAAAATTCATAAAATGTCACACACTGGAGAAAAGCTTTTTAAATGTAACATGTGCAACTTTAAAACTGCTCGATCCGGTCATCTTAAAGTGCATACAATGTCACACATTGGAGAAAAGCCTTTTCAATGTGACGTTTGCAACTTTAAAACTGTCTATTCCAGTACACTCAAAAAACATATAATGTAACACACCGGAGAGAAGCCTTTTAAATGTGACAAATGCAATTATGCATCTGCATATGCAGGTTCATTAAAAATTCATAAAATGTCACACACTGGAGAAAAGCCTTTTAAATGTGACATGTGCAACTTTAAAACTACTGTATCTGGTCGTCTAAAAGTGCATAAAATGTCACACACCGAAGAGAAGCCTTTTCAATGTGACATTTGCAACTTTAAAACTGCTCGATTTGGTCGTCTTAAAGTGCATAAAATGTTACACACTGGAGAGAAGCCTTTTAAATGCGAAAAATGCAATTATGAATGTGTTCAATCTCATCATTTAAGAATGCATAAAATGTCACACACCGGAGAAAAGCCTTTTAAATGTGACAAATGCAATTATGAATCTGCATATTCAGGTCATCTAAAATCGCATAAAATGTCACACACCGGAGAGAAGCCTTTTAAATGTGACATGTGCAACTTTAAAACTGCTCGATCTAGTCATCTTAAAGTGCATAAAATGTCACACACTGGAGAAAACCCTTTTAAGTGTGACAAGTGCAACTTTAAAACTGTCAATTTCAGTTCACTCAAAAAACATTTTATGTTACACACCGGAGAGAAGCCTTTTAAGTGTGACAAGTGCAACTTTAAAACTGTCGATTCCAGTTCACTCAAAAAACATATAATGTTACACACCGGAGAGAAGCCTTTTAAATGCGACAAATGCAATTATGAATGTGTTCAATCTCGTTATTTAAGAAAACATAAAATGTCACACACCGGAGAAAAGCCTTTTAAGTGTGACAAGTGCAACTTTAAAACTGTCGATTCCAGTTCATTAAAAAGACATAAAATTATTCACACCGGAGAAAAGGCTTTTAAATGTGACAAATGCAATTATAAGTCTGCATATTCAGGTTATCTTAAATCTCATAAAATGTCACACACCGGAGAGAAGCCTTTTAAATGTGACATGTGCAACTTTAAAACTGCTCGATCTGGTCATCTTAGAGTGCATAAAATGTCACACACCGGAGAAAACCCTTTTAAGTGTGACAAGTGCAACTTTAATACTGTCAATTCCAGTTCACTCAAAAAACATTTTATGTTACACACCGGAGAGAAGCCTTTTAAATGTGACATGTGCAACTTTAAAACTGCTCGATCTGGTCATCTTAAAGTGCATAAAATGTCACACACTGGAGAGAAGCCTTTAAAATGTGACAAATTAAACTATAAAACTGTCGATTCCAGTTCATTAAAAAAACATTTTGTTACACACCGGAAAAAAGCCTTCTAAGTGTGACAAATGCAATTTTGAATCTTCATATTCAGGTTCATTAAAAAATCATTATAATTTCACACACTGGAGAAAAGCTTTTTTAATGTGACACTTGCAACTTTAAAACTGTCGATTCCAGTTCATTAAAAAAACATAAATTGTAACACACCGGAAACCTTTTAAACAAACAATTAAAATTAAAATTAAAATTGAAACAATAAAGCCATAGTTGATAAATTTTATGTAATGTCATTAATAATAAATATCATTTTAATTTTATCCTAATTAATGTTTTAAGAAATAAACCCAGATTGTTAATCGTTCTTTGATAAGTGTAATTTGTAATTATAATTAGGATGTTAGAGCGAATAACTTGATGCATTGTGTATCTCTTCAGAGCCAGTATATATAGCTGAGCAAAAAATTAGTTTAAACATAGTTCTGACGATGGCGCAAGCCGAAATAGCTATCAACGAATAAAATTATTAAAAACTGTAGAGCTAAAATACTTTGTTATTTTAATCTGTTACATCTGAGAACGTTTATAATGGCGATATTCCTTAAAACACTGAGAATGCTATCCGGAAAAAGGAATAGTTGACTGAGATTAAAGTCCATACGCCAGAGGCAAGAAAAAAATGTTCATCACTTGAAAATTTGATACAAATTCAAGTAATACTTGCAACTGGTTTCTATCGAAGTGTAAATAAATTATATATTAATATATTTATTGAAGATCTCCCTTGAAAAGTAGCAATTTATTAAATATTACTGTAAAGCTTTTACTTATACCGTAAACTTCAATTTCATTTTTAAAGCAATTGATACTCAATGTAAAACGTCATCAACTAAACCAGGGGTATCCAAATAGAGTCGTACAGTGGGCCCGATAAAACATTGCATGTCTGATGTGCCACTTTTCTCTTGATTTCCGATTTTTGTCTTTCGGTGGAATCACAGCCATCTCACTTTAACTCTGTCATCATATTGTCCATGACAGTGGTTCCCAAAGTGGTTCCTTCAGACCCCCAGAGGCTCCTGTGACCACTCAAGGGGTCCGTGGCCGGTCAAAATTAATAATGAAGGCTTTCTGGAACAAAACAGGAAACATATGCCGTATAATAAATTATGAAACTATATAATTGATACCTACATATATGTTGAAATGATATTCCGAAAAAAATTCTCAAACATTTAATGGTTTAAGTTCAGTGTTTTGCGAAAAAAAGTTCGTGGCCCATATACAGTGGAACCTCTCATAACGAGCACCTCTTATCACGTGTAATTCCCACAACGAGCAAAACCGATTGTGAAAAAAATACTGTCTTAACGAACGATGATTGCCTCAAGATGAATGACAAAGCGTGGGAAGAGGTTACCAAGAGGACCCTCAATTCTGCTTCTAAGAAGTTTTGGGCAGAGAGCGTTGTCAAATGTGATTTTGAGGACCTGTGGAGTCAACTGTCAACAAGATTGTATCTTTGGTCAATACCGTGGGACTGGAGGTGGATAACAACGATATTGATAAGCTTGTGGAAGAGCACGGTAAAGATCTGCAATAATTTAAACACCAATAATTTATGGAGGAGAGTTTGTTCATGGAGTAGGAGGAAGTAGCAGAACAATCTTCTGGAACAATAGGAGAAATGCTGAAAGCATGGAAAACTGTCGCATCGTACATTGAGAAGCATATCGACTTTGGAAAGGAAAAAAGTCTTAACCCACACATATAAAATTTTACAGGAGGCGCTAAAAACGTGTTTTGATGATTTTGTGACATATGCAAATTATGAACTATACACAACCTTGCAAGTGCACGAATACTTCTAAATTGGTGTTTCATTGACATAACCTAAAATTTATTGAAGAAATTGTCTCGGAAAAATCTTTATTTCAGTGTTTTTTCTTGGTTTTAATTTTTTACAAGGTCATATTTTTCAAACTTAAAAGCTAAATTTAGATACTTGTTCGGCATTTCAAGCTTCCATCCTTTTGATAGAATGCGTGTCAAGTTGTATACATAGTGATTATTGAAAAAAAGCTGTTAGGGTGTTCACTGTCAATACTTGGTGGAAAGGCATTATATTGATAAAAACACAATAATCCTTTGTACTTCATTCCACTTTATTTAATATGTCAGGACCGGTTTCGCTCATTGCGAGCATTGACAATGATTATTGTGTTTTTATTAAAAAAAGCTGTCTTTGAAAATTGAGGGTTACGTCCTTTTTCCTTTCCACAGTCGATATCTCTAACAAAGAGGTGGCTATGCGTTTTACAAATTTATTCAATGATAATGCTCTCAATTTTCATCAAATTTTGAAACGTGAAGCAAAAAAAAATTCTCAAGACAGCTTTCTAGTAATAAAGAATGAATTATTTGTCCTAATTAATAAATTTATTTGAATAAACGTTAAAAATTTTAAAAACGATTTTTTTCCGTCATGGAACGCATTATTGTATTTTACATTGTTTCGTGTGAGAAAAATCGTTTCGCATGAGTATTTCACAAAACGAAAAAAAGATTCTGGAACGAATTAAGCTCGTTATGAGAGGATCCACCAGTGGCGGATTATCCCATAAGCGCAAGAGGCGCGCGCTTGGGGCCTCCAAATTTTAGGGGCCTCAAAAATAGCATAAATTATATAATTCCTTATATTTTAATTTCAGTTTTCAATATTCATTATTATTCTACGAAGAGTTTTGCAACCCTTTTACGTTATTCGAAAAACAGGGCCTCCAAAATGTATTGCGCCTAAAGCCTCCAAAGTATATTTGCTTTAGGAACTTATGATAAAGGAGCGGTGTTAAAAATAAAATTTATGATAAAGGCCATGACCATCAATTTGACCTCTTATTAAAAAAAAATATATATTTCAAAATAAATTGAAAAGAATGGCTTGAAAAAAAATACTGACCTTCAAAAAATGGTGACCGTGAGGAGAGAACTGAACATCAAAAATGACTCACCCATTGAGATATATGACCTTGACAAAAATATTTGACCTTCCAAATTTGATGAACTCGAAGAACAATAAGCCCATGATGAAAAATTAACCTCTTTTTTTCAAAATGAATTGAAATTAACGACTATGAAGAATTTTTTGACTTTGAAAAAAAAAATCACAAACATTCTTGCCTCGGAACAAAATTCGATAAATAGAAAAAAAAGTGTTTTTATTAGTTTCTCAAAAACGCACTTCAATTACAAATTCAAAATTTTCATACATTTAAATAAAATTCATATTTTACAGAGCAATATAAAAATCATTGAAACAATTATAATAAGTAAGCATAAATTTGTATAAATAAAATGTTAGATTTCGTCTAAAGGTGCTTGGCGTAATTTCAATATTAAATAAATATGTTTAATACATGTTCGCTTTCAATGTGGACCAACCGACATTCCAATATAGATATCTTGACAGAAGCAATGATATAAAAGAAAGGGGTCCAGATAAAAATCATAATTTCAAAAATTTTAGGAAACCAACATTTTGCGACACTAACATCTACGCGAAATCCCTGCAATCATGGAATCACAAACTGGCAGCATAAAATCAACTATCGAGGTAACTTATTTACCCTAATTTTATACAAGAGAACCCCTTTTTTAGATCAATTAACTACCTAGGAAGAATTACTGAAAAAAATCCACAATAAAATTAAGCATTCGGTTAAGGTTAATAATTATTAAAGAATTCAGCTTAAAAACAGTAAAGATAAAATCAAAAACCCTGTCCTGTGGATCGTGTAATTCGATTTACATAGGACAGACAGGTAGAAGCATATAGACACGTGCTAAAGAGCATATAAGATCTTTTAACAATACAAAATCAGATTCAAAATTTGCAAACCATTTTTGACCGAGTCTCATAACATAGCGCCAACCGTTTTGCTTATTTGTCATAAGGGTAAAAAACTAAATTTATTAGAACAAATTAAAATTAATAGGCACAAACAAATTATCTTAAATGAACAAACCATTATAAATTCACCACCGTTGTTAAAACCCCTAATGTAATTAATAATTAATGTCAGTGAAATCTATATAAATATACCTTGAACTAAAACCATAGTTAATAAGTTTAATATAATTAATAATTAACATCAGTTTAATTTATTCAATTGATTTTAAGAACCACAGATTGCTTATCGTTTGTATAAGGATGTTAGAGTGAATAATATGATCCATTGTGTATAGCTGAGAATAATATAGGTTTAATCATAGTTCTGACAATGGCGAAAGCAGAAATAGCTGTCAAATCATAAATATAAACAACTATAGAACAAAACACATTGCTACTCTTACCCTATTATGTCGCTGAAAGTCTTTTTAAGTTTCAATATTGTATCACAAGAAAAAATAGTTAAGTCAATCATATCGTAGAATAATAATAAGCTGACATGATAAACGTTTAGTACCTGCAGTTTCCGTGACGGCATCAATCAACAACTTTTTTTGTTATTTTTTTTCCGAGAACCGGTCTTTTTTAAAGCTTTTTTACGATGTGTTTTTTTATGTGTCCTAACATTACCATGGTTAATAGATCTATAGTCACACTCGTCGCACTTGAACGGCTTCTCTCCGGTGTGTATCATTCGATGTTTTTTAAAACTCGTCGAACGCGTGGTCTTAAATTCACATTTGTCACACGCGAACGGCTTTTCACCGGAGTGAAATAGCTTATGCGTTTTAAGCTGGCCAAGAGAATAATATTTACAATTGCAAATGTCACAGTGAAAACGCTTTTCGCCAGTGTGATATTTACGGTGAGAATTCAATATTCCAGCTCTGAACGTTTTAAAATCACACAGGTTACACTTGAAAGACATGACGGCAGAGTGTCTCTTTTTATGTATCATAAAATGTTTACGCGTCTTTGATTTATAGCTACATTCATCACACGCAAACAGTTCCTCTGATGTATGTATCATTTTGTGCTCATTCAGTTTTGCTTTCACTTTCGATTTGAAGCTGCACTGGTCACACTTGTAGGGTTTTTCCGCCGAGTGACACAATTTGTGTATTTGGAGGTCACACATTCTAATGCACTTAAAGTTGCAAATTTCACACAAAAACCGAACTGGCCGTTATGTCTCATTAAGTGCATTCGCATATCAATCGGGCGCTTACATATAAACGGACATCTGTCGCATTTAAAGATCTCCTTTACAACTTTTGAGACTTTGTGCCAATAGTTTTCGCAATTATTTTCAGTTTCTGGGGTGCACTTGTCACATTTAAAAGGCATTTCTACAGTGTGAATGCTTCTATGGTTGTTATATTCTGATATATCAACATGTTTCTTGTAACAAATGTTGCACTGAAACCGGTTTAAGCAAGTTTTTGATAACTTATGTCGATTTAACGTTGTGTAACATGATGTCTTATAGTTGCAAGCATTGCAAGTAAAAGGCTTAGCATTATGGATGTTGGCTTTGTGTTCTTTTAATTTACGATCTTTTCCTGTTTTGAAGTCGCATTTGTCACATATAAAAATCATTTCATGAAGATTAGAATGTTTTTTTAACGCTCGAAGACTCGTAGTTGCAAAGTCACACTTTTCACATTTGTGAGGTCTCTTTCTATGATGGACAAACACATGCTTATGTAAAAGCGATAGATTTAAAAAACTCAACTTGCAGTCATTACATATATAGTTTTTTTTAATATGAATTCTTTTATGCTTCATCAAACTATAAGACGTCTTCGTTTTATAGTTACAAACGTCACATTTAAAAGGCTTTTCAGTAGAGTGTGTCAACGTGTGGCTCTTAAGATGAACTTTTGATTTGAATTTAAAACCGCATTGATCGCAAATAACCGGCCTTTCATCGGAATGAATCAACAAATGTTTCTTCAAAAAACAAAGTCTCACAGAAAAGAAGCCACATTGTTCGCATTTCAAGATTTTTTTAGCAGTTTTGGCTAGTTTATGTAATTTTGACGCGCACGAACTTTCCGTTTCTTGGTCGCATTGGTCACATTCGAATGGCATTTTAACGTAATGTGTTAGTTTATGATCACTCAAAATCGGTTTATTTTCAAAGATTTTCTTACAAATATTACAATTAAATTTTTCTTCACAATTACCACTGTGACTCTTTTGGTGACGTTTCACATTGTAGATTTGTGTGGATTTATAATCACACACGTCACATTCAAAAAGCTTTTTCTTTATAGCTGATAGATTTCGCACAGTATGAAAGCTTTTGTGATTCGATAGAGATTTTAAAGATTTAAAAACCTCAAAACAAACGTTGCATACAAAATTCCGTTTGTGGAAGATTTCATTTTTGAGTATTATCACAGCAACTGGGCCAAGTTTCAAGATTTCCTTTTTAACATCAGTGACTTCAATGATGATTGTTGCTTCGTGTGATTCGATTATAGCCGAATAATTTAATAGATTATTGATGTCAGGCACGGGTTCGTTGTTAATTCCAGAAATCTTAAAAAAATATTAAAAGTTATTATATCTACAAGATAACAATAAAATAAATTAAAACACGAAATGAATCGAATTATTTTTTAAAAGTTTATTTAACTCTCGCGGCTCTAAGACTAGAAAAATACTTCTCTGCCGATGGGGTCGTTTAGGGACCCCAGTGGTTTCTTCATTATTGACCTTATTCTCTCCTAATATCTCACTGCATCATTCCTCATACATTTTTTAAATAAAAATCAGTGGTTTTCTAATAAGTAATCATATTTTAAGTTGCGCGTAAAAAAGACGTCATCCCAGCACAGATATGAAATTTCAACTGACGAGTTTAGCCACCTATGTGGTCGAGTGGTCAACGGTGTTGGCTTCGGCTACGGAGGGCTCGGGTTCAAATCCCGGTTTCCAGGAAAAGTTATTAACTAACAACTGGTCCTGTTTTGCTCTGTAATTTTTATCTTTACTATTCTCTTTGGTAAAGACAGGTGAAGTCACTAAGTAACAAAAAATTTTTTTATAAAAAAAAATCTGTTAAAACACTTCCATTAGAGGGCCATAAAGGCGTAGACATGAATTAAAATATATTGTGTAATTTACTTTCAACACTTTTTTACACGATTTTCTCTACAACAATTTGTTTGTTTTTAAAAATAACACAAATTTTTACAAAGAAGAAACAAATCTTAAATTTTGTCACGTAATACACGGTTTTTTATAAAACGTGTATACCGTGTAAAACCTGTGTATAGAGAAGCTGCAATTACCTCTCCCGATGTGCTAGCAGCAGAAAGGAACTCGCAAATTTCAGACTGTTCATTCTTAATAGAACATAAATTTGGAATAACTCCATCATCTAGATGACTCAGGTATGGGCCATCTTCCGATTCGATGCTCAAGGGATCTCTTGGAATATCCGACTGAAATCAATTTGCATTATTTTTACATATGATGGAAAAATTAATATTTTTCTTTTAAATAAATACTTTTCATGGGCCGCAAGTAATAATATCAAAGCGTGAATAAATTAAATTGTTTTATATCAAAGTCACAAACGATTTGTGGTTTTCTGTTAAAAGGTATAGATGTGTGTGTATGGAGAGTGGCAAAAGCGAATAGCTGACTTATCTTTTATAAAAACAAGAAATTGATTTAAATTGAATATAATAAAAGGATAAAAATTGCATGGAACGAAATATGTTGATGACTTACTGATAAAGGCTGATTATTTGTTTAATATTCACATTTTATAATTTTAATATTAAAACAATAAGTACACTTTTTAGTAAAAATTTATATTGATCTTGGAAAGGAAGAAGGACGTAACCCACATTTTATACAAAACAGCTTTTTTCGATAATCACAATGTATCCAGCTTGATGCAAGTTCTATCAAAAGGATGCAAGCTGCAAATGCCGAATTAGTATCTAAATTTAAGGACGTAACCCACATTTTTATCCAAAACAGCTTTTTTCGATAATCACAATGTATCCAGCTTGATACGCATTCTATCAAAAGGGTGAAAGCTGCAAATGCCAAATTAGTATCTAAATTTAAGGACGTAACCCACATTTTATCCAAAACAGCTTTTTCGATAATCACAAAGTATCCAACTTGATACAAGTTCTATCAAAAGGATGCAAGCTGCAAATGCCGAATTAGTATCTAAATTTAAGGACGTAACCCACATTTTATCCAAAACAGCTTTTTTCGATAATCACAATGTATCCAACATGATACGCGTTCTATCAAAAGGATGCAAGCTGTAAATGCCGAATTAGTATCTAAATTTAGCTTTTAAATTTGAAAAAAATGACCTTGTAAAAAATTAAAACCAAGAAAAAAGACTGAAATAAAGGTTTTTTTATAGACAATTTCTTTAATAAATATAAATATATTTAAATTAAACACCAGTTTAAAAGTCACCGTGCACTTGCAAGGTTGTGTATAATCCATAATTTGCATATGGCCCAAAATCATCAAAACACGTTTTTTACGCCTCCCGTAATATTTGATATGTGTGGGTTACATCCTTTTTTCTTTCCACAGTAGATATCATTAGATAGGTATGTGCTAACAAAATAATTAAATTTTTGTATATTTTATATTTATTTGAAATTCACGGAAGCTTTCGTGATCGACCAAATTTTGCTTTGGGATTGAACGGATGGACACCCATGCTATACATGCTGTGCTGTTTTATATTATAAATTAGATAGGTTGTAGCTTATTGGGACAGTACAGCGCACTGTCAGAAATGAAAATGGCGTGGATTCGGTTCACATCCGTCCGCTTTCGGTCCGTTTCCGCGACTCTGTGTGCTAGAGGGGTTAAAGGGAACAGTTATTTGCATGTAACATCTTTAATGTGCTATAAACAGCCCGCTAATTACTGTTTGGGATATTTCCACTTACCCCTTTAACATCTTCTTCGATTTCTTCCTGCTTTACATATGTCATTTGCTCGTGTTCAGTTATTGTATCTGTTACGTCGTAAATGTTACTCTGGCGATCAAACAACGTGTTTTCTTGTCCATCCAATGGCGGTGATTCAACTTTTGGCTCTATTTTAAAATCCATATTGATGTATTTGCTAGATTATATCAGCTAACTGATTGCAAACAATCTTAAGAATAGACAATAAGAAGATTTATTTATATACATAGACAATAAATAAGCACAAAATAATCTTTTGAGTTAGTATTAAAATTAAATTGTTACTATTTAAAAGATGTTTGTTTTTGTCAGACATGTGTATCAACAATTAAAAAAAACTTGATTCACAGAGCTTAAAAATTGACAATGTATAATTTAGACACTATTTGTTTTGAGTTAAACAAGAAAAATGATTTTATATTTATTCACAACTATTCCAGTCGAATACAATGACCATCTTTTAAAAGAACAATAAACAAAATATAGGATTATATTTATTTACTAGATACAGAATCTAGCAATATAACGTTTGGAGCTTACTTTAGTTCAACACACTCTTTATTATTTTTAGACCTTGTTAAATGTATTATTAGTCACTTCAATTCATTTTGTAGTTCCGTAACTATTTTTTATTATTATACGACTAATCATACATTGATTAAAATGTCTATGCGAAAATGAGCAAACTGTTATTTATTACCTGGATACTATATTTTATAAAGTTTGTGGCTAGATTTAACATTTCATTTAAAATCGGAAGACTATGCAGCTGTGCTCTATTTCCAAAATTTCCTGGAAAAAGAGCTTATGACTGTCCGTATTTGGGTGTAACATTTTTATCCCTTGTTCCTGATTGAACACGTGTCCTACCGAAATTAAGTGATCAGCAAAAGTAGACGTGTCTTTTTTCAATCTCAAGGCTGCCATATGTTCTAAAACTCGGATGTTCAGTGACCTTTCTGTTTTGCCGATATAAAACTTTGTACAGCAAGAGCATTGCAATGAAGAGGCGAAACCCGGGTCGTTAGTGACAAAATCTGTGAGAATGTACATAGTTTGAACGATTCAAATTTAAAGTAGTTAATTTTAAGGTGACAGATATTTTCTCTAATTTTTGCTATGGGAAAATAGTTTGATTTTAAATTTTGTAACTTGACATTAAACGCACCGTGTCCGGAGATGAATTGTCGGGTAAAGTGACCGGAGAGAGCCAGGTTGCATTCTGACAAAAACATATCTGGGAAGAATAAATAGGTAATTCTGCCCTAAGAGGATTTTGACTGGCGATTATTTGTTCCACAAATAATCAATTTCTAAAACAATTAATAACGTGTTTTCATTTGCCGGCCATTTCAAGGTGATCAATGTAGCTTTGAAAAGGCGCGTTTATCTGGTTTAAAGGACCATAAAATTCAGGACTAAAGTCATTTAAATGTGATCAATAAAGCTTTGCCGCGGTACAGTTGTGTAATTTGAAGCGACATAAATTAAAACATTAAATTGTGAACAATGCAGTTTTTAAACGGCGCGTTCGTCTTATTTAACTCTCGCGGCTCGGAGACTAGAAAAATACTTCTCTGCCGATAGGACCCCAGTATTTTCCTCATTATTGGCCTTATTCTTATGAATTTCAAAAAAACTAATAGTCTAAGGGCTTTAAAATATATTTCTGCATCATGTGCATCAAAAATCCGAGGTTTTTAAATAAATAATCATATTTTAAGTCATCCCAGCACACATATGAAATTGCAACTGACGAGCTCACCCAGCTATCTTACGAACAATCGCTTATCGTGGGAGCTTATCGCCTTATCGCGTATAAACTACAAAAGGTCCAAAAAACTATGATATAAGAATTCCTTTATTATAAACATTGTATCACCCATATTAAAATAGATATGTAAGAAAATGTGGGTATTGGGGTCGCATTTCTTGATTTTAGAACCGGAAAAGTTAATTAAAATTAACTGAAACTTAACATTCTAGACTAAAGCTATTTAAATGTGACCAATGCAGCTTAAACTGGAGCACAACTTGATAAGTGAATGCACCAGAAAGTCACTTACATATTCGGAAGATTTGACGGTTCACATTTGACTGTGCGCCTTTAATTGTCATCATTCAATTTGTAGTCAATATCCTGTATTGGTTCCAAAAGCAATTTGAATCGTTTCTGATTATTCATGGATCGTGGAAATTAAATTTAAAGAATAACAGGTGCACTTAAAGAGTTTCGTGTTTGTTAACCTAATTAAGAGCCGCGTTTTGACAGTCCACTTTCTTTAAATGAAACCCATTATTCTTTGTTAACTTTTCCGGTTCTAAGCTCAAGAAATGCGACCCCAATACCCACATTTTCTTAAGTATCTATTTTAATATGGGTGACATAATGTTTATAATTAAGGTATTCTTATATCATAGTTTTTTGGACCTTTTGTAGTTTATACGCGATCGTTCAAAAGATAGCTGGATCAACTCGTCAGTTGCAATTTCATATGCGTGCTGGGATGACGTCTTTTTTACGCGCAACTTAAAATATGATTATGTATTAAAAAAACAACTGATTTTTATAAAAAAAATGTAAGGAATTGTGCAGAAAGATATTTTAAAGACTATTTTGTTTTTGAATTCATAATAATAAAGCCAATAATGAAGAAACCACTGAGGTCCCTAAACGTCCCCATCGGATGAGAAGTATTTTTCTAGTCTCCTAGCCTCGAGAGTTAAAATGAAACCCATTCTTCTTTGTTAATAAATAATTATAAAATTGTTATTTTTTGTTTTTCTTTATTCAAATAAAAATGATACATAATAATTATTAAAGGAAAAAATCTCATTCACTAGTGTGCCATAAAACACAAAAATTTGGCAGACACTGCTTTCGATACACTTTTATTTACCAAAGATTTGTCCACGTTTGCGTCTTTCCCCCATGCCAAGCAAAATTATAAACAATGGGATTGAGCACAAATTGATTATTCCACGTATTGTGCTACTAACTGTGACACGTGTTTCGCCTCTTTCAGATGCATCTTCAGACTTACTATCGCAAAGTTTGCTTAAGTAATAAAGCAAGATTAATTGTAACATTTTAAATTATTAAATTACAAAATGAAGTTTGGGTCTTTTTTTTCCTTTTAAAGGAAGAAAGGAGAGGGTTGATTGAATCGAAATAAAACAAAAAAATAATGATACTCATGAGCTGCAATCAATCAAGGGAAGCAAGGAATTTTATGGAATCGAAACAAAGCAAACAAATATAATCATTCTACTAATGACAATAAACATTACAAACTATTAAACTAATGAGCTGCAATCAATCAGATAGGTTGTGTGATTACTCTATTAATTGGAAACAATGTAAGTAATGGCGGCAACCATTTCTCAGAAGTCAGTAGAATCAATCTTGCTTCATTACTTTAGCAAACTTTGCGTTAGTTAGTCTGAAGATGCCTCTGAAAGGGGCGAAACACAGTTAGTAACGCAATACGTGGAATAATCAAAGTTATTTTAAATTTTATATTAGGAATAAAAAAGTTCATATACTGACTATTCAAAACTAAAAAATAACTCAACTCTATGGTGGGTAACAAATTCTTTAGTACGGGCATGTAACGGGTTAAGGAGACAGAGTATCTTTTTTTCTTTTGCAATTGTAGTATAAGCCACATTGTTACATGAACTGATATTTTTTTTAACGTGTTGGTAACACTACAAAAGTTTTTCTCTAGTGTGAAATAATTTTAAGCCTTCTTATGTTAGACACACAGTGGGTATATTTATGCCAGCAATAATATGGAACAGCTACTTGCTGTTCACTATTTTATCACAAAAACAGACGGTTTTTCAATTGCATTGGTCACTCAAGAGAGGATTTTTATAATTGTGCTGTATTTCATCTTTTGCAGACGTCATATATCTGGACCAAGCTTTATTCTTTTTTACTTATGTGTACAATTCAATGAACTTTGAGTAGCAATAGCAATTCATTAGAGAAGTGGCTTACATGAATAAGGCAATTTTAAAACTAAGTTTGTCACATATGATAAGCTTTTCTCCATTGGGTGACATTTTACGATTTTTGAGTCACTGTATGCTTGGCTGACAAAATATGATCTGATGGTATACATATCGACTGTTGAAAGGAAAAAGGACGTAACCCACACGTATCAATTTTTACAGGTGGCGCAAAAAACGTGCTTTGATGAGTTTGGGTCATATGCAAATTATGAATTATACACAGCATTGAAGTGCACGGTGACTTCTCAACTGGTGTTGAATTGACATAAATAATATTAATTAAAGATTTTGTCTAGGAAAAACCTTTATTTCAGTCTTTTTTCTTGGTTTTAATTTACAACAAGGTCATCCTTTTCAAACTTGAGAGCTAAATTTAGATACTAATTCGGCATTTGCAGCTTACATCGTTTTGATAGAACGTGTTTCAAGTTTGACACAATGTGATTATGGATAAAACCTGTTTTGAAAAAACTGTAGGTTACGTCCTTTTTCCTTTCCAATGTCGATATATATATATAAAACAAAATGAAAATATTGATAAATTTTTCCGGAGTCGGAGTCGTTAATTACTTTAAAGCTGGAGTCGGAGAAATCTTTTTATCAAGAAAGGAAGATGAATTATCTTGCTGTTCATATTTCAAGGCTTTTCTCGATTGTGCAACATTTTATGCCTTTTTAAATGACCAGATCGGGCGAATTTATAGTTGCATTTGTCACATTTAAAAGGTCTTTCTCCAGTGTGTGACCTATTATGCACTTTGAGATCCCAAGGTCGGGCAGATTTAAAATGGCATTCGTCACATTTAAAGGACATCTCTCTGGTGTGTGTAATTTGATGCGATTTAAGAATACCAGATGAGGCAGATTCAAATTTGCATTGGTCGCATTTGAAAGCATTATTTCCGGTGTGTGACATTTTATGCAATTTGAGATAATTAGATCAGGCAGATTTAAAATTGCAATGGTCACATTTAAAAGGCTTTTCACCAGTGTGTATCATTTTATGTGTTTTGAGATTACCAGATGAGGCAGATTTAAAATTGCATTGGTCACATTTGAAAGCTTTTTCTCCGGTGTGTGTCATTTTATGCAATTTGAGATAATGAGATCGGGCAGATTTAAAATTGCATTGGTCACATTGAAAAGGCTTTTCTCCGGTGTGTAACATTTTATGCAATTTAAGACAACTAAATCGGGCAGATTTGAAAGTGCATTTTTCACATTTGAAAGGCTTTTGTCCACTGTGTGTAGTTTTATGCATTTTAAGATTACCAAATGAGGCAGATTCAAATTTGCATTGGTCGCATTTGAAAGCCTTTTCTCCTGTGTGTGACATTTAGCAATTTGCATTGATTATTGTTGCAAGTCTTTGGTCGAGAATGTTGTATTGTATTCATCTGCAAAAAATAATATTTTTAAATCACATTGGTTTGAAAAAAAACGGCATTTTGTTGCCAGTTTAAGACATATATGGACAACCACCGGCCCACTGAACAATTTTGTCCGGCCTTGATTCATTCAAGGCAATTGGCATTCAAGTTGAAGGCCAATAATATAAATATTATGTCGTTCATTATATAAAAAAAGATTTATATAAGAAGCAGCAACGTGTTTTATTTAATTTAATATTGGTTTTTTATGTTTAATGATTTGGTCCGGCCCTTGACGCAAAGACAGAATGGTAATTTGGCTCCAGACCTTGGAAAGGTTGCCCATGCCGGCTGCTTGTTTATTATGATGTTTACTATTATTAACTCTCGCGGCCCGGAGACTAGAAAAATATTTCTCATCCGATGGAGGTCGTTTAGGGATCCCGGTGGTTTCCTCATTATTGACCTTATTATTATGAATTTCAAAAAAACTAATAGTCTAAAGGCTTTAAAATATATCTCTGCATCATTTCTCGTATTTTTGTTTATAAAAATCCGTGGTTTTTTAATAAATAATCATATTTTAAGTTGCGCGTAAAAAATACGTCATTCCAGCACACATATGACATTGCAACTGACACGTTTAGCTCAGCTATCTTACAAACGATCGCTTATCGCGTTATCGCGTATAAACTGCAAAAGGTCCAAAAAACTATGATATAAGAATACCTTAATTATAAACATTGTATCACCCATATTAAAATAGATATTTAAAAAAATGTTGGTATTGGGTTCGCATTTCTTGAGCTTAGAACCGGAAAAGTTATAAAGTTTATATAAATATTAAATTTTATTTATTTTGAATCTTTGAATTGATATGGTTTTTGAAAAAATCATTTTTGAATCTTCATGGCTATCGATTTCGTAAATGTACATTAAAATGTACATTTCCTATCAGTTGACAATGCTTGCCGTGAGCGAAACCGGTCCGGAATTTTATCAATTAGAACAAAATAATATTGTGTTTTTTTATAATATTATGCTTTTTCACTATGTATTGACAGTGAACACCCTAAAAGTGACTAGTTGAAAAAAATTAAAAGAAATATATCATTAGAAAGTCGTTCGTTTAAAAAATAATTGATAATTGCTAATACCTCTCTAGATAAATATAACATCACAATGAAAAAGCTGTCATTACATAGCGTGTGAAACAATCTTTTGTTTCTCTGTTAAATTGACAAATTTTCGTAAAACTATTACGCAAATCGCAAAAAATGTCGTTTCCACCAATTCAAACGTAAGATTTTCGATACTCTTGTATCCCCAATTGAGTTTTCTATGGAATTTTTTTTGAATTAATAAGTTGTAGCATTGTGAATCACTTTTATCGATACAACTTAAAGTACCATTTCATTGATCATATGAATGACAGCAATTCAATTTCTTTCCACTTTAAATGGTTTCGGCGGTAACTTTGTGGAAGTTCATTTGAATATAAAATAACTTTGATTATTCCACGTATTGTGCTGCTAACTGTGACACGTGTTTCGTCTCTTTCAAAAGCATCTTGAGACTTACTATCGCAAAGTTTGCTTAAGTAATGAAGCAAGATTGATTCAAACATTTTTAATTATGAAATAACAAAATGGAGTTGGGTTTTTTTTCCATTTAAGGGAAGCAAGGAGGGGGATGATTGAATCGAAATAAAACAAAAAAATAATTATATTAATGAGCTGCAATCAATCAGATTGGGATTTTTCTCTTTTAAGAGAAACAAGGAGGCGGTTATAGAATCGAAACAAAGCAAAGAAATATAATCATACTACTAATGACGTTAACCATGACAAACTATTAAACTAATGAGCTGCAATCAATCAGATAGGTACCAGGTGATTACTCTATTAATTGGAAACAATGTAAGTAATGGAGGGCTAACAGTCCTATAAAGAATATTATTTAACAATATTTCTTTTTTGTTAAGAGTTTTATTTATTTCTAAAAATTCTAAGCTATTCATCTTTAAACCCCTTTTTTTTAATCGGTGGAGTATTTCTAAATTACTTATCTGACTGAAATTATGATATTAATCTATTAAATGATTGGCAAACTCAGAAAAATTGTTACTTTTTAGACATCTTATATATTTAATTTTAAAAAATTTATTTATTCAAGGGAAGTCTGTGAATTTCGGAATGAAATGCAGCTAATTTGTGCGACATTGGATGTACTGAGTTTTTATGAATACATGCACCTGAAAAAGTCGGTTTACGAAAAATCGTGAAATTGTGGGTATCGTTTTTAATGTCTTTAGTAAGTTCAAGAGAGTTTATTTCCTTTCCTCCGACTTCCAGGGTGAATTGAATGTTCAATTTCGAAATTCACAGACTTGTCAGTATTCCCTTGAATAAATTAAATTTTGATCTTGAATTAAAAATCATCAAACAAATCGCCATTAACAATGGTTATGATATGTCTCTTTTAGACAATCTTTTATACAAAAAACGTATTAAGCTAGCACAACAAATCTTACACAAGGGATTAATAACGAAAGACTCAGGTGATAGTTTGGCGTAGAATTAATTACATAGGACACACCAGTTTAAATATAAAGAAGCTGCTCTCAGAAAGTGTTAGACCGGCTTTCTATTGCAAGAACTCTTTAGGTAAATTATTGATAAATAATAAAGATGTTATAGATTATAAAAACAAATCTGGGATTTATAGATAAATGATTTACGAAATTTCTGCTACTACGAAAAATGCTTGTTAGCAAACTTAAACATTATTCTTAAATATTATTATTATTAAAATGGAACAAAAATCTCACGTTGCTGGGCAACGGGCTTACAGCTAGTTAAACATTATTGCAGGATTGAACAAATATATATTTGGTTGAAAAACCTCGTTTGGTTTGACCTGAAAAGCATGGAGCAATTTAAAACAGAATTTTATTAAAACTTGATTATGATATTTTACAAAACCGATATTGAAGCAAAAATTTCATTTTTTATAAGTTTAATTGTACAGAAGTGTCTGGAACAAATTTAATGATATCTGATACAATGGATGACAAGGTTTTAGAATTTGGATTTAAAAATGGGAAAAGATGCATTCAAAGCAATTAAATAAATTGTGTTGTCCTTAATTTTCATTTGGCTTAAACTTTGAAGAGCTTCTAGCCATTATGGGACACTTTATGCCTTTTAAAATTACCAGAATTCACAGTTTTATAATTGCATTGGTCACATTTAAAAGGCATTTCTCCAGTGTGTGACATTTTATGCATTTTAAGAGCACTAGAATTAACAGTTTTGTAATGACATTGGTCACACTTAAAAGGCTTTTCTCCAGTGTGTGATAATTTATGCGTTTTTAAGCCACTAGAATTTTTAGTTTTGTAATTGCATTTGTCACAATTGAAAGGCATTTCTCCTGTGTGTGTCAATTTATGCCTTTTTAAATTACGAGAATTCACAGTTATATAGTTGCATTGGTCACATTCAAAAGGCTTTTCTCCAGTGTGTGACATTTTATGCATTTTAAGACCACTAGAATTGACAGTTTGGTATTTACATTGGTCACACTTAAAAGGCTTTTCTCCAGTGTGTATCATTTTATGAATTCTGAGATTACGAAAATTATTAGTTTTATAATTGCATTTGTCACATTTAAAAGGCTTTTCTCCAGTGTGTTTTATTTTATGATTTCTAAGATTACCAGAATAAGCAGTTTTATAGTTGCATTGGTCACATTCAAAAGGCTTTTCTCCAGTGTGTATCACTTTATGAATTCTTAGATTACTAGAATTCACAGTTTGATAACTGCATTGGTCACATTCAAAAGGGTTTGCTCCAGTGTGTGTCATTTTATGTTTTTTTAAGGAAGTCGAACGAGCAGATTTATAACTGCATTGGTCGCATTTTAACCAATTACCAATAAGAGCAGCTTTATGATAAAACTGGTCAGAGTTGAGAATTTTTTTCTCAGAGTGAAGTTTTTTATCTGCCTGTAAAGAAATAGAGAGTTTTTCAAATAGGAACGAACACAGCATCAAACATTCACTGAATCACATTTTTGAATTGAATAATTCTTAAATTCACTTTGATAGCACCGCAAATCGAACCTAGAATGCGTGATTACCCATCACGCATTTAGCAAGCTGAACCAGCTATGCAACAGCAGGCGATGTTAATGGCAAACATATTAACGGTGGAACTGACGAACAATTTCTCAATAAGATTCTTCTCGTTTCGATTAGAATTTTGTTAGAAGGGAACGAGAGTTAAGTGACATTCTCACTGGAGATGTCACTGTTCCTAAGAGACAAGGTTGTCTCATGTTGATTGCGAGAAACCAAAATCAAACAAAACAACAAAAGCAAAATGCCTGTATCAGACTTCTTTAACCTTTTGGCTGCCGTAGTAAAAAGTTCTACTGTTCCTAGCACGCTGGCTATAATATGCAATTATTAATGAAATTTGATATCGACGAAATAATTCGTTCACTTGTTCAGTACGTTAAATTGCCGAAATATTTCGTCTGTGCCGGTCACCAGCTAAGAGATTCATATTTACTGAATTATTTCGCATCATTTCGTAATATCACAAGATATCAGATAAAATTATATTGTTGATACCTTAATAAGTGTCGTGTTTATACCTTTCTAGACTGGTGACCACCATTTTCATGCTGGATTACTTTTTCATGGCCTTCAACTGCTTCGTATTTGACGTCGATGGAATGATCTTCATTCCAAATATCATTCATACTATTTTGGTGACTTTCAATACTATCCGAGTTTTCTGATGGAGAGATTTCATTTTCCGGCTCAATTTTGATTTGCATTTTTACCTTCTTACTGATTTTTTTACATGAAAACAAAAAAAAAAGATTAATCACAAACTACCAGCTCAACTTTCTGTTCTCCAAGCATACACATCTCTGATATATTGATAAACCTACGAGGAATGGAAATCATTTTAATGAAAACAAACGTCAAAAAAATAATAATAAAAATAGCGCCGGTAACGAGATAAGGCACTTTCCGATAGAAATTAGGTTAATATGAAAAATCTAAGACAAATGAAAGGTGGAGCAAAAGAAAAAAGTGCAAATTGTCTTGGAAGCATAGCTGTACACGACTTAAATCAATTGCCAATTGTTGAATGCTTGCATTAACTGAGTTTTGACAAAGGCTTGGCGATACCAGATACTTGCCTCAGGTATTCGGTGAAGGGCGTTTGGTTTTGTGAGGAAACATTAGTTAAGTGAACGGAAAAAACAAGACATCGTCAAGTCATGGTTAAAGAGAAACGTTGAAACTGGCTGGGTTAAATTCTGCGGATGCCTCCGGAAAGCCTTTATTCTGGGTGCCTCTTCTACCGACCGGTGGATCCGGAGCCTTGGACGACTGTCGGGTCATTTCCATAGGATGAACCCTGCAGCGTTGAATGATGCTGGTTGTTATGGGGGAAAGCAAAGCGATTGGCGGGAAACAGGAACTATAAAGGTGAGAACTATAAGCTATCCTTCATAAAGGGAACGAAAGATGAAAAAAAGATGCGTTCGCAAATTCAAAATAAAACAGTTTTATCAAGACCAAGGGTGGGGAGCCTTTTTGTTTTAAGGGCCGCATTCATTTTTCTGATTCGACATAAGGCCGCAGTAAACATTGACTCGGGAATCTTTGCCCGAAAACAGTTTCATGCTAATTTCTAAATCCAAAAAAATTGCAAATTTTCCAAAATTACCAGCGTGGGACCTTTTTTTTTAAGTCTTGGAGGAATTTTTATTCCAAAATCTCAGGAATTTACGAGTTAACAAAATTTTAGAGAATTACAGAATAAGCCAGAAGGCCGCACCAGAGTAGCCAGAAAGTCACAGGTTCCCCACGCCTGGTCTAGACTCTAGTATGGCTACTCTAGACTGTGATTTTGAATAAGCGCAAATCTAAACCCTCACATAATCACATGTCAACAGTTAATATTTGAATTCGATGAAAATAACTATATTTTAATGCTTTTTGAACTTTTAATCGAAACAAACCTTTTTTGTCTATCGGATTTTGATGTCCCATGAAGAGTCAAATGTCGATTGAGTAAATATAGTGAAGGAAATATATCCAAGCAAACGCTGCAAACGAAATTTCGCCTGTAAAACACGCCATTTTCCATCAATACAACAGCTTCAACTTCGCGCTGTAAAATTTCTCCTTCAAAAGATTGTTCGTTGATAAAACGCGTCAAAACAAGTCGATTCCGAATGAAGCTTTTGGAGTTCGGGTCACTTGTTCCTGGACAGGTAAGATTGGTATCAGCGATGTTTGATGTCACCGAGTCATTGTCCGGTTCTATTGACAAATCGCCTTCAAGTTTCACTCTTAATTGTTACATGAAAACAAAAACAATGTATGTTGAATAAAACTTAGTTATTTTCATTGACTATGGCCTAATGAACGATTTATGATGATTGATAATGAGATCACTTTCGAAAATACGTTTGATTTTTATTCAAAACTGTATGGGTACTATGTTAATCTAAAATGAGTGCAAAGGCTTAAAAACATGTTCATACAAATGTCAATCTGCGTTCATTAAATTAAAATGACCTCTGACAAACATGTTATATAATAAATGATGGATAACTTATGAGCCTAAATGTCTACGAACCTGGTTTCCAAACGAAACTTCGCTTTTCCATGCAAAGTCACGTGCTGTTGAAGTAAACGCGCTGATGGGAAAGTATTAAAGCATACGCTGCATACAAAATATTGCTCATAGAAAACACAATTCTCAAGCATTATTACAACGTCTACCTCTTGCGGTAAACGTTCATTTTTCATTTGCAGTAAGTTTAAATCAGGTGTCAGAGATAAATCATTCTGAGACAAAGTCATCAGTTGTGGTTTGAAAGGATGTGCAGAGTCAGTAGTTTCAAACTGAAACAAAAAGAAAACAAAATATCGTATTATTTGTCATGGGTTGTAGTTCTAGCACGAACAGCGTTTTTTTCAATATGTTTATCGATTTTTGTTCGAAGGCATGGATATTTTCAATTCTCTCCCACCCTTCCGGCTCTTAAGGTTATAGAAAGATTAGTTTACCACTAGTCCTTTTCTAGCCTTGTCGAACATAGACAAACTCCTATCGAGATACCTTCATAACGAGACTTTATGCTTCACATGAGAAGCGGACATGAAAATATTTGATATAGGTTGGTGGCGTGCCAATAAGGTTTTTTCATCTCCGTTGAATGTCTAGGATTTAAAACATTTATTGATTAGGTCCAAATGATATAATCTATTATTAATTTTGCACGCACTTCAACGCAAACCCTTCTAATAAACAAAGAAGACAAAAAATTACTTCGCTTAGTTTAGGACCTAATTGAAGCTTTTGAGGTTTACTACTTTCTATATTTCACATTTTTTTTGACAGCACCATACACCTGGTAAAAACAGAACAAATGTAGGCCATTAATATTTTATCGAACGGACAGAATAAGAATGAGACATCTGTTATTATAGTATGACACAAAAGTCGGAAATCTGGAAAAGAGTGACACATCAGACGTGTAATATTTAATTTTGCCCTTTGGACGATTTCAGTTGGACACCCCTGGTTAAGTAAGTGACGTTTAAAATTGAGTTGCAATCGCTAAGAAGTGAAAGTTGAACATTACTTCAGAAGCAGTAGCTGTAATTGCCGGTTAATCTTTGCCTAAAAAATGCTTCTTTCCAAGGCAGATCTTAAATATATGTATATTAAAAAAGGATGCAACCCACACACGCAAAAAACTTGTTTTGATGATTTTGGGCCATATTCAAATTATGAATTATACACAACCTTAAAGTGCACAGAAACTTCTAAGCTGGTGTTTAATTAACGTAATAACATATTAATTAAAGAAATTGTCTAGGGAAAGTCGTTATTTCAGTCTTTTTTCTTGGTTTTAATATTTTACAAGGTCATCTTTTTCAAACTTAAAACCAAAATTTAGATAAAAATTCGGCATTTGCAGCTGGCATTCTTTTGATAGAACGTGTATCAAGTTGAATACATTGTGATTATCGAAAAAAACTGTTTTTAATAAAATGTGGGTAACGTCCTTTTTCCTTTCCACATCGATATGTATATCGACTGTGGAAATGAAAAAGGATGCAACCAACGTTCCCTCTAAACCATTTATTTAGTTATATTATTTTTAAAAGTTTTGCGTTCAAAGAAAGCTCGACGGTCATAACCTCAAAAAGCATGCGTAATGGCTACACGTGTTAACCACGTAACAACTGTAACTATGTTTGTATGTGATTTTAAAATAACTGACTGAATTAATTATGCTTACGATTATCTTATTAGTCTCACGGTGATCTGTTTCGTCAACAGTTTCTTCCTGCTTCACGAGTGTCTCAACTTTGATGTCAATCGACTGCTCCTCAGCCCAGATAGCATTTACATTGTTTGGCCGACTATCGCAATGATACGCGTTCTCTGATGCATATGTTGACAGTGATTCATCGTCTGGTTCTTTTTTGATATCCATTTTGAAGAGAATTTTGATTCAGTCAATTGAAATCAAAGAATAAGCTTTATAAAGTATAGTACTACCCACAAACAGTATACTAGAACTATCATAGACAATATTGCTAATTGGTTGTTCATCCTAGCATAGACAATTAATTCAATGTATTTCTTTAAACTCTTACTTTGTTCTCTTAAACTCTATTAGGTCTTCAAATTTAAAATACCTAAGAATTTGACACACAAAAAAATACATGGTTGTTTGAAAAGCTTTCTTTCTATGCTAGGACTCCTAAAATCATTCGTCAAAAAAAGATCTGCGTTTAATTTTACACTGACAAACAGATGCTTAAAAACCAATTGAAGCCTGCTATAAAACAAAGTTTGTCCTATGAACGCCAGCTATTTAAACATTCTGAGTAGAGTCATCAATGGGTAAACATGAACTTTTAAAAATAATATTAACGAATGAATTTGAATGAATACAAAATAATTGAAAAAAATAAATTTAATTCCTGTTTCTGTAGACATTCATTGCAAAATTATACCAGTTAATAGAAAAACGGCTGGCATTAAGCTCTATTCACAAAAAAAAGAATTATTGCGCATTATAACAATTGCAGATTGTCTTATTGACTTCATTCAACAAAATTTTTGCCTGATTTTCTTTTTTGGTTAATTTTTATTTAACATTGGTTTCATATCGACTGTGGAAAGGAAAAAAGACGTAACCCACACATATCAAATTTTACAGGAGGCGCTAAAAACGTGTTTTGATGATATTGTGACATATGCAAATTATGAATTATACACAACCCTGAAATGCACGTAGACCTCTAAACTGGTGTTTAATTGACATAATATATTTTTTTCTTCAAACGGAGGCACAGTAACATAAAGGTTGGAAACCATTGCTTTTATATATGCTTTACTTAAATATATATTTTTTTAAATTTTATTTCTCCAAAATTATGGAAAATATAATATTTGCTTTAAATAACTTTGTTAAAAATGTATGGAAAATGTGATTTGATAAAATAAATATTTTTTAAGCCATGTCCACTCCCAATGTGGAGCATATGGACTCCTAATGGAGTTTATCTCAACAGAAGTGTTTCTACGAGAACTGCTTGCTACTCAGTTGCTCAACCTCTTTTTTTTCCAAAGAGAGTAAGGATAGAATGGTAGAGCTAGGACAGGATTAGTGGTAAGCTAATCGCTCTCGATACGCCCCGTTCATAGGATAGGATGGATGAGAGGGGGGAATTCAAGACATCACATACATCCATGCCTTTGAACAGAAATTCATAAATCGATTGAAAAATCAATTTATAAAACTGTCCGTACCGGGATTTGAACCTGGGGCCTCCGTAGCCGGAGCCAACAACGTTGACCACTCGACCACACAGGTGGCAAATAAATATATTCATGAATAAAATTATTGAGCTGCTCTGTACAACATCGACATACCTGCAGTTTTCATTTTTTTTTAATTTTCAGAATAATTCAAATGTTCAATTATGCAAAATAATATATTTCGAAGAAGAAGAAGAAGACCCCGGGACGTAACTACCAACGAACATTATCCACTATGAATAGTTAGATTTGACAGTCTTTCACACATTCATTATAGTTAAAAAGGATACGAATCGACGTAATCGTTCGTGAATGCGCGTGTGTGTGCTGACCGCTAATTTTAAATATTGATTAAACTTCTAATGACGTTATTGTACGTAGTTAAAAAAAAGAAATTTTAAAGCAGGCAGCGATATAGTTTCTGAATCCAATACACATAACACTTCATACTAATATGGTGGTAAAATGACAGAAAGGTAACCTGAAAATCATTCGTTGAATCCGCTGGTTGTATGTAAGAGTCAAACGAATCTTCATTTGATGAATGTGTTTCTGCATTATCTTCCTGTTGGTATGGTTCAAGCTTGATATCCATTGTTTCTTTAGCAGCTCAAAATTGAAAAGAAATGAAGCCCAACTTTTTTTTGACTGAACATAGACAATAAAATCATGTTTAGTCGTATATCGTGAAGATAGACAAAATGGACATTATGACATTAGGGGTCTACAAACAGGGGCACTGTCGTCCAAGATTAGGTGAAGTAATTTCCTTTACGCCTAGTTTGCATAAGGAACTGACATCAGTAAAGCATAGATTACTTCATGCCAATGTAAAGTGCTTTTATGTGTATCAAATTTGACTGAGAATGTTCAAAAAACCACTGCAATTACAAAAACAATTCAAAAGCAACTTGATGCTCAAAATAAGACAATGTCATGTTTGACAGAACTACGCAAGCATATAAAATGTTATAACTTGTTTTTGTTGATATTCTTGAATCCTTACACACAAAGCTTAAAACGACATGATTTAAAATTATTTTTCAAGGAATTGATAATCGCGTTGACCTGATCTGTGCCGTGCAAAATTTATATAGCCATACACTGAGGGCCGTGATTTTTTTTCAAAAAATAAAACCTAATAAATATGTACTTTTTGGACATATATTAATAGTAAATCACAGACACTTACAATTAAAACACACGATGAGTTATTTCCGCCATCATTTTGTATTGCAATTACTATCATTTTAGGTCTAATCTTACATTGAATTAATTGTCTATGCAAATAAGAGGAAAATTTTATTAGAATTATTGTCTATGTTATTACTGCTATTTATAAAGCTTGTAATTGGATTTCTATCGACTAAATCAAAATTCTCTTGAAATGGATATCAAAATTGAACCAGACGATGAATCACTGTCAGCAGATGCATCAGAGAACGCGTATCATTGCGATAGTCGGCCAAACAATGTAAATGCTATCTGGGATGAGGAACAGTCGATTGACATCAAAGTTGAGACAACCGAAAAGCAGAAAGAAATTGTTGACGAAACAGATCATCGCGAGACTAATAAGGTAATCTTAAGCATAATTCAGTCGCTCAGATCTTTTAAAATCACATACAAACATTGTTACAGTTGTAACGTGGTTAACACGTGTAGCCATTACGCATGATTTTTGAGGTTACGACCGTCGAGTTTTCTTTAAACGCAAAGCTTTCAAATATAATATGACTAAAAATGTCGTTTAAAAATTTTTAACGCGTTCAAATTAATACTTGCAACTAGTTTCTATCAAATTGAAGATCTGTCTTGAAAAGTAGCATTTTTTTAATAATACATATTGCCGGATTAATAGGCTATTACAGCATCTGCTTCTGAAGTAAACTTCAACTTTCACTTCTTAGCGATTGCAACTCAATTTTAAACGTCACCAACTTAACCAGGGGTGTCCAACTGAAATCATTCAGAGTGCCAAATTAAATATTACATTTCTCTGATGTGTCACTCTTCTCCGTCTCATTCTTACTCTGCTCGTTCGATACAATATTATGATGGCCTACATTTGTTCTGTTTTTTCCCAAGTGGCTAGTACTGTAAAGAAAAATGTGAAATGTAGAAAGTAGGAAACCTCAAAAGCTTCAATTAGGTCCCAAACTAAGCGAAGTAGTTTAGTCTTCTTTGTTTATTGGAAAATTTTGTGTTTAAGTCCGTGCAAAATGAATAATAGATTATATCATTAGGACCTAATATATAAATGTTTAAAATCCTAGACATTCAACGGAGATTAAGCAAACTTATTGGTATGTCACCAACCTTTATTTAACATTTTCTTGCATTTTCATGTCCGCTTCTCACGTGAAGCATAAAGTCTCGTTATGAAGGTATCTCGATAGGAGTTTGTCTATGTTCGACAAGGCTAGAAAAGGACTAGTGGTAAACTAATCTTTCTCTAACCTTAAGAGTCGGAAGGGTGGGAGAGAATTGAAAATATCCATGCCTTAGAACAAAAATCGATAAATATATTGAAAAAAAAATGCTGTTCGTGCTAGAACTAGGACCCGTGACAAATGATACGATATTTTGTTTTCTTTTTGTTTCAGTTTGAAACTAGTAATACCGATTCTGAAGATCCTTTCAACCCGCAACCGATGACTTTGTCTCAGAACGATTTATCTCTGACACCTGATTTAAACTTACTGCAATTAAAAAATGAACGTTTACCGCAAGAGGTAGACGTTGTAATAATGCTTGAGAATTGTGTTTTCTATGAGCACAATTTTATTTGCAGCGTATGCTTTGATACTTTCCCATCAGCGCGTTTACTTCAACAGCACTTGACTTTGCATGGAAAAGCGAATTTTCATTTGGAAACCAGGTTCGTAGACATTTAGGCTCATAAGTTATCCATCATTTAAACAATAACACATATTTGTCATATGTCATTTTAATTTAATGAAAGCAGATTGACATTTGCATGAAGATGTTTTTAAGCCTTTGCATTCATTTTTGATTTACAGTTTTGAATAAAAATCAATCGTATTTTTGAGAGTGATCTGTTAAGTTCTAATTGAGACCTTAATAACGCGTATCTTATTCGGGTTCCTTTCTTTGAAACAATAATAATTCAATTTCACTTATTTGAGACTAAATGTTAACCAAGCTTGTGAACTGTGAAATTGACAGACCTGTTTTATTTTTATGCAACAATTAAGAGTGAAACTTGAAGGCGATTTGTCAATAGAACAGGACAATGACTCAGTGACATCAAACAACGCTGATAACTCCTGCTGCATTAATTTGAATGAAGAACAATCCATTGACATCAAACACGAGCCACTGGCGAATCACGAAGGTACAATTGATCAAGATCAAAACGACTCTCAAAAGGTAATCTTTACGTTAACAGTAAATCAAATAGAATATAATAATCATTTTCACAAAAAAGTCACCATACTTAATGAATGCTGGAAATTAAACTTTGTTTCATCAAATGCATGTCAATTAATATTGAGTTTACTTTTCAGTTACAAAATACCAATCTTACCTGTCCAGGAACAAGCGACCTGAATTCCACAAGCTTTTCTCGGAATCAACTTGCTTCGACGCGTTTTATCAACGAACAATCTTTTGAAGGAGAAATTTTACAGCGCGAAGTTGAAGCTGTTGTATTGATGGAAAATGGCGTGTTTTACAGGCGAAATTTCGTTTGCAGCGTTTGCTTGGATATATTTCTTTCACTATATTTACTCAATCGACATTTGACTCTTCATGGGACATCAAAATCCGATGGAAAAAAAAGGTTTGTTTCGATTAAAAGTTCAAAAAGCATTAAAATATAGTTCCTTTCATCGAATTCAAATATTAACTGTTGACATGTGATTATGTGAGGGTTTAGATTTGCGCTTATTCAAAATCACAGTCTAGAGTAGCCATACTCAACCTTTTTTTCTTCCGGGCCGCATTCCGATATTTGCTTCTCTACGTGAGCCGCAACATATTAATAGTATATGTACTTCTTTTTTTTTAGCCCACCTAAGAATTTGAAATGCTCGATTTGGTATACTTTTTCCCTACATATCTCCAAAACTTCTTTTTTTTAGCTCACCGATGGAAAGCTTACTGGACTGTACATTAGGGCTTACTGAGCCGCAGGTTGAGTATGGCTGGTCTAGAGTGTAGACCAGGCGTGGGGAACTTGCGGCTTTCTGACTACTCTAGTGCGGCCTTCTGGCTAGTTTTGTAATTCTCTTAAATTTTGTAAATTCGTAAATTCCTGAGATTTTGAAAATTCCTGAATGATCGCAAGCTGGTTATTTTGGGAAATTCGCAAATTTCTGGGCTTTCGAAATTGGCATGAAAACTCCCTAGTCAATGTTTACTGCGGCCTTATGTCGAATCAGAAAATTGAAAGCGGCCATGAGATAAGAAAAGGTTCCCAAACCCCGGTTTTGACAAAACTGTTTTAAGTGTTTTTTGTTAGTTTTAAATTTGCGAACGCATCTTCCCTTTTTTCGTCTTCGTTTGGATCATGTTCATTCCCTTTGTGGAGGATTCAACTATTGACTTGACGATGTGCTGTTTAACACGTTCCCTTAACTTAGATTTCCTCGCAAAAGTAAACACCCCTCACCCAATATCTGAGGCAAGTATCTGGTCTCATAATCGTCATGAAACTATTGAACAATTAGCAGTTGATTTTAGTCGTGTACAGAGGTGCTTCTCAGACAGTCTGCACTGTTTTATTTTGCTCCACCTTTCGGTTGTCACAGACATTTCATATTATTTTAATTTGTATTGGAAAGTTGATTCAAAGAGTGGTTATCGGCGCTGTCGTTAAATTTTCAATATTTTTTTTCCATTCCCCGTAGGTTTATCAATATATCAGAGATGTATATGCTTGGAGAACAGAAAGTTGAGCTGGCAGTTTATGATTAATCTTTTTTTCTGTTTTCATGTAAAAAATCAGTAAGAAGGTTAAAATGCAAATCAAAATTGAGCCGGAAAATGAATTCACTCCATCAGAAAACTCGGATAGTATTAAAAATAACCAAAATAATATGAATGATATTTGGAATGAAGATCATTCCATCGACATCAAATACGAAGCAGTTGAAGTCCATGAAAAAGTAATCCAGCATGAAAATGGTGGTCACCAGTCTAGAAAGGTATAAACAAGACACTTATTAAGGTATCAACAATATAATTTTATCTGATATCTTGTGATATTACGAAATGATGCGAAATAATTCAGTAAATATGAATCTCTTAGCTGGATGACCGGCACAGACGACATATCTCGTCAATTTAACGTACTGAACAAGTGAACGAATTATTTCGTCCACATCTTATTTAATTAATATTTGCATATTATAGCCAGCGTGCTAGGCACAGAAGGAATTTTTTTTACGCCGTTTAAGGGTTTAAGATGTCTGATGCCTGAATTATGTTTTGGATGTTTTGTTTGATTTTTGTTTCTCGCCATCAACACGAGACAACCCTGTCTCTAAGAAACAGTGACATCCAATGAGAATCTCACTCAACCCTCATTTCCTTCTAATCGAAAAAAGAGGAATCTACTTAAGAAATTGTTCGTCAGTGGTGTATTCCACCATTAATATGTTCGCCATCAACATCGCCTGCTGTGGCATAGCTGGTTCAGCTTGCTGTATCCATCACGCATTCTGGGGTTGATTTGCGGTACAATCACAGTGAATTTAAGAATTATTCAATTCAAAGTTGTGATCGAAGACTGGGTGTTTGTGATGTCAATCCACATTTTTTTCTCTTCTCCCATCCTTCTGATCCTTAAGCAATATCCTATAGCGATTAGTTAACCACTTGTCCTGTTGTAGCCTTATCCTTCTTTCCTTTCTACTCACTTTGGAAAAAAAGAGGTTGGGTGACTTAGTAACAAACAGTTTTCGTAGAAATAACTTCTGTTGAGATACCTCAAAACAATACAAAACAATATATGTAGATAAAAGAATGTTTGATGCTGTGTTTTTTTCCTATTTGAAACATACTTTATTTCTTTACAGGCAGATAAAAAACTTCAATCTGAGAAAGTAACTCTCAACTATGACCAATTTAATCATAAAGCTGCCCTTCTTGGTAATTGGTTTAAATGCGACCAATGCAGTTATAAATCTGCTCGTTCGGCTGACTTAAAAAAAAATAAAATGACACACATCGGAGAAAAGCCTCTTGAATGTGACAAATGCAATTATAAAACTGTTTGTTCTGGTAATTTAAAAAAGCATAAAATGATACACACTGGAGAAAAGCCTTTTAAGTGTGACCAATGTAATTACAAAACTGTTAATTCAAGTGGTCTTAAAATGCATAAAATGACACACACTGGAGAAAAACCTTTTGAATGTGACCAATGCAGTTATAAAACTGTGAATTCTTGTAATTTAAAAAGGCATAAAATGTCACACACAGGAGAAAAGCGTTTTAAATGTGACAAATGCAATTTTAAAACTGTTTATTCAGGTAATCTCAGAATTCATAAAATGACACACTCCGGAGAAAAGCCTTTTAAATGTGACCTATGCAATCATAAAACTATGAATTCAAATAGTTTAAATAAGCATAAATTGTCACACACTGGAAAAAAGCCTTTTGAATGTGACCAATGCAACTATAAAACGGTTAAATCTAGTAATTTTAAAAGGCATAAGATGTCACACACAGGAGAAAAGCATTTGAAGTGTGACAAATGCAATTATGAAACTGTGAATTCTAGTAATTTAAGAATTCATAAAATGAGTCACACTGGAGAAAAGCCTTTTAAATTTGAGCAATGCAATTATAAAACTGTGAATTCTACTTGCTTAAAAATGCACAAAATGTCACACACTGGAGAAAAGCCTTTTGAATGTGACCGATGCAATTACAAAACTGTGAAATTTAGTGTTCTAAAAATGCATAAAATGTCACACACTGGAAAAAAGCCCTTTGAATGTGACAAATGCATTTATAAAACTGTAAATTCTAGTAATTTTAGAATTCATAAAATGACACACACTGGAGAAAAGCCTTTTGAATGTGAGCAATGCAATTATAAAACTGTGAATTCTACTTGCTTTAAAATGCACAAAATGTCACACACTGGAGAAAAGCCCTTTGAATGTGACCAATGCAATTATAAAACTGTGAATTCTTGTAATTTAAAAAGGCATAAAATGTCACACACAGGAGAAAAGCGTTTTAAATGTGACCAATGCAACTATAAAACGGTGAATTATAGTAATTTAAAAAGGCATTAGATGTCAAACTCAGGAGAAAAGCCTTTGAAGTATGACAAATGCAATTATGAAACTGTGAATTCTAGTAATTAAAGAATTCATAAAATGACACACACTGGAGAAAAGCCTTTTAAATTTGAGCAATGCAATTATAAAACTGTGAATTCTACTTGCTTAAAAATGCACGAAATGTCACACACTGGAGAAAAGCCCTTTGAATGTGACCAATGCAATTATAAAACTGTGAATTCTTGTAATTTAAAAAGGCATAAAATGTCACACACAGGAGAAAAGCGTTTTAAATGTGACCAATGCAACTATAAAACGGTGAATTCTAGTAATTTAAAAAGGCATAAGATGTCACACACAGGAGAAAAGCTTTTGAAGTGTGACAAATGCAATTATGAAACTGAATTCTAGTAATTTTAAAAGGCATAAGATGTCACACACAGTAGAAAAGCGTTTTCAATGTGACCAATGCAATTACAAAACTGTGAAATTAAGTGCACTTAAAATGCATAAAATGTCTCACACTGGAGAAAAGCCCTTTGAATGTGACAAATGCATTTATAAAACTGTAAATTCTAGTAATTTAAGAATTCATAAAATGACTCACACTGGAGAAAAGCCTTTTGAATGTGAGCAATGCAATTATAAAACTGTGAATTCTCAATGCTTAAAAATGCACAAAATGTCACACACTGGAGAAAAGCCCTTTGAATGTGACCAATGCAACTATAAAACCGTGAATTTTTGTAATCTCAAAAGGCATAAAATGTCACACACTGGCTAGAAGCCCTTCAAAATTTTAAGCCAATTGAAAATTAAGGAAAGCACAAATTATTAAATTGCTTTGTATTCATCTTTTCTTAGCAATGAAAACTATTATTTCATTGCTCAGCGGTCTTCAGCTTTTTATTTATAGTTTATTTTCCTTGTATTTTGCTTAAATTCTTTTGCTTGGTTACCATTTGTTCGTCATCCCTTGTTTTCCTCACTTAACTTTTGTATAAATATAACTGTTTCATTGTATTTCTTATCAGATGACAATGCTTATCATGAGTGAAACCGGTCCTGATCTAATAAATTTTATGTGAAAAAAGTACTAAAATACTTTATTATTTTTATTATAATGCCATTACACCGAGTATTGACAGTGAACACCTTATAAGTGATTAATAAATAAATGTAAACAATTTAAAATGCGCGGGCAGTAATACGATAATATTGAAAACTGGCGTAGAATTATTTATTTAGGAGACGTATCGTCAAATTAGTAAAATTTTTGCCATACAATACAGAACCCGCGTTTAATAGAGTAAATAATTTAGGTAAAATTTTATTGAGCAATAAATACCGCTTTGATTAATCGTCACAGAGTGGTATCTATCGACTCTCTTTTGGAGACTGTCAAGCTTCTTATGTTGGACAGACAGGTAGAAACTTTAATATTAGAATTAAAGAATATATAAGATATCTAAAAAGTTACAATTTTTTTAAGAGTTTGCCAATCAGATTGGTCATTTTGAAATACTCCACCGATTAAATAAAAAGGGTTTAAAGATGATTAGCTTAGAATTTTTAGAAATAAATAAAACTTAATAAAAAAGAAATATTGTTAAAATTCTTAAAAGGACTGGTTGCTCGCCATAACTTACATTGTTTCCAATTAATAGAGTAATCATCAACCTAGCTGATTGATTGCAGCTCATTAGTTTAATAGTTTGTAATGGTTAACGTCATTAGTAGTATGATAATATTTCTTTGCTTTGTTTCGATTCTATAACCCGCTCCTTGTTTCTCTGAAAAGGGAAAAATTCCAATCTGATTGATTGCAGCTTATTAATATAATTATTTGTTTGTTTTATTTCGATTCAATCATCCCCCTCCATGCTTCCCTTTAAATGAAAAAAAAGCCCAAACGCCATTTTGTAATTTCATAATTAAAAATGTTTGAATCAATCTTGCTTCATTACTTAAGCAAACTTTGCGATAGTAAGTCCGAAGATGCTTCTGAAAGAGGCGAAACACGTGTCACAGTTAGCAGCACAATACGTGGAATAATCAAAGTTATTTTATATTCAAATAAACTTCCACAAAGTTACCGCCGAAAACATTTAAAGTGGAAAGAAATTGAATTGCTGTCATTCATATGATCAATGACATGGTACTTTGAGTTTTATCGATAAAAGTGATTCACAATGCTACAACTTTTTAGTTCAAAAGAAATTCCATAAAAAACTAAATTGGGGATACTAGAGTAACAAAAATCTTGCGTTTGAATTAGAGGAAACGACATTTTTTGCGATTTCCGTAATAGTTTTACGAAAATTTGTCAATTTAACAGAGGAACAAAAGCTTCTCTCACACGCTATGTAATGACAGCTTTTTCATTGTGATGTTATATTTGTTCTTTGCCTATATCACCTGCTTCCCCGATTACTTGCCATTTATATTGTGAATATTCATATAGTTTTTTTGATTTTCTGTCTGTATTTGAATATGAGGCATTTCCAGTGGCGGTTCATGACCTGAAATCTTGGGTGGGCTAGAGAAAAGCATAGCTTTGTATACTATTTACGAAATTGTGTATTTTTCCACTTCATCTTATACATGAATCTACAAGCAAATCAACAAATACTACGACACTACCGCAAAGCATAAATTACTATATAACAAAATCAATGCTAATGTAAGTAAGAAATAATAAAATAAAAACCTTAAATTTGTCTTTCAAAGTGAAATTACAAGTACAAAAAGCAATACAGAGCTGTCACTTTTATACAATATACCGATTTGTGTATGGCCCATGGGCTAAATCATTTTAGCCCCCAACGAATGACAGAAGCCAATAAATTTGAAACAAAGTCCTGTGAGTTTGATGACGTTTCCGTACATACAAATACAAACAAAATCGAATCGTGCTAGATTGCGTTCCAGTGTAAAGAAATATTGTCTATGATTGCGGGCTGGAAAGCGTTAGCCCCTGAACCTTTAATACATAGGTGTTGCCAGACTGACGTCTCGTTGAATGTTCTCTATGAATTGTTTATAGGGTCATTGTTTTTTTAATGCCGGCTTAAAATTGTAATACAAAGCACAATCGAGAATATTATTGTAATTAGACATGGCATTGTCTTATATTGACAGAGGAAAATTTAAATCAAGATATTATATTCATGTGGGAAAGGTTAGTTGCGCTTATAAATGTGTTTATTTTGTTCAGCGGCCGAATTGCTGCTCATTTTTATTCAGCCATCTAAAGTTTTGGGTGAAAAATGCAGGTCGGGCTGAGCCCACCTTGCCCAGTACCTAGAACCGCCACTGGGCATTTTATTGATTCCCATAAATAAAAAAATGCATCACATAGTCATTCTAGTTTCAACAATAAATAAGGCCTGGTTGTGAGTATTAACGGATTGCAGCCAAGTTCCTTCAATGAATTCTGTCAATCAAAAAAAAGACGAATGCACGTATTTGTATGTAAGAATGATTCTCAACATGTGAAACAAAATAAGAAACCAATTGATAATTCCGCTACCTAAGCGAACGACGTTGACCACTTGAACACACAGGCGGCAATCGGTACTGGATCAAATCCCTGTACAGACAGTTTAATAAATTTGATTTTTCAATCGATTTATGAATTTCTTTTGGAAGGAATGGATGTGTGTGATGTCCCCTCCGACCCATCTTTTCCTATAACACGAGCGTATCGAGGGCAATAAGCTTACCACTTGTCTTGTCCTAGACCTAACTTCCTGTTCCATCTCTCCTTTGAAAAAGAGAGGTTGAGAAACTGAGTTACAAGAAGTTATGGTAGAAACATTTCCGTAAAAATTAACTTTATAAGGAGTCAATATGCTCCACATTGGTAGTGGGAATGGTTTAAAAAACTGAATCTATATTAAGCGCTGCTAGGACATTGATTATCGCATCTAGAATATAGAATTAGCTGGCGTTCATAGGACAACCTTCGAAATCTTATAAGTGACACTCAGTTTTTAAAGCATATGTTTGTCAGCGTTAAATTGATCTCAGGTATTTTTGACGTGAATACGGCTTTGAAATTGCATCCATAGGGAGGCAATCCAAAAAAAAGAATGATTACAAAATCGGGGGATACAGTTTGGTGATGCAGCTGATGAAATTCGTCGACGTTTTTCAAATTTGCTCTATTATGGATATAAGAAATTCAATTCGACATCTTTATGGCCTGTTTCATACAGATATCATATTCGTATTTAGCGTAAATTATCGCTTTCCCTGATCTCCTTGTATGATAGTTTGGCAATTTCCTACAGAACTGCGTTGCTATTAGCGGCATTTAGTTGATTTTCAGGAAGAAAATGTAGCATATTTGCAGTAAACGTAAGACATAATATTGTCTCATAGCAATCACCCTTATGCGTATATAGCGAGTGGGCAGAACTAATCAGGCATAAAAATTCTGGAAGAATATTTCCAGTTCCTGACATCGTGTTCGTTTCATAGATCAATTCATTAAAATAACCAAAGTATCATCTCTGTTTACCATAGTGATGGACGACGATTAGTGTGGACGAACGCGATATATCATTGGTACCAACTTAAAAAAAATATTGCTTATGGTAAATATTTCAGACTGGTCGGAAATAAGTACCTCCGCCAGAATAAGCCTGTTGAACTCGTTTTAAAAAGCATTACCATAGACAATAACGCTTATATGAACGAATAAAACGACGTTTTATGAGACAAAGTTAAATTTTTTTTATTTAGAAAAATATTCAATTCCAATAATTTAAATTTGCAGTCCATATTTAAGAAACATGAATGAATTATCAGTAGAAAAATTAATATTTTTAAATTTCATAGCTCTGTTACTATTATTTTTGATCTAAACATACATTGAATTAATTGTCTATGCTAGGATGAAAAAGCATTAAGCAATATTGTCTATGGTAGTTCTAGTATACTGTCTGTGGGTACTACTATACTTTATAAAGCTTATTCTTTGATTTCAATCGACTGAATCAAAATTCTCTTGCAATGGATATCAAAATAGAACCAGAGGATGAATCACTGTCAACATATGCATCAGAGAACGCGTATAATTGCGATAGTCGGCCGAACAATGTATATGCTATCTGGGCTGAGGAGCAGTCGATTGACATCAAAGTTGAGACACCCGAAAAGCAGGAAGAAATCGTTGACGAAACAGATCACCGTGAGACTAATAAGGTAATCTTGAGCGTAATTGAGTCGCTCAGATCTTCTTAAATCACATAAAAACATTGTTACATAATCGTAAGCATAATTATTTCAGTCAGTTATTTTAAAATCACATAAAAACATTGTTATAGTTGAAACGTGGTTAAAACGTGTAGCCATTACGCATGCTTTTTGAGGTTATGACCGTCGAGTTTTCTTTGAACGCAAAACTTTTAAATATACTTTGACTATGTAAATGTCGTCAAGTATTTTTTGAACGCAATCAAAGCAATACTTGCAATTAGTTTCTATCAAATTGTATCAAAATAAACATATCAACTGTGGAATGAAAAAGGATGTTACAAACAGCTATGATATTCACAATGTATGAAACTTGATACACGTTCAGTCAAAAATATGTTTGCCACAAATGTCAAATTAGTACCTAATTTTAGCTTTTAGGTTTGAAAGAAGATGAGCTTGTGAAAATTTTAACCGAGAAAAAAGACTGAAAAAGGTTCTTCCTAGACAATTTCTTTAATTCATATTTGAATATGTCAATTGAACACCAGTTAAGAGGTCTCCGTCTACTTCAAGGTTGTGTATAGTTCATAATTTGCATATGGCCCAACATCATCAAATCACGTTTTTTGCGCCTCCTGTAAGTTTAATATGTGTGGGTTGCATCCTTTTTCATTTCAAAGAAGCATTTTTTAGGCAAGGATTAACCGGCTATTGCAGCTTCTGCTTCTGAATTAAAGTTCAACTTTCACTTCTTAGCGATTGCAACTCAAACGTAAACGTCACCTACTTAACCAGGGGTGTCCAACTGAAATCATTCAGACGGCAAAATAAAACATTACATGTCTTTGATGTGTCACTCTTCTCCAGATTTCCGATTTTTGTGTAATACTATAATAACAGCTGTCTCATTCTTATTCTGCCCGTTCGACACAACATTAATGGCCTACATTTGTTCTGTTTTTCCCAGGTGTATGGTAATGTCAAAAAAAATGTGAAATATTGAAAGTAGGAAACCTCAAAAGCTTCAATTAGGTCCCAAACTAAGCGAAGTAGTTAAGTCTTCTTTGTTTATTGGAAGGGTTTGTGTTGAAGTCCGGGCAAAATGAATAATAGATTATATCATTTGGTCCTAATCAATAAATGTTTTAAATCCTAGACATTCAACGGAGATTAAGCAAACTTATTGGCATGTCACCAACCTAAATCAAATATTTTCTTTTATTTTCATGTCCGCTTCCCATGTGAAACACAAAGCTTCAGTTTGAAGGTATCTTGAAAGAAATTTGTCTTCCAGTGTAGAGCATATGAAGTTTATCTCAACAGAAGTGTTTCTACGAGAACTGCTTGTTACTTAGTTGCTCAACCTCTCTTTTTCTAAAGAGTTTAGGAATGGAAAGAAGGATAGGGCTAGAACGGGACTAGTGGTTAGCTTATTGCTCTCCATAAGCCCCGTTCTTAGGATAGGATGGGTGGGAGGGGGGAATTTAAGACATCACATACATTCATGCCTTCGAACAGAAATTCATTAATTGATTGAAAAATCAGTTTATAAAACTGTCCGCACTAGGATTCGAACCCGTGACCTCCGTAGCCGAAGCCAACGACGTTGACCACTCGACCACACAGACGGCAAGGTCTAGGTTAGAGAAGGTCTAGGTTAGAGAAGGTTGAAGAAGGCTAGGAAAGAACTAGTGGTAAACTAATCTTTCTCTAACCTTAAGAATCGGAAGGGTGGGAGAGAATTGAAAATACCCATGCCTTCGAACAAAAATCGATAAATATATTGAAAAAAAATGCTGTTCGTGCTAGAACTAGGACCCGTGACAAATGATACGATATTTTGTTTTCTTTTTGTTTCAGTTTGAAACTAGTAATACCGATTCTGAAGATCCTTCCAACCCGCAACCGATGACTTTGTCTCAGAATGATTCATCTCTGACACCTGACTTAAACTTACTGCAAATGAAAAAGGAACGTTTACCGCAAGAGGTAGACGTTGTAATAATGCTTGAGAATTGTGTTTTCTATGAGCAAAATTTTATTTGCAGCGTATGCTTTGATACTTTCCCATCAGCGCGTTTACTTCAACAGCACGTGACTTTGCATGGAAAAGCGAAGTTCCGTTTGGAAACCAGGTTCGTAGACAATTAGGCTCAAAAGTTATCCATAAGTTAAACAATGACACATATTTGTCATATGTCATTTTAATTTAATGAAAGCAGATTGAAATTTGTACGAACATGTTTTTAAGCCTTTGCACTCATTTTTGATTTACTTAATACCTATACAGTTTTGAATAAAAATCAAACGTTTTTTTGAAAGTGATCTGTTAAGCTCCAATAGTGACCATAATAAGACGTATCTTTTTCGGGTTCCTTTCTTTGAAAAAATATAAATTAAATTCCACAAATTTGAGCTTAAATGTTCACTTAGCTTTTGCAAACTGTGAATTTTTGTTTTATTTAAAACGTAATTTTGAAAACAAAGTAGGGATTTACTGTCGATTTACTTTTGTAGCAACGCCTTTATGCATCTGCTCATTGTTTTTATTGCATACCACCGATGGCTTTATATCAGCCCTCGTTAATAAGATATTAGCCACGATTTGTCAACATGCCATTGTCTTTTTATTGAAAACGTAAAAATAAAAAAAAAAATCATTATAAATCGTTCATTAAGCCATAGTCAATGAAAATAACTAAATTTTATTCAACATACATTGTTTTTGTTTTCATGTAACAATTAAGAGTGAAACTTGAAGGAGATTTGTCAATAGAACCGGACAATGACTCATTGACATCAAACAGCGCTGATAACTCCTGCTGCATTAGTATGAATGAAGAACAATCCATTGAAATCAAACACGTGCCACTGGCGAATCACGAAGGCGCAATCGACGATCAAGATCAACACGACTCCCGAAAGGTAATCTTAACGTTAACAGTAAATCAAATGGAATATTATAATTATTTTCACAAAAAAGTCACCATATTTAATGAATGCTGGAAGTTAAACTTTGTTTTATCAAATGCATGTCAATTAATATTGAGTTTTTTTTTTCAGTTTCAAAATACCAATCTTACCTGTCCAGGAACAAGTGACCCGAATTCCACAAGCTTTTCTCGGAATCAACTTGCTTCGACGCGTTTTATCAACGAACAATCTTTCGAAGGAGAAATTTTACAGCGCGAAGTTGAAGCTGTTGTATTGATGGAAAATGGCGTGTTTTACAGGCGAAATTTCGTTTGCAGCGTTTGCTTGGATATATTCCCATCGCTACATTTACTCAATCGACATTTGACTCTTCATGGGACATCAAAATCCGATGGACAAAGAAGGTTTGTTTAGTAAAAAATTCAAAAAGCATAAAAATATAGTTATTTTCATCGAATTCAAATATTAACTGTTGACATGTGATTATGTGAGGGTTTAGATTTGCGCTTATTCAAAATCACAGTCTAGAGTAGCCATACTCAACCTTTTTTTCTTCCGGGCCGCATTCCGATATTTGCTTCTCTACGTGAGCCGCAACATATTAATAGTATATGTACTTCTTTTTTTTTAGCCCACCTAAGAATTTGAAATGCTCGATTTGGTATACTTTTTCCCTACATATCTCCAAAACTTCTTTCTTTTAGCTCACCGATGGAGAGCTTACTGGACCGCACATTAGAGCTTACTTGGAAGCATTGAGTATGGCTGGTCTAGGGTCTAGACCAGGCGCAGGGTACCTGCGGCTTTCTTGCTACTCTAGTGCGGCCTTCTGGCTAGTTTTGTAATTCTCTAAAATATTGTAAATTCCTGAGATTTTGGTTTTGAAAATTCCTGAAAGACCGCAAGCTAGTAATTTTGGGAAATTCGCAAATTTCTGGGCTTTCGAAATTGGCGTGAAAACTCCCTAGTCAATGTTTACTGCGGGCTTATGTCGAATCATAAAATTGAAAGCGGCCATGAGATAAGAAAAGGTTCCCAAACCCCGGTTTTGACAAAACTGTTTTAAGTGTTTTTTGTTAGTTTTAAGTTTGCGAACGCATCTTCCCTTTTTTCGTCTTCGTTTAGATCATGTTCATTCCCTTTGTGGAGGATTCAACTATTGACTTGACGATGTGCTGTTTAACACGTTCCCTTAACTTAGATTTCCTCGCAAAAGCAAACACCCCTCACCCAATATCTGAGGCAAGTATCTGGTCTCATAATCGTCATGAAACTATTGAACAATTAGTAGTTGATTTAAGTCGTGTACAGAGGTGCTTCCCAGACAGTCTGCACTGTTTTCTTTTGCTCCACCTTTCAGTTGTCACAGACATTTCATATTATTTTAATTTGTATTGGAAAGTTGATTCAAAGAGTGGTTACCGGCGCTGTCGTTTAATTTTCAATATTTTTTTTCCATTCCCCGTAGGTTTATCAATATATCAGAGATGTGTATGCTTGGAGAACAGAAAGTTGAGCTGGCAGTTTGTGATTAATCTTTTTTTCTGTTTTCATGTAAAAAATCAGTATGAAAGTTAAAATGCAAATCAAAATTGAGCCGGAAAATGAATTCACTCCATCAGAAAACTCGGATAGTATTAAAAATAACCAAAATAATATGAATGATATTTGGAATGAAGATCATTCCATCGACATCAAATACGAAGCAGTTGAAGTCCATGAAAAAGTAATCCAGCATGAAAATGGTGGTCACCAGTCTAGAAAGGTATAAACAAGACACTTATTAAGGTATCAACAATATAATTTTATCTGATATCTTGTGATATTACGAAATGATGCGAAATAATTCAGTAAATATGAATCTCTTAGCTGGATGACCGGCACAGACGACATATCTCGTCAATTTAACGTACTGAACAAGTGAACGAATTATTTCGTCCACATCTTATTTAATTAATATTTGCATATTATAGCCAGCGTGCAAGGCACAGAAGGACTTTTTTTTACGCCGTTTAAGGGTTAAAGATGTCTGATGCCTGAATTATGTTTTGGATGTTTTGTTTGATTTTGGTTTCTCGCCATCAACACGAGACAACCCTGTCTCTAAGGAACAGTGACATCCAATGAGAATCTCACTTAACCCTCATTTCCTTTTAATCGAAAAAAGAGGAATCTACTTTAGAAATTGTTCGTCAGTGGTGTATTCCACCATTAATATGTTCGCCATCAACATCGCCTGCTGTGGCATAGCTGGTTCAGCTTGCTGTATCCATCACGCATTCTGGGGTTGATTTGCGTTACTATCACAGTGAATTTAAAAATTATTCAATTCAAAGTTGTGATCGAAGACTGGGTGTTTGTGATGTAGATCCACATTTTTTTCTCTTCTCCCATCCTTCTGATCCTTTAGCAATATCCAATAGCGATTAGTTTACCACTTGTCCTGTTGTGTAGCCTTATCCTTCTTTCCCTTCTACTCACTTTGGAAAAAAAGAGGTTGGGCGACTTAGTAACCAACAGTTTTCGTAGAAAAAACTTCTGTTGAGATACCTCAATACAATATATGTAGATAAAAGAATGTTTGATGCTGTGTTCGTTCCTATTTGAAAAACTCTATTTCTTTACAGGCAGATAAAAAACTTCACTCTCAGAGAAAAACTCTCAACTATGGCCAGTTTTATCATAAAGCTGCCCTTATTGGTAATTGGTTTAAATGCGACCGATGCAGTTTTAAATCTGCTCATTCGACTTCCTTAAAAAAACATAAAATGGCACACACCGGAGAAAAACCTTTTGAATGTGACCAATGCAGTTATAAAACTGTGAAATCTAGTAATTTAAAAAAGCATAAAATGTCACACACAGGAGAAAAGCGTTTTAAATGTGACAAATGCAATTTTAAAACTATTTATTCTGGAAATCTCAGAATTCATAAAATGACACACTCCAGAGAAAAGCCTTTTAAATGTGACCAATGCAACTACAAAACTGTGAATTCTTATAATCTAAGAATTCATAAAATGTCACACACTGGAGAAAAGCCTTTTAAGTGTGACCAATGTCATTACAAAACTGGTTATTCTAGGGGTCTTAAAATGCATAAAATGTCACACACTGGAGAAATGCCTTTTAAGTGTGACCAATGTCATTACAAAACTGGTTATTCTAGTGTTCTTAAAATGCATAAAATGTCACACACTGGAGAAATGCCTTTTAAATGTGACCAATGTGATTACAAAACTGTTTATTCTAGTGGTCTTAAAATGCATAAAATGTCACACACTGGAGAAAAGCCTTTTAAGTGTGACCAATGTGATTACAAAACTGTTAATTCTAGTGGTCTTAAAATGCATAAAATGTCACACACTGTAGAAAAGCCTTTTAAGTGCGACCAATGTCATTACAAAACTGTGAATCCTAGTAATCTAAAAATGCATAAAATGTCACACACTGGAGAAAAGCCTTTTAAGTGCGACCAATGTCATTACAAAACTGTTAATTCTAGTGGTCTTAAAATACATAAAATGTCACACACTGGAGAAAAGCCTTTTGAATGTGACCAATGCAATTATAAAACTGTTAATTCTGGTCAACTTAGATATCATAAAATGATACACACTGGAGAAAAGCCTTTTAAGTGTGACCAATGTCATTACAAAACTGTTAATTCAAGTCGTCTTAAAATGCATAACATGTTACACTCTGGAGAAAAGCCTTTTAAATGTGACCAATGCAATTATAAAACTGTGAATTCTGGTCATCTTAGATATCATAAAATGATACACACTGGAGAAAAGCCTTTTAAGTGTGACCAATGTCATTACAAAACTGTTAATTCAAGTGGTCTTAAAATGCATAAAATTTCACACACTGGAGAAAAGCGTTTTAAGTGTGACCAATGTCATTACAAAACTGTTCATTCAAGTTGTCTTAAAATGCATAACATGTCACACACTGGAGAAAAACCTTTTAAGTGTGACCAATGTCATTTTAAAACTGTGAATTCTAGTAATCTAAAAATGCATAAAATGTCACACACTGGAGAAAAGCCTTTTAAATGTGACCAATGCAATTATAAAACTGCTTATTCTGGTTATTTAAAAAAACATAAAATGTCCCATACTGGCTAGAAGCCCTTCAATAGTTTAAGCCAAATGAAAATAAAGGATAACACAATTTCTTGAATTGCTTTGAATGCATCTTTTCCCGTTTTTAAATCCAAATTCTAAAACCTTGTCATCCATTGTAACAGATATCTTAAAATTTGTTCAAGAATTTTCTGTACTATTAAACTTATAAAAAAAATGAAATTTTTGCTTCAATATCGGTTTTGTAAAATATCATAATCAAGTTTTCATAAAATTCTGTTTTAAAGTGCTCCATGCTTTTCAGGTCAAACCAAACGAGGTTTTTAAACCAAATATATATTTGCTTAATCCTGCAATAATGTTTAATATTTGCTTAATAACTTTTATATAATATAAATCAGTGACGTTTATCCACCACTTCGAAATAAAATTAAAGATGATTTTGTTGGTTAAGTTGTTGAATACGAATTTCGCCATTCTGGGGTTGGTATGCCAAAAACTCATCGATTTAGGACACAAACTGTCGGATGTCAATTGAACGCAAGAGAAACTCAACCGTCAAACCAAAATGTAAGGAACGTGACAAAAGATATGTTTTAATTAAAGAGAAAAGAACAAGGCTTGTTTGCATGTCATTTTGCTTTATATAAATTCTCATGGATATCAATCTCGAACCGGTCAAAATGGAAGGAAATGCATAAAAGTGTCAGTGTAAAGATGATTCCCTTTGACACTCCCGTACAGCTATCGGAAACTGAAGAAAGTTTTTATGATATCATTTGTCTATTAAATAGTTGCATGTGTGTTGTAAAGAACAAAAGATTGTTTCACAAAATAACGAAAAGGAAAATAACACTTCTATCAATGGAAATTGGACTTTCGTCACATAGACCATATTTGATATCGACTGTGGAAAGGAAAAAGGACGTAACCCACACATATCATATACTACCTCAAAACCATTGGCTTAAGAGACATATTTTTAAGCATTTCAATATTGTTATCAGATTATTTGCAACCATCTTTTTATACAGTTAACATTTAATGGAAGCTTTTGTTAAAACAATAATTTTGAATCATTTTGTCGAAACGGTTTTTACCGGCTCATTTGTCCAAACTGTCAAGCTGCTTATGTACGACAGACAAATACAAAATAATGTTAAGGGTGAAGGGCATATATATAAGAAATTGGAAATCAGTCAATAAAAAAATATTTCATGTGTTTTCGTTTTACCTCCAACAACAAAAAGACAAAACGTCAAGTGTTTTAACCACTCCAAAGCTAACGACCCACCGGTGTGCCGCACACGCTACCCACCAGTGTGTTCTTATTATAACAACGTCAATACATATTTTTTAGTTTGCATCTTTGAAAAAGGGTCCAACATCTCTTAACTATAATATTTTGCATTGGGTCGCACTTAATCTAATATTCCTCAATCTTAACTCGACGCCATACCATTTAAAAATAATAGACTAATCACTTGTTAACGTTTTCTTTTAAAATTTATACTATTATGATTTACCCTGCCTAAAAAAAAGCCACGTGTTCCGTTAAGTATTGCATTTATAAAGTGTTAAAAAAAATATATAAAATTTGAAAAGCTTGCCCATGTTTGTGGTTCTGTCGACCGAATCACTTGATTTACTTTGGCATCAAAATGGTTTTGAATTCAATTTGAAACGACAGTGTTTTTTTTGAACATTCTCAGTCAGAAATTGTATTCGACAGATATTGTAATCTTCATATTGTCTATGTTAACGATAGTCGACTAAAACATAATTTTAGTGTCTATGTCTTAGCCAATAAAAGTTCTCCGTCATTGCTTTCCTGAATTTCGATATTTGCGAAAGAAACAATGGATATCAAGCTTGAACCAGTCGAAGAGGAAGATGATAAAGGAAGACATTCTTCAAACGAAGATTCGTTTGACAATCCCATACAGCCAGCTCATTCCACGAATGATTTTCAGGTGACCTTTCTGGCATTTGTATAATGACTATATGAACTCAGCTATATATACATCATGACGTCATTAGAAGTTGTTTCAATATTTAAAATCGACGGTCAGCACACGCACGCGCATTCACAAACACATAATTATATCATTTTCGTTCACAGTTTGAAAATACGAAATATATTTGTTAGCAAACATTTCAATTATTCTAAATAGTATATTATTTACAATTTAAATACAGCAGGGGTGTCGATATAGTCCCGAGGTCTTTTTCTTTTTCTTCGATATATATTTGTTAGCAAACTTAAACATTTCAATTATTCTAAATATTATATTATTTACAATTTAAATACTGCAGGGGTGTCGATATTTGTCCCGAGGTCTATTTCTTCTTCTACAAAATATATTTGTTAGCAAACTTAAAAATTTCAATTATTCTACAAAATATATTATTTACAATTTAAATACTGCAGAGGTGTCGATATAGTTCCCGAGGTCTTTTTCTTTTTCTACGAAATATATCTGTTAGCAAACTTGAACATTTCAATTATTCTAAAAATTCCATTATTTACAATTTAAATACTGCAATGCTGTTGATATATGTCCCGAGATCTATTTCTTATTCTACGAAATATATTTGTTAGCAAACTTGAACATTTCAATTATTCTAAAAAATGTATTATTTTCAATTTCAATACTGTCGATATAGTTCCCGAGGTCTTTTTCTTCGAAATATATTTTTATAGCAAACTTAAACATTTTAAATATTCTTAAAATTACATTATTTAATATTCATTTTTCACGCCAGTAAATTTTCTGACTACTTAAAACGGAACAAAAAATAACCTCCCCCCCCCGTTGAATTCAACTGGCTTACAGCTTGTGTTATTGAATATAAGATAATATTATTATTATTTAAATTGCTAGAATTGAAATTTTTTCATTGATTTAAGCAGTTTCGCTTTATATTGCGTCATTATCATTTTTTTAACGATGTTGATTATGACACTGACAGCTACCGGTCACAAGGGAACTAATTGTTCCAGAACATGTCCCAGAACACAAAGTGTACCTGCTTGGAACATGCTATTACACCCGAGATCAGCTCCATGTCCACTGTCTGATAGCGTACACATACAGCTCTATCATAGGATTTAAATATATGGCTTTGAAGTATCAGCTGTCATCTTGGAATATTAAATAATTGTATTTATAATGAAAGAAGTTTGCATGCAATAAAATAAAATAACGTATAAACAGATGTGACACGTTTTTGTGACCCTTGGTGTGCTTTAAAACATGTTCTGGGACATTTTTCCCGAGAACATAACGGAAATGTTCAATAATGCTTCCACAGCAATAACCCATTACTTCTAAAAGCTAGATTTTTGCTGGTCTGATGCTAAGTTCTTTCATATATAACAAGAACTTAACGTTGCTATTTTTTTCGATAGAAATTCATCGTTTCTATGCTATCATTAGCTTTAATTGTTTTTTTTATATTTCAGTTTCAATCGTCGATACGTTCAAACGTTAAGAGGGAAAGAAGTCCATCGCCGATTCCTTCTGCTGCCAATTTATCATTGCCTTATCATATGATTGATTTCCTCGAAAACAATGTCAAAGAAGAACTGACAAAAGGAGAACTCGTTGCCGTTATATTATTGGAAAGGAGAACATTCCACAAACGAAATTTCGTTTGCGGTTTTTGTTTTGGTATATTCTCATCTAAACAATTGCTTAAAAATCACAAAACAATTCATTATCATGGCACAAATAATACACAAGTTTCAAATGAATGTGAGAATTCTTTGGTTAATGAAAACAATGTTCAACAATCAGGCTTTAAAATGGCGAATTCTTTTAATTTAATGGATCATAAATTGACACATTCGGTACTAAAACCATTTAAGTGTGACCAATGTGGCTTTAAAGCATCAAAGTTGTCTTATTTGAAGAAACATAAAGTTAAACACTCGGGCGAAAAACCTTTTGAATGTAACCAATGCAGTTTTAAAACGGCTCGGTTGTCTGCTTTAAAGGCACATAAATTTATTCATTTAGGAAAAAAACCATTTAACTGTGATCAATGGAGTTTTAAAACGGCGCGTTTGTCTTCTTTAAAGTTCCATAAAATGACACATTCCGGACTTAAGCTGTTTAAATGTGATCAATGCAGCTTTTGTACGCCGTATCTGTCGTATTTAAAAGAATATAAAAAGAGACATTCTGGATTAAAGCCATTTAAATGTGATAAATGCAGCTTTAGTGCGATACAAATGTCTAATTTGAAGCGACATAAATTAATTCATTCGGGGGAAAAGTCATTTAATTGTGATCAGTGTAGCTTTAAAACGGCGCATTCGTCTCGTTTAAAGGAGCATAAAACGACACATTCTGGACTAAAACTATTTAAATGTGATCAATGCAGCTATAGCGCCGTGCAGCTGTCTTATTTAAAACGACATAAATTTATACATACTGCCGAAAAACCATTTAAATGTGATCAATGTAGCTTTGAAACGACGCATTTGTCGTATTTAAGAAAACATAAAAAGACACATTCTGGACTGAAACCGTTTCAATGTGATCAATGCAGTTATAGCGCGGTACGGTTGTCTCATTTGAAACAACACAAATTTATACATTCGGGTGTAAAACCATTTAAATGTGATCAATGTACCTTTGAAACGGTGTATTCGTCTAATTTAATATACCACAAAATGGTACATTCCGATTTGAAGCCATTTGAGTGTGATGAATGCAGCTTTAAGACGACACAGCTGTCTTATTTAAAGAGACATAAAAATACCCATTCAGGCAAAAAAATACAATTGTCTGCTTCAAAACGGAGTGTTTTTAATACTTGAAGTGACCTATTCAATGCATTGTTTGAAAAATAGATTAAAGTTTGATTGTTACATATAATTATTTCAGATAAAAACTGTTTAATGCTGAAAAAATGCTTAATTTGAAGCCGGGAAACTAATATATCGTCATTTTTGGTTAACATGTTTCCATTAGCACTACTTTTGAATGCAATTTTATTTGCATTTTAAAGGCGGTTTAAATTATTAATAAATTCATCAATTTTAAAAACAGGGGAAGGTTGAATCTTAAAATATTTTAAATTTATATAGAGCATTAAATTTTCATCAAAAGTCAGTGCTTAGAGCAAGCGCGGACAACCCGTGGTCTAAAAGGCACATGTGGCTTACTCTGGTGCGGCCTTCATGTTGAATCAAAAATTATTAATGCGGCATTTAGAGAATAAAAGGTACCCTACCCCTGGTTAAGAGCATTACAGTGATAGAAACCGTAAACTCTTTTATTTGCTTTTAGCCTGGACACTGACGAGCCCGAAAAATCAAATTTTCCCATTAAAAGCTAAGCTCATGCTATAAATCAAGACCATTAAAGTCAAAATCGAGTGAATTATGTTCGCTGCCGAGCGATTACCTGATATTCAAACGGGCAAACTGTCACATAAATGCACTAAATTGCACCATTCAAACTAAATGACCCCATAAACAACAGTAAAAATGTTTAAATTTCAAAACAAAACATAACATCTTTGCAAACATTTGCGGAACGAAAGGATATCCAATAGGTTGGAAGTTCAACTGGAAATGTAGGTATATCACATATACCGTATATGTATATATTTTTTAATTCAAATCCAATAATAAGAAGTTTACATTGCAAGTACATTATTAAACAATATTAATTATGCAATTCTACTACTCTATAATCAAGTTCTAGAAAATCTATTCCATCAGAATTGGACGTATATATTATGCAAAAAGATACAATCTCTCAATCATTTGAAGGTTCAACAGTTAGTTAATCTTAAAATAATACTGAACTTTATATTGTGTAACAGTATTGATTTATATTGTCATCAGTTTATAACGTCTGCGATAAGCGAAGCCGGTCACAATCGTTATTAAAATAATGTAAAATTAGTACATAAGAGTAATATTTTTCGATATCTAAAATTTCATCCCCCTCTCCGATCTGTAAAGCAACGTGCAGGGAGAGCGATTAGCTTACCGGTAGTTCTGTCTTAGCAAAATCTCTGTACGATTATATAGACTCGTAATGAAGATTATTTTACATTTTTTTTCTACGACACTTTGTTAATCAGTTGATCAACTCTTAAAAAATATGTAATTTTATATCCATAGATTCCGCATGTAAAAATTCCCCATAAATATATAAAACATTTTCATTATTACCTATCATATTAATAAATTATTAACATTGCTTCAGAATCGGCAGATATCTCTTTATCCTTTTGATTTTAACCCTTTGGGTAGTGAGTTTATTTTTACTAAATTAGGATTTTTTGTATTTTTTGATTCATTTACCATTGATACACACAAAAATATATAAAACAAATTGTTTATTGTTCAGTCTGGTAAGAATATGGAATAATATTTCAGGTGGTAAATATTTCTTTAATAATTTTACAATGCAAAATCAAAAATGTAAATACACAAACATATTATTACTTTTCAACAATTTTCAAGAACCTATTACTTCCAATTTGGGCCTAGATCTTTTTTTCCTTTTAACGGCTACCAATTTTGTACAAATATGTATTAACCTTTTTACAATTTTTTTTGTTCATTTGCAATAAATAATAAAAATAACGCGATCGTCAAAATTCACAGATACAAATGTTTTTTACCTATATGTGAAAAAATAATGACAATTCAATTAAAAGCAAGAGAACATCAATAAGCAATAAGCACCAAAATATTTGTCCATACGAAGCGGCAATACTCCTCAAAGGGTTAAAAATATACTTACTTATTTTTGTTTTGTACTTCGACATTGTTCACAGTCAATGGTAATAAATTAGTCAAAGTGAACAGTGAACATAATAAAAATGTATGTTACGAGTTTGCAAAAACCGCGATAAAATCACTTATATCAGTGGTAGCGAAACTTTGTGCCTGAGCGAGTCTGAGTGCCATTTTTTTTTCAATTTAATAACGCGTGCCACATGCCATAGAAATAAAAAATGTCTAAATGAATTTATGACTCATGACAATTAATGGCAAAATAAGAAACTAAATTTAAAAAAAATGTAGAACCTTCAAAACTTTATTATAAGTGAGGTTTTTGTTGTTGGATGCTAGATGCCAAATGTTTTATATCGGTATCATAGTTAGTAGCTTTTAATACTTGTTGCTTCTAAAGCATTTTCAAATTGTTCTATTATTTTCCGGCATTTCATGAATTTCCAGATTCATCATGTATTTTTTTAGGGTTAGGAAAATACTTGAAATTTATGATCATTATATCACGCTTAAATATTTCTAACTATGTTTTAAATGATTTGAATTTTTTGTACACTATTTCTACAACTTTTTTGATTTTTTTGTATTATCTCTTTATTTTTTTTTCTTCGTAATAAAACGTTCGCGTGCCATAGGTTCGCTATCCTGTAATGTACTGGCGTCTCTGATGAAAAAATGTCAATAAGCGAATACACACCTACACCTACCTTCAAATATTGTATGTCTACAAAAAATAACTATCCAGAGGCGGATGAAGTTCTTGGAATGTGAAATTTTCATATTTCGTACTTACACTTACAATTTATATGTAAACCGAAAAACAAATGCATATTTCGAAAAACGATACATTGAGTAATTATCAATTTTTAAGTGTTCAATGTCTCAATTACATTGAAAAACAATAGAACAATTATTTTTTTTATACAATTAATTTATTGTCATCAAGACCAGGAATATGGTATATATTTTTTCAGTTGAAAATGCTCGTGGTGAAATGTTGAAACCAGTTCTGATTGTGATAAATTAAGCGTAGAATAAGAACAAAAGAGAGATTCATTATTTTTTAGGGTATTTATTAAACTCAAACATAATATAAACCAATAATAATGTCTTATGTGCTACTTCGCAAAAACAAATACAGCGCATTTACACTACAAGCTAGATAAATAGTCTTAAAATAAAAAGATTTTTTGTCTATAAAAAATATTAAAACAAATTTGACTCGACACATATATTTCTAAATATTTAATATAACCAATTTTATTTAAGTACACCCCTGGAAGTAAAATCGATGGCGCCACATAATGGCCTATTCACCAAGTCACCAAAGTGTGTTGACCTTGACATATAATTAGATGCTTGCTGCATTTTCGCTAATATTTAGGTCGACTGCCGTATGTAATATTTCTTAATTTTTCATTGAACAAAAAATTATATACCTCATCGATCAGAGTAGTTTCACATTTGACTTAAATTTGTATTTAAATATAATCATAAAAACAGAAATCTGTAATGTAATGTTTAATTATGTATATCAATATCTATTTCAAATGAAACGGGAGCTAAAATGCATGAATTTCAAGAGGATTTAGTAACAAGAATGTATTTTTCCAAAGATTTCTGCGAATTTAATAAAAAAAATATTTCCGAAGTCATAATTGCTGTTTGTTTGCAATTGGAAATAATAATCATGACAATATGAAACAATCAATGGAACACTTTTGTACTTATTCCAGATATTGTAGTTACTGGAGTGCTATATTGCAATTTCTAGTCATTGTATTTAAAATTATAATGAAGTTTTGGGTGTCTCGTGAAATATATTTCAAATAAAACCGCAGTTTTCTCCGACGATGGAAAAAATGAAATTGTTTAAGCTTCATTCATAACTAAAATTAGCCAAAATGCAGACTACGGCAGTTTACTTATTAAGAGTGTTTTTATTTGGCAACGCGTTGGAATGATGGGTTTCTCTCGTCAATGGTGTCGAAAAATCTTGCCATCACCCAAACGATTAAAGTCACATTTAATCGGTTCATTACCACACAGTTTTGCATTTCGGAATGATCATGAATGGAGACCCTAAAACTGACGAAAACAATATTAAAATTATTAATCTTTTAAATAGTGTATATGTTTATTTTAAAATTTAAATGATATATTCATGCGACAGTGATTCCCAAACTGCGACGCGCAGGTTTTCAGATTTAAGAGGGTCTTGGCGCAAAAAGTTTGGGAATCAATAAAGAGTATAGTAGCCACATGACAGTGGCGAATCCAGAAACGAGCGTGACCAAACACCGTTGTCTATTGGTTTCATTGTTTATCCTTTTTCTAACTTAATATCGTTTCTTTCACTCTTTTTATTTCAAAAAAAATGCATTTTGACATTGTTATCATTTCAAAGACAATCACTTTGATAATCAAATCAAAAAAGTGTGAACGAAACCATGTTAACCATATGATATATCAGTTTCATCGTTTTAAATTAAACACATTTGAATCAGTGGCGGATCCAGAAATTGTTCCAGGAGGGGGCCATTCAATTTGAAAATAAACATAATACAAAAATAATACATTAAAAAATTGATGAAGTTTTTTTTTACGCGTTTTTTTTTTCGCAATTTTGAATTTACGCGTTTTTTTGGACGGCGACGTTAAAAAAACTATTTACTGCGCGAAGAGCAATTTTTGTTTTTTTAATAAATTTTTGATTCTTTTTACGCGATGTTTTAATTTTTAGAACCGATTTATCAAATTAAATGAAAGTGAGGTTTTTTTTACGCGCCACTTTCTGGAACGTGTAAAAAAAGATTGGGTGTATATATAAATTTAGTATGTTTTCAATAAAATATAGTAAATTTAACAATCAAAGAGCCCATTTAAAAATATTTTTTTAATAAATTAGAAAAATAAAAAATAAATTCTCCCAAGAGGAGGCCATAGCTCCCATAGCCCTTCCCTTGGATCCGCCAATGATTTGAATGGCGTTCAAACACTTGATTGAATCGGTCGCTTTGAGTAGTAAAAACGCCCCGTTTTGAAGCAGTCAATTGCCTAAATGCGTTTTTTTATGTCTCTTTAATCTATAAAAACGTGCCGAATTAAAGCTGCATTGGTCACACTCAAATGTTTTTAATCCAGAATGCACGCGTTTATGGTTCTTTAAATGAGACGAACGTGCCGTTTCAAAAGCACATTGATCACATTTCAATGGTTTTTTGCCTGAATGAATTAGTTTATGCCGCTTCAAATCAGATATCTGTACGGCGCTAAAGCTACATTGATCACATTTGAATGGTTTTATACCTGAATGTTTAAATTTATGTTGCTTTAAACTAGACATTTGTATCGCACTAAAGCTGCACTGATCACATTGAAATGGTTTTAGTCCGGAATGTGTCATTTTATGGTTCTTTAAAGAAGACAAACGTGCCGTTTTAAAACTGCATTGATCGCAATTTAGTGATTGATCTGAATGTATTAATTTGTGTTGCTTCAAATGCCACAACCGTGCCGCGCTATAGCTGCATTGATCACATTTAAATGGTTTCAATCCAGAATGTGACTTAATATGCTTCTCTAAGCTAAACAAATGCACCGTTTCAAAGCTACATTGGTCACATTTGAATGACTTTTTGCCTGAATGAATTAATTTGTGTTGCTTCAACTCGTGCGACCGTGTCGCGCTATAGCCGCATTGGTCACATTTAAACGGTTTCAATCCGGAATGTATCTTTTTATGCTGCCTAAGATTAGCTGAATTCTTAGTTCCAAAGCTACATTGATCACATTTAAATGGCTTTTCAGTTAAATGTATTAATTTATGTTTCTTCAAATAAGTCAACAGTCCCGTGCTAAAGCTGCATTGGTCACACTTAAATGGTTTTAGTCCGGAATGTGTCATTTTATGGTTCTTTAAAGAAGACAATCGTGCCGTTTTAAAACTGCATTGATCGCAATTTAATGATTGAGCTGAATGTATTAATTTGTGTTGATTCAAATACCACAACCGTGCCGCGCTATAGCTGCATTGATCACATTTAAATGGTTTCAATCCAGAATGTGACTTAATATGCTTCTCTAAGCTAAACAAATGCACCGTTTCAAAGCTACATTGGTCACATTTAAATGACTTTTTGCCTGAATGTATCATTTTATGCTGCCTAAGATTGGCCGAATTCTTAGTTCCAAAGCTACATTGATCACATTTAAATGGCTTTTCAGTTGAATGTATTAATTTATGTTTCTTCAAATAAGTCAACAGTCCCGTGCTAAAGCTGCATTGGTCACACTTGAATGTTTCAAGTCCAGAATGAGTCTTTTTATGCTGCTTTAAATTATAAGAAGACGCAGTTTTAAAGCCACATTTATCACAATTGTAATGTTTGAGGCCCAGTTGTTGAACATCGTTTCCATCACTCAAAGAATTCCCGCATTCATTTGAATCTTGTGTATTTTTTGTCTCACGATAATGACTTAAGTCGTGATGTCCAAGCGATCGTTTAGATGAGAATATACCAAAACAAAAACCGCATGCGAAATTTCGTTCGTGGAATGTTCTCCTTTCCAATACTATAACGGCGACCAGTTCTCCCTTTGTCAGTTCTTCTTTAACATTGCTTTTGACGATATCAATTTCATGATAAGGCAATGATAAATTGGCAGCACAAGCAATCGTCGATGGACTTTCTTCCCTCTTAAGGTTTGGTTGCTGTTTCAAAGAATCAAACTGAAATACAAAATACACAATTATGAATTATACACAACCCTGAGGTGCACGCAAGTCTTTTTTATTGGTTTTTAAATTTTTACAAGGTCATCTTTTTCAAACTTAAAAGCTAAATTTAGATACTAATTCGGCATTTGCAGCTTGGGTCCTTTTGACAGAACGCGTATCAACTGTGATACATTGTGATTGTTTAAAAAAACTGTGGGTAACGTCCTTTTTCCTTTCCGCAGTCGATATGTAAAACAAAGTGGGGTTATGAACGCCACGTATAATTTAAGAACGGATGCGCAACAATTTCTATCAATAAAACATCGGAAAAATATCACGGGAAGAATTTATGAAGAAAATTAATATTCTCATACAGTCTTCAAATAATGAAAATGTCGTTGTATGCTGGTTTCATTCACTAGATGGCGCCGTTTCCAACGTTTATTTGTTTCTGTTTCTTTTGCATACGATTGATTTTTAAATAATTTTTAAATTTGAAACGAATGAAAACGAAAGAAAATTGGATAATATTGAAATAAGGTTATGTTTATAATTAGGTTTGATTAATTTTTTGACAATATTACGCTGTTTGCACGAACGTTGCTCTACTCTGAGATGCCACGATATTACACTTGGAACGCTATATTGAAGAAATTTTAACGTCGGAAGCAAGGCGATGCGGTTCCTGATCACCCGAAAAACTACTGATTGGTCGCATTTACACAGTTCATCCGAAATATGACGGATGCTTCTACTTGCGTGTAAACAGCTCAATTCGCTTGGGAATGATACTCATTGGGACATGACAATCGCTGAAGAAATTGTTTCTGAATCTCCAAGTCAGATACGCACATTATTTTCAATCACTATTTTGACATGCTTCCCATTGAATCAGTAGAAGGATGACTGTCGGAAGACGTTTTTACATCGAATTCGTGTCAGTTCAGGGAATCTTTATCTCGAGGCGAATGAAAAGATACATAACCAGGCCTTGCTTTAGATCGAAGACATGGGTAACCTCATGTGCGGCAGTTTGTTAGTCAAGTGAAGAATGCCAACGCCAGATCGTGGAATGAACGACGCTTTCAATCGAGAATCGGAACGTTAACGTGAATATGATCGAGATACATTGAACCAATCAGTTTGAACGAATGTACCACCGTTGAACCCACAACAGAAGGAAGTGTACGATGCGTTAATGAATGCAATTGATGATGGAGATGGTGGCCTATTTTTCCTCGATGCGCCCGGTGAAACTGGGAAGATATCCCTCACGTCATTGATTATGGAAACTGTTCATGCGAGATCCGAAATTGCTGTAGCAGTTTCTTCTTCTGGAATAGCGGCCACGTTGATGGAAGGAAGGCGAACGGCTAATTCAGTGCTGAAATTGCCGGTAAATCTTTAAAAGATCCGTGCAACGACTTAAGACGTTTTGGTGGCGCAATGATTCTACCATCTGGCGATTTCCGCCGAACACTACAACTCATTCCAAAATCGACCGCTGCCGATGAAATAAACACTTGCCTCGAATCGTCGACTCTGTGGCGCTTTGTGAAGAAACTTCAGCTGACGAAAAACATGCGAGTTGTATTTCTAAGCGATCCATCTGCCGAGGATGTCTTCAAGCAATTGCTGACTATCTGTAACGACCGTGTTCCTCTCGACGAATCGAACGGATTGATTTCTTTTCAACAGAATTTTTTCAATTTCGTCTCAACGAAGGACGACCTCATCGACAAAGTGTTCCCGAACATCATTGCTAATCACAGACATCACAATTGGTTGAGTGAACGAGCAATTCTTGCAGAAAATAACAAAGATGTAGATTATTTTAACTTCACAATTCAAAGTCAAATTGTTAGTACATCATTTCAATGTAATTGAAATACTTTTCATTTTGAATTTTGACATATTTATTGAACTTAATTCATTTTGAGTACTCATTTAAATTGAATTTAATTCAATCAATAAATTAACACAACGTTTATTTATTCTGAGGCGGTACGAAGTTCATCGAGTCAGCTAGTAAGTAATTAAAATATTTTCATCATTTTTTGGCTGTTTTTAGAATAAAGAATCAAGGTTATTATTAATGAATAAATTGTTTTATTTTTCATTTGGCCCACCATATAACAGTTGTATTTTAATTGGCCCATCAAACTATTTCAGTTGCACAACGCTGATATAAAGTATTATTCCTACAAAAAGTTAGATATAAAGTCTTTAAAATTGCTTCTCCTAGACAGGTGATTTAAATTGTTAATAAAGGTGGCCCGAATTTGTGGATATAACAAACAGCCATGCCTTCGAAAAGAATTCGAAAAAATGCTGCTCGTACTGGGACTTGAATCCGTGAGATCCGGCAAGGTATCCCACAACGCTAACTCCTGCACCATAAACCCGTTAAAGAGTACATACGTTAGTATTAATCAAATAAAGATTGAATTGTTTATACCTTATATTCTCTCACATTCTCTGAAGAAGAGCTTTCAACGCCATATTGAGAATCTTCACTTTTCACCACACAAACACCAACAGCCGCCTCTTCTTTGATGATCAAGTGTTTGGAGACATCCTCAGATTTTATTGATGGCACAATTTCCTAATGGAAGACAAAAACAGTGTGTGAAAATTCACATCTTGGCCTTATTTAAGGTCGAAACGACAGCGGTTATATGATGCAACTTTTCGTCTATGGGAATCGATGAAATGTCATTTACTACAATGCAGATGTGTAAGAAAAATGAAAATGTTCAATTATCATACCTAATAATCAAGAAAAGCTGAAAATTTACACTAAATTCAGTATTAAGAAGACAACAAACTCGTCAAATTAAATGTTAGTCACATGAAATATCAGTTTCATTGATTCACACGAAAGAATTTTTTGATGTTTCTGTATCAGCAATACAGCTTTGCAGATAATTGCATTGTGTTTTACAAGATTTAGTAATCTTTAAGAGAACAATGAGTAGTAAAATTACACAAAGGTCACCTGAAAATCTTCCACAGGTTCCGACAGCTGTGCGGGCGTGTCAAAGAAAATTTCTTTCGACGGACATCTCTCTTCATTATCTTCCTCTTCGACTGGTTCAAGCTTGATATCCATTATTTTCCTTCCGTAACTCAATATTAAGCAAAATGACACGCAAACAACAATGAGTAACTGTTGCTAAGCGTTGCCATAGACAATATGATGATAATTACATATCTATGGTTAGAGATAAAAGTTGACTACCTACCAAAGCTGAATATTTTTTACCCGATTAATTGATGTATAAGTATTTATAGATACATTTGTACATTTTTTCAAATTTGCATGAAAAATAACAGGAAATCAAACTTTGCAAAAATCTCCCTATATTTTTTGTTTGTATAAAAATACAAAGAAATGAATTAATGCCTGACAATGTGACAAAATAAAAAATTAAAATAGCTCTCGCTTCCATTATATTGCATTAAATCACATTTAATTCACATTTTTATTATAATTTAAGGACTTTAGTATTAATGAATGAAACGAAATAATATAAACAATATGTTTTAAAGTCTATTCACATTCATATTAAATGAATTAAAAAGTTATAATTGTAACGTTTTAAATATATGTTGAATGTTATGATTTTAAGCTCTCAACTATTTAAGTGTGTCTATAATATTTTCTCTCGTTTCATCACGCTTGTTTTAATTGTCTATGTGCAAAATATCAGCAATTATTGTCTATAGTAATACCAATAAAGCTTGTACTCTGATATCTATTAATAATTAATTAACTTGAAATGGATATCAAAATAGAACCGGACGATGAAGTGCTGTCTATCTGGAATGAGGGGCAGTCGATTGACATCAAAGTGGAGACACTCGTGAAGCAGGAAGAATATCTTCACGAAACAGATCATCACGAGACTAATATGGTAATCTTAAACAAAATTAAGACGCCAAATTGTTTTAAATTCAAAGCATTACGCTATTATCATTGAAACTAGGAAACTCATCGCTTTGTGTTGCTTCCATAGGGAGGCAATCCAAAAAAAATGAATGATAACAAAATTGGGGGATACAGTTTGGTGTTGCAGCTTTATATCTATCATCGATATCCAAAATTCAATTGCACCACTGGATAGTTAAAGAATCAAAGAATGTATTGCGTTATGTAAGGACTTTGATAAATCGCGCGGGGCGGAGGGGGAAGCGCCGCCATTTTGAGGTCATTTTGCCACGTATCGAGATTTCTATTTACTATAACTTTTGACTCGGATAAGCTACGATGTTCGTTCAAGTTTCAATCGTTGGCTCTCGACAAAATCTATCGATTAACTATAAAACATTAGTGTAATATTGTGACTGTGTCTATAATTATGTTTTACGATATAAAAAAAATAAATCAAAAATGTGTAATGTCGAGCTATACGCGTCAAAATGCCAAATCAAAATTCAGAGATCGTATACTGTTGGAAAGGGCTTTTCAAGAGCAATCAAATGGTACCATTAAAACACTATATGACCGAGTCAAGCAGCAACGGAACGTAAAAATGGGGCGTTATATCACCTATTACGAGACGTATTCATCTACAACACACGGCCGTGTCCATGACACAGCCACACCTCATTTGGATTAAATCATTTTGTGTCAGCATTGAATGAAGATGTACCAAGCTTGCGCCAATTCAACCTATTGATATCAAATATAAAATACTTTATTTTGTTTCAGTTTCCAACAAACAATACTGACTCTACACATCCTATTGAACCACCAGCGATTAATCCATCTTTAAAAAATATATCATTGACACCATATGTAAATGAAATGCTTATTAAAAATGAACGTTTACCCCAGCAAGCAGAAGTTGTAATAATCCTTGAGAATATTGTTAGCTATGAGCGAAATTTCGTTTGCAGCGTTTGTTTTGATACTTTCCCATCATCGCAGATACTTCAACAACACTTGACTTGTCATGAAACGCCACAAATTGATGCCAAAAACAGGTTTGTTAATTGTCACAAGTCGCTCGAAAGCATTTATTCTATTTGATATCATTTATGTCGTTTAATTTTAATATTCACGATACTAACACATATTCGTGTCAGGTAATTTGAATGGTCTTGAGCAGCCATACTCAACCTTCTTTCCTCCGGGCCGCATTCCGATTTTTGCTTTTCTACGTGGGCCGAAAAATATTTACAGTGATCTGTAAATATAGCACATACCACACTGCACACACACGTATGTATTATGATGTCAAAACAAAACTACATTTTTTATGTTAATATGTACATATCGACTGTGGAAAGGAAAAGGACGTAACCCACACATATCAAATTTGACAGGAGGCGCAAAAAACGTGTTTTGATGATTTTGGGCCATATGCAAATTATGAATATACACAACCCTGAAGTGCGCGGAGACTTCTAAACTGGTGTTTAATTGACATAATCTTATATTAACTAAAGAAATCGTCTAGGAAAAACCTTTATTTCAGTCTTTTTCTTGGTTTTAATTTTTTACAAGGTCATTTTTTGAAACTTTAAAGCTTTATTTAGATACTAATTCGGCATTTGCAGCTAGCATCCTTTTGATAGAACGTGTATCAAGTTTGATACATTGTGATTATCGAAAAATACCTGTTTTGAAAAAACTGTGGGTTACGTCCTTTTTCCTTTCCACTGTCGATATGTATACATTTATGTATTTTTCATAGTAAAAAAAAAACAAATAAAAAGTACACAAAAATACCAATGTATCCTAAATATTAAATCGTTTAATTAAAAATTAATGTGAATTTTGATATTGAGTCAAACTTTTAAATATCTTTTAAAAATATTTAGTGACTATAATTATTTTGGGCCGCACATAAGAGCTGACTGGGCCGCAGGTTGAGTATGGCTGGTCTTGAGTGTACCGAAAAGCTTTGACAATACTAGATAGGACCAGAATATGCTCAGTTCATTTGTCAAGTACCATTGCCTGTTGTTAAATGCCATTGGCTTTTATTGATATGGGCATATGATCGATTGCCAGTATTGTCTTTTTTGATTAATCTATTTGTCTCTTTATTGAGAATGTAAATAAGATGTTTTTGTACAATTTCTTTTATTTAATATATTCATTATAAAACAAAAACACAACAGTTACAAAAAATACAACTTTTCAAATATCTTTTACCTTCAACGTTTAATGCATTCATTGAACCTTAGTCTATGACAAATGTTGATTTTTATTCAACGGTTTTTCATTTTTTTCTGTTTCCATGTAACAATTAAGAGTGAAGCTTGAAGCCAATGTCACAATAACACTCGACCATGACTCATTGTTAGCTAATACACCAACTAAGTCTTCCGACAGTGATAATCAAACAAACAATATGAATGACGTCAGTGACGGGGGAAATTCGATTGACATCAAATACGAAGCCATCGAAGTTCACCGCAGATCCATGAAGGTTAACGAAGTATTTCATATAAGACCATTTTTATCTGTTTCTATTCAAAATCAAATTATTTTGATATGTGAAAACAGTATCTTCGTGATGTTAAATAAATTTTGTTTTATTTTTGGTTTTAGTTTAAAATTTTAAATGTTAACCCCACGGTTCATACTGAATTAGCAGCGGTGAATTGGCCTCCGAATCAATTTCAAGCTGAACCTCACATTTATCAACAAAACACACTTACAGAAATATCACAGCAGAAAATTGTCGCTGTAATAATGATAGAAAACTGTGTTTTTAACGAGCACAATTTTGTATGCAGCGTTTGCTATCAAATATTCCCATCGTCAAACTTCCTTGAGCAGCATTCAACTCGCCATGCTAAATCAAGGTTTGTTACATTTTCATTGTTAAATAACTGCTGTTGCCGTAGTAATGTATTAAAAATATTTCTAAATCAATACCATATTCTATTAATCAAGCACACTTTTTGCATTTGTTTTCATGTATAAATTAAGAGTGAAGCTTGAAACCGATTTGTCAATCGACCCAGACAATGACCCGGTGACATCAAACAACGCAGATGACTCCTGTTGCACTAATATTAATGAAAAACATTCCATTGACATCAAACACGAACCACTGGCGAATCACGAAGAAACAATCATCGATCAAGATCAACAAAACATAATAACAAAAATTCTACAACGCGAAGTTGAAGCTGTTGTGATGTTGGAAAATGGCGTGTTTAACAGGCGAAATTTCGTATGCAGCATTTGTTTGGATATATTTCCATCGTCACATTTACTCAATCGACATGTGACTTTTCATGGAAAATCAAAATCCTATGGAACAAAGAGGTTTGTTTAATTTTGATATATATATATTTTGCTATTTGAGCTTATAAAATGTCACATTCTAGAGAAAATATTTTTGAATGTATTTTTTGAACACATTTATTAAGGCTTTTCCCGCATACAAAGTATGCTACCCAGACAGTTCCAACGTATTTCTTCAGCCACTGAAGTGACGATGCGCTGTCTTTTGACTGCATCATTCTTTTTAACATTAACGAAATAGGGAGTTCATATATTTTCAAACAACACCTGAACATGATTTAAACATTGTTTTCTTACGGTGAAATACATAATCTAAATAGAATTATGAAATTTAAATATTAAAAAACTGTGACAACTCTAAAAATATGACTTGATTTTATTGAAAAGACGCCTATAGCGTCTGATTCATTATTGTAATATATTTTTTTCCAAGAGAGTTAGCTATATTCACAGTGAAATAAACGTCGTCGAATACTTATTAATTGATTTAGTTTTAAACATCTCACATGAAGTGTATCAATAGACTGTGATAATGTCACAGGAAACACTTAGTTTGTTTAATGTTTTGACTGAATAATTACAGTTGTTCTCCAAAACAATTTCATATATTGTTCACTATGATAGAAAAGATTAATCTTTCATTTTGTTTTCATGCGCCGAAGAAGTGAGAAGCTTAAAAGGAATACAGAAATACAACCAAAGCTTAAACAACTGTCACAAGAGAACTCACATGATAGTGATCATTGCCAGTTGGCTGTGAATGATATTTGGAATGAAGATTATTCAATTGACATCAAAGATGAGCCACTTGTACTTCACGAAAAAATAATTGAACAAGAAAATGATCACAAGAGTAGAGAGGTATTAGCGATTATCAATTATTTTTTAAAGGAACGACTTTTTAATGATATATTTCTTTTAATTTTTTTCAACAAGAGTCACTCATAGGGTGTTCACTGTCAATACATAGTGAAAAGGCATAATATTATGAAAAAACACAATATTATTTTGTTCTAATTGATTCAAAAAATTCAAAATACGCATACTGCATACATAGACAGTTGAATTATTCTAAAAAAATCAAAATAATTATTACTGCACACATTTTTCGTGCTGTGTATTTTTTTAGTGTTTATGATCTAAAAAATTGCATACAAATACAAGCTTTAGTTTATAGTTATAACAAAATATAAATACTGCAGGGCTGTCGATATATGTCCCGGGGTCTTTATTTTCTTCCCTGAAATATATTTGTTTATTACTTTAAACATTTGCAGGGCTGTCGATACATGTCCCGGGGTTTTCATGTTCTTCTTCGAAATATATTTGTTTGCTTACTTGAAAAATTTTCAGGGTTGTCGATATATGTCCCGGGGTCTTCAATTTCTTCCCTGAAATATATTTGTTTAATAATTTAAACATTTGCAGGGCTTTTGATACATGTCCCGGGGTTTTCTTTTTTTCTCCGCAATATATTTGTTTACATATTTGATACATTTGCAGGGCTGTCGATATATGTACCGGGGTCTTCAATTTCTTCCCTGAAATATATTTTTTTATTAATTTAAACATTTGCAGGGCTTTCGATACATGTCCAGGGGTCTTCATTTTCTTCCCTGAAATATATTTGTTTATTACTTTAAACATTTGCAGGGCTGTCGATACATGTCCAGGGGTCTTCATTTCCTTCTCCGAAATATATTTTTTTGCTTACTTGAAACATTTAAAAGGCTGTCGATATATGTCCCGGGGTCTGCTTCTTCTTCTCCGAAATATATTTTTTTGCATACTTGAAACATTTGAATTATTCTAAAAATGATAAAATATAAATACTCGTCATTGTCGATATTGGATAAAGCAGCTCAGCAGGGCAGATCAATTATGATTTTAATGAATATATTATTTTATTATATCCGCTTTTTGCATATTTCGTTTTACAGTCCCGGTGTATTTTAGTTCTTTTAAAGAATTGAGTGAATTTCTAAGCATAGATTTTCTGGCTTATTCAATAAATAGGTTTGCAATTTAATTTTCACGCCAGTAAATTTTCTGACCTAAACTTTTCATTTAAAAGTGCAGCGAAAACCTCCCCCCCTCCGTTGAAAGCAACTGGCATACAGCTTCAAGTAATTTACTGTTGAATCTGAACGACAGATAGCTGGCTCTTAGCTCTGAAGAGTGCATTAAACATGTCTTTACTAGAACAACAATATGAATGTGCTGTCTGATCTCTCGTTTCTTATTAACGAAATCTAGGCACTCACGCCAACATCAGTTTAACCCTCATTTTAACATTCCTTTACCTCAGTATCCTTCCTTTGTCATCAAGTTCGTTTTCAAAAACATTTAAAAAGGTTAAAAATCTTTACTAATCGGTCGAATCCGATGATAGTGCAGCGTGTGCATACCTTAAACTGGAAAAAAACAGCTGTTTTTATCAGACAAATGCAATTTAAAAATATTATTTTTGCAGATGGATGCAATACATCGTTCTCGACCGAAGACTTTCAAAAACAATCAATGCGACAAGAGAGCCGCGCATTCTTGTAATCTCAATGGGCATAAAATGTCACACACTGAAGAAGAGCCTTTTAAATGTGCCGGATTCAAAGATGTCATAGTTCATAAAATGGTACACACTGGAGAAATGGCTTTGAAAGGTGACCAAAGCAACATTAAGTCTGCCGCATCTGGTAATCTAAAATCGCTTAAAACGTTACACACCGGAGAGAAGCCTTTTAAATGTGACAAATGCAACTTTAAAACTGTCGTTTCCAGTTCATTAAAAAGACATAAAATTATTCACACCGGAGAAAAGGCTTTTAAATGTGACAAATGCAATTATGAATCTGCATATTCTGGTTATCTAAAATCGCATAAAATGTCACACACCGGAGAGAAGCCTTTTAAATGTGACATGTGCAACTTTAAAACTGCTCGATCTAGTCATCTTAAAGTGCATAAAATGTCACACACCGGAGAAAACCCTTTTAAGTGTGACAAGTGCAACTTTAAAACTGTCAATTCCAGTTCACTAAAAAAACATTTTATGTTACACACCGGGGAGAAGCCTTTTAAGTGTGACAAGTGCAACTTTAAAACTGTCGATTCCAGTTCACTCAAAAAACATTTTATGTTACACACCGGAGAGAAGCCTTTTAAGTGTGACAAGTGCAACTTTAAAACTGTCGATTCCAGTTCACTCAAAAAACATATAATGTTACACACCGGAGAGAAGCCTTTTAAATGCGACAAATGCAATTATGAATGTGCTCAATCTCGTCATTTAAGAAGGCATAAAATGTCACACACCGGAGAAAAGCTTTTTAAGTGTGACAAGTGCAACTTTAAAACTGTCGATTCCAGTTCACTCAAAAAACATATAATGTTACACACCGGAGAGAAGCCTTTTAAGTGTGACAAGTGCAACTTTAAAACTGTCGATTCCAGTTCATTAAAAAGACATAAAATTATTCACACCGGAGAAAAGGCTTTTAAATGTGACAAATGCAATTATGAATCTGCATATTCAGGTAATCTCAAATCGCATAAAATGTCTCACACCGGAGAGAAGCCTTTTAAATGTGACATGTGCAACTTTAAAACTGCTCGATCTAGTCATCTTAAAGTGCATAAAATGTCACACACCGGAGAAAACCCTTTTAAGTGTGACAAGTGCAACTTTAAAACTGTCAATTCCAGTTCACTAAAAAAACATTTTATGTTACACACCGGAGAGAAGCCTTTTAAGTGTGACAAGTGCAACTTTAAAACTGTCGATTCCAGTTCACTCAAAAAACATATAATGTTACACACCGGAGAGAAGCCTTTTAAGTGTGACAAGTGCAACTTTAAAACTGTCGATTCCAGTTCACTCAAAAAACATATAATGTTACACACCGGAGAGAAGCCTTTTAAATGCGACAAATGCAATTATGAATGTGCTCAATCTCGTCATTTAAGAAGGCATAAAATGTCACACACCGGAGAAAACCCTTTTAAGTGTGACAAGTGCAACTTTAAAACTGTCGATTCCAGTTCACTCAAAAAACATTTTATGTTACACACCGGAGAGAAGCCTTTTAAATGTGACATGTGCAACTTTAAAACTGCTCGATCTGGTCATCTTAAAGTGCATAAAATGTCACACACCGGAGAGAAGCCTTTTAAATGTGACAAATGAAACTATAAAACTGTCGATTCCAGTTCATTAAAAAAACATTTTGTTACACACCGGAAAAAAGCCTTCTAAGTGTGACAAATGCAATTTTGAATCTTCATATTCAGGTTCATTAAAAAATCATAATAATTTCACACACTGGAGAAAAGCTTTTTTAATGTGACACTTGCAACTTTAAAACTGTCGATTCCAGTTCATTAAAAAAACATAAATTGTTACACACCGGAAACCTTTTAAATGTGACAAGTGCAATTATCAATCTGCTCAATCTGGTAATTTAAGAAGGCATTAAATGTAACACGCCGGAGAAAAGCCGTTTAAATAAGAGCAACGCAATTTTGAAACTGCTTCTCCTTGTCATTACACAACAGGAGAAAAGCCGTTTTAATGTGACATGAGCAATTATGTTTCTCGAACTCTTGTGTGTTTTAAATGGGTCTACCCATGCGTAAGCCATCCGATTGGTTCTTAAATTTAAACTCTTTTTTGTTCCAACAAAAAATCGCTCACTGTGGTGTAGTTGGTTAGAGTTTGTTCTACCAATTAGGGTGCCCTTGGTTCGTTTCCCGACAAGGTAAATTTCCTCCACTCATATAAAATTTTGCATGAGGCGCAAAAAAAGTGTTTTGGGCCGTATGCAAATTATGAATTATACACATCCTTGAAGTGCGTGGAGATTTCTTAACTGTTGTTTAATTGACATTATCTTATATTTAATAAATAAATTGCCTAGGAAAAATCTTTATTTCAGTCTTTTTTCTTGGTTTCAATTTTTTACAAGATTTTTCAAACTTTAAAGCTTAATTTAGATACTTATTTGACATTTGCAGCTTGCATCCTTTTGATAGAACGTGTATCAAGTTTAATACATTGTGATTATCGAAGAAAATCTGTGGGTTACATCCTTTTTCCTTTCCACAGTCGATATGTTTATGCAGGTATCGACGTTTTTAATTTTAATATATAAGTTTTGTTCCAGATACTTTACTTAATAAGTTGTTTCGGTGTACGTTATTCACAACGCTACTATTTTTTAATTCAATTTAATTCCCTTGAGAACTCAATTGGGGTAACGAAAATATTGTAAGCCCAACGTTGGAATCAAGGACAAATATATGTATTGCTATTTTCAAAATATTCTCTATGGTTTCGCGAGCTATGTTATGTTATATACTGATTCGTGTTTCACGTAAATTGGTCGTCTTCCCTGATCCCCAGGTGTGGCAATTGGGAATTTTCGTTTTTGTTTATAATTTTTTCAAGGAACTGAATGCCATTTCATTGATTCCCATGGATAAAGAGAAGCTTCGTATAGTCACCATTGTTTAAGCAATTAATAAGGCCTGGATACAAGTATTAACAGATGTTTTATAAATTCATTAATTTCTTAGCAAATTATCTTTTTAATGAAATCCGAAATGGTCTCTTAACACTTGATCATCAAAAAAAAAGACAGATGCTTGTATTTGTATGGTGAAAAGATTCTCAATATGTGAGGGAAAATAAGATCCCTTTAATTATTTAATCTATATTTAACTACTTTATTATACTGTCTGGTGATTTATTTGAGTAGTTAACTATACCGGATTGTCGTGACCAATTCTACGGCTATAAAAAAATGGCGTGTGGCTTTGTCATGGACACGGCCGTGTGTTGTACGTGAATACGTCTCGTAACAGGTGATATTACGCCCTATTTTTACGGCACTGCTTGACTCGGTCATATGGTGTTTTAATGGTACCAGTTGATTGCTCTTTAGAAGCCCTTTCAACCGTATACGATCTCTGTATTCCGATTTGGCCTTTTGGCGCATATAGCCCGACATTATACATTTTTGATATATTTTAATTCCTAACTATAGTCACAGTTAGGGCATCCAATCCCGGGATCCCGGTCAATTTCGGGATTGACAAATTTTGAGCAAATCCCGAAAATTTACACGAAATTTGTAAATCGAGGATTCCAAATTCCTCGGTGAAATAAAAAAAAAACATGCTTTTGTGAGAATCTGGGAAAAAGTATACCAAATCGAGGATTTCGAATTCCTCAGTAAGAAAATCCCGATCCCGGGATCCCGGGATTCAAAATTAATTAATCCCGGGATTGGAAAAAGGCTCCGGGATTGGATACCCTAGTCACAGTCTCAATATAACACTAATGTTTTATCAATAAAAGATAGATTTTGTTGTGAGCTAACGATTGAAATTTGAAAGAACATCGCAACTTCTTCGAGTCAAAAGTTAATGTTAACTCTTCCGTACCCTTGCAGCAACAGCAGCGGACCTCGGCTTTTAAACCTTTAAAATACCTGTGTTATAGGTCTCAAAAAAATATGGTTTTTTTTCTATTTGTCAATAAAATAGTTTTACATATGAATATAAATTTTAAAAAATATACATTCAACGTCTTCTTTGTATAGTTATACATAATTTAAAAGTCTCGTCGATTTTATCATCGAAAAATATTGAATTATCGAGCATGAGATAGACATATATAAATATCAATATGTAAGAGTAACAAGCACTAAGTTTTGCCGTGCGAAACAATCATATGAATTCCACGAGTAAGACAGAGAACGCAAAAAAAACAATATGCGATTGTGTTTGAACAATCTTAACGCTTGACGCTTATCAGCTCAGACGCGCGATCATATTCCAGACAATAGTGTTGCCGTAACCACATTCCAATACTTATATCCCGTTGCTAACTTCGCGATAATTACTCTGTTATATTCATTTATTGACTTGGAATTTACTTGGTAGAACTCCATTATAATATGGTAAAAACAGCAACGTTTTTAGTTCTACAGTTTTTTTTTATATTTATGAGTTGATAGTTATTTTGGCTTTCGCCATCGTCAGAACTCTGGTTAAAATTATTTTTTTCTCAGCTATATATTCTAATTCGAATTACAATTATAATATTACACTTATTAAATATGACTCTAGTGTTTCGAAGAGCGATAAGCAATCTCGAGTTTTATAAATTGATTTTTTTAAATCGATTTATGACTTTCTGCTCAAAGGCATGGATGTATGTGATGTCTTGAATTCCCCCCTCTCACCCATCGTATCCTATGAACGGGGCGTATCGAGAGCGATTAGCTTACCACTAATTCTGTCTTAGCCCTATACTTCTATCCCTACTCTCTTTGGAAAAAGAGAGGTTGAGCAACTGAGTAACAAGCAGATCTCGTAGAAACACTTCAGATGAGATAAACTCCATTAGGAGTCCATATGCTCCACATTGGGAGCGGATATGGTTTAAAAAAAAAATATTCTAATTCAAATTACAATTATAATATTACATACACTTATTAAATATGACTCTAGTGTTTCGAAGAGCGATAAGCAATCTGGGGTTTTTAAACGTTAATTAGGATAAATTTAACTGGTTTTTATTATTAATTACATCACATTAAATTTATTAACTATGGCGTTAGTGTTTCGAAACATATACATATTTTGAACGATTTTTTCACTCAATATTATGTGACCGTGTTTGTTGTGTACAAACTCACTAATAGTACCAATATATATTTTTTTCTTTTTTCAATCGGTGTCATACATTTCGTAATTTCATAATTATAAATATGTTTGTCAAAAAGTTTTATTTTCTATGCATGTTTCCAAATACATATAATGTATCAAAAATGTTCATTATATGTTTTTATATAAAACATTGTTTTACTTAGATAACGTATTTACGCGTGTGATTGATTATTTCCTTATCCCTTCCACTAACCGCTCACCGCCCGACAACGATTATTAGTTGCGTGACGCTTTGTGCATGACTGTATCGTTTCAAACATGATCGAGACACGTCCTGTCTACTAGCTGTTGCGTAGAATTTTGATTCTTGCTCCTTTCGACAATTATGCATGATTTGTATAAGTTTTTCAGGTTTTAGCCACAAGTTATGACACAAAATAAGTACTATACACTATGTAAAATCATATGGCGTTTTTTGAAAATGTCATTTTGCTTTAGAAATGCGTTTATATGACAAATTCTAGACGGTCACAGAGCGTTACTGCATGGTCTGCGAAGGGATTTTTTAGCACGGTAAGGGAAGGGTTAATAGAAATATCGATACGCAGCAAAATTACCTCAAAATGGCGGCGATTCCCCTCCGCCTCGCTCGATGTACCACAGTCCTTACATAGCGCAATATTTTTTTTTTGATTCTTTAACTATCCAGTTGTGCAATTGAATTTTTGATAGCGATAATAGATATAAAGCTGCAACACCAAACTGTATCCCCCGATTTTGTAATCATTCGTTTGTTTTGGATCGCTTCCCTATGGAAGCAATTTTAAGATGTCAAAAAATAAATAAATAATAAAAATCCACCTTGTACAAAAAATGCGTGTTTTTATTTGATCATTGATAAAATATTCGACCTTAAGATAAAAGTGCTTGTGCATCCTTCATCGTGGTTCACTGTAAAATTGAAAACAATCAAGCACCTTTTTTTGTATCTTTATTATTCTTCTCTATGAAAGTTCTAACTTTATCGGAATATTCTGTGTCTATGGTTTAATTTTTTATTGAAAATAATTTTTAAAAGTCACATAGACAATTTAATCAATGTATGATTAGTCATATAATAATAAAAAATATTAACTACACTACAAAATGATTTAAAGTGACTTCATTTATGGTTGATAATACATTAAAAAAGGCCTGCCAAAAATAGCGAGTGTGTTGAATTCTATTAAGCATTAAACATTAAATAACTTGATTGTAAATCTTTATATAAGTTAAATAAAATCCCATATCTTATTTATTCCTCTTTAAAAGATGGTCACTGAATTTAAACGGAATAATTGTGATTTAAAATAGAATCATTTTTCTGTTATAACCTAAAACAAAGAAACAAAAAGGGTTTCAATTAAACATTTATCAATTTTTAAGCTTTGTGAATTGTGTAATTATTTTTTTAATCGCTGCTACACATGTGTGACAAAGCAAACATCCTTAAAATAGTAACAATTTTATTTTAATTCCGACTCAAAAGATTATATTGTATTTATTTATTGTCTATGTATATACATAAATCTTCTTATTGTCTATTCTTACGAATCCGTTTGATCAGTTAGCTGTTGTAATCTAGCCAGTAGATCAATATGGATATTAAAAATGAGCCAGAAGATGAATTACCGCCATTGGATGGACAAGAAAACACGTATTTTGATAGTCAAAATAACATTTATGACGTAACAGATACAATAACACAAAATAAGTGACATATGTAAAGCAGGAAGATATCAAAGAAGATCTTAAAGGGGTAAGTAAAGATATCACAAAATGTAATCAGCTGACTGTTTATAGTACATAGAAGACGTTACAAGCGAATAGCTGGTTGTCTATAACTATTAAAATAAAACAAAACTAGGTATCTTAAAAAAATGGGGTGTGGCTGTGTTATGTTCACGACCGTGTGTTGTACGTGAATACGTCTCGTAAACGGTGATATTACGCCCCATTTTTAGGTTCCTGGCACTGCTTGACTCGGTCATATGGTGTTTTAATGGTACCATTCGATTGCTTTTGAGAAGCCTTTTCCAACCGCATACGATATCTGTATTTTGATTTGGCTTTTTGACGCGTATAGCCCGACATAACATATTTTAGTCACAGTTACAATATTACACTAATTTAATATCTGTAATCCATAGATTTTGTCAAGAGCTAACGATTGAAACTTGAACGAACATCGTAATTTCTCCGAGTCAAAAGTTATAGTAAATAGAAATCTCGATACGCAACAAAATTACCTCGAAATGGTGGCGCTTCCCTTTCCACCCCGCGCGATGTATCAAACTATGCGCTTGGGCAAGACTAGTAGTCAGCCAACCGCTTTTTGCCACGCTCCATACTCACACATTCATACATTTCAACAGATATCCATTAATCGTTCGTGACTTTGAGGTTAAGAAACCGATTAACATGCAGTTCTTGTAGAAAAACTTGTGAACGCATATTGATTCAAAATATAACAAGGACATTGCTTTATTTACGCTTTGATATTATTATTTTGCGGCTCATGGAAATTATTTATTTAAAAAATATATATTGAGTTTTTATACATGTGTAAAAATAATGCAATTGATTTCAGTCGGATACATTAAGAGATCATTTGAGCATCAAATTGGAAGATGGCCCATACCTGAGTCACCTAGATGATGGAGTTATTCCAAAATTACGTTCTATTAAGAATGAACAGTCTGAAGTGTTCGAGTTTCTTTCTGCTGCTGGCACATCGGGAGAGGTAATTGCAGCTTCTTAATACACCGTTTTTACACGGTATACACGTTTTATAAAAAACCGTGTATTACGTGACAAAATTCATATAAAAATCTAAGATTTGTTTCTTCTATGTAAAAATTTGTGTTATTTTTTAAAAAAAAACAGATTGTTGAAGAGAAAATCGTGTAAAAAAGTGTTGAAAGTAAATTACACAATATATTTTAATTCATGTCTACGCCTTTATGGCCCTCTAATAGAAGTGTTTTAACAGATTTTTTTTATAAAAAAAATGTTTGTCTTTTCAAAAAAGATTAGTAAAGATACAAAGTATAGAGCAAAACAGGACTAGTTGTTAGTAAATAACTTTTCCTGGAAATCCTGTTAATTGCTTTTTTTAAAACTTTATTTTTATTAGTTTTTTCATGTCTTCTCAAAGTAATATTGACTTGCTTATGTAAAATTAATAGATTTTCTAGTTTTTTTTATTCTGTTTGTTGACGACGCCTGACATTCTCTCCTCTCTCATTTAATTAATAAAAATAGACTGGTACAGAATTCCTATCGTTTCTTAAACTTACCACTTGTTCTCTTATTGGTGTATTTTTTATTTTCATTTAAAAAAAATGTGGTTTGGAAGCTATGTAACAATCAATCTTTGTACAAACAACGTATTTTTATTTAGATTCTACCAGAAATTCGTGTCCACTTTCAAGGTGCTTAACTATTTAAAGGATTTTCAATTTGATTTAATTGTATGTATTGGATACAGAGCCATTTAATCACAACTGAAAAAGCCTAAAAGAGTATGACAACAATATTTCAAACGAATCAGACCTGATACAAATTAAAATTAATTATATATGTAATGAAGTTATAATCGTCATTTTAGCTTTTCCTGTTCTAAGCTCAAGAAATGCTTAGTAATTAATTAATAACTTTTAATATTCTTTTTAGATTTCTGGAATAAACAAAGAGTCCAAGCCTTACATCGATCATCCATCAAATTATTCGGCTAAAACCGAATCACACGAAGAAGCAATCGTCATTGAAGTCCCTGGCGTTAAGAAAGAAATCTTGAAACTTGACCCAGTTGCTGTGATAGTACTCAAAAAGGAATTTTTTCACGAACGGAATTTCGTATGCAGCATTTGTTTCGATGTTTTTAAAACTTTAAAATCTCTATCGAATCACAAAAGCTTTCATACTGTGCGAAATCTATCAGCTATAAAGAAAAAGCTTTTTGAATGTGACGTGTGTGATTATAAATTCACACGAAGTGCCGATGTGAAACGTCACCAAAAGAGTCACAGTGGTAATTGTGAAGAAAAATTGAATTGTAATATTTGTAAGAAAAGCTTTGAAAACAAACTGATTTTGAGTGATCATAAATTAACCCATTACGTTAAAATGCCATTCGAATGTGACCAATGCGACCAAAAAACGGAAAGTTCGTGCGCGTCAAAATTACATAAACTAGTAAAAACTACTAAAAAAATCTTTAAATGTGAACAATGTGGCTACTTTTCTGTGCGCCTAACTGATTTAAAGCTACATTTAATGCGACACGCAGGCGAAAAGCCTTTCAAATGTGATATTTGTGAATATCAATGTGTGAAACTTGCTTTGTTGAAGTTACATATGTTGATTCATTCTGGAGAAAGACCGTTCAGTTGTAATCAATGCGATTTTAAATCGAGAACAAAAACTCATTTGAATGAACATATGTTGAAACACTCTGATGAAAAGCCATTTGAATGTGACGTTTGCGACTATAAAACGAAGACTTCGTATCATTTAAGGAAACATAAAAGAATCCATTTAAAAAACTACGTATGTAAAGTTTGCAATTTGAAATTTTCAAATTTATCTCTTTTTAAAAAGCATTTGTATGTCCATTATGTAAAAAAATCTTACAAATGTTCAAAATGTGACTTTACAACTAAGAATCGTGATTCGTTTAAAAAACATTTTAATATTCATAATAAGACTTTAAAGTGTGACGAATGTGACTTCAAAGCAGGAACAGATCACCTTTTAAAGTTACACAAAGCCAACATCCATAATGCTAGGCCTTTTACTTGCAATGGGTGTGACTATAAGTCAGCACGTTTCAATATGTTAAAGCGACATAAGTCATCGAAAGCTTGCGCAAAACGGTTTCAAAACGGGCAAAGAAAAGGGGTCAATGTAAAGGGTAAAGTAATGGAGAACTTGCAAATATAATTTGATCAGGCTGCTAAGAGACTAGAAAAATACTTCTCATCCGATGGAGATCGTTTAGGGACCCCAGTTGTTTCCTCATTATTGGCCTTATTCTTATGAATTTCAAAAAAAAAATAGTCTAAAAGGTTTAAAATATCTCTCTGCATCATTCCTCATACATTTTTTTTTATAAAATCCGTGGTTTTTTAATAAATAATCATATTTTAAATAACGCGTAAAAAAGAAGTCATCCCAAAACACATATAAAATTGCAACTGACACGTTTAGCCCAGCTATCATATGAACGATCTCTTATCGCCTCATCGCGTTATCGCGTATTTATATAAACTACAAAAGGTCCAAAAATATCACCCATATTAAAATAGATATTTAAGAAATTGTGGGTATTGGAGTCGCATTTCTTGAGCTTAGAACCGGAAAAGTTAATCATCATTTCAATTTCAACGTGATTTTTTAATTGTATGTCATAGGCGTTAAGCATTTTAATTATGTGTAATTATAATGTAATTTGTAAACCTTTTCATTGTTAATAGGTAGTTGCTTACATATTTATTTTTTATAAATAGCTCTGTTTATATATTTTTCATATCAGTTGATAATGATGAGCGAAACCGTTCCTGATCAAATAAATTTTATGTAAAAAAAGTACTTAAAAATGTTTTATTATTTTTATTAACATAAGTCGTCAAATTTGAATTGTTTGAATTTTGTACTTTTCCATGAGTTTTGTCGCTAACGACCCGGGTTTCGCCTTTCGGCATATTCAGGCATTCCAACTGCACGGATGTACTTGAACTGACGCGTTGTAAACAGTTTGTATCGTTTATAAACAAAAATATAAGTAGATCACTAAGTTAAAAGGATATTTACCCTGCAGAGACGAGAGCTTTTTTCTGATAAAAAAAATATTTTCTAAGCCATATTGAAATCACGGATAACTTTTATTCCTATCCAAAATTTAAAAAAAAAAAAAACGCAAAGTCGTTATAGAAACCCCGCATAACTATATGGTCATGCTCATCCTTTTATTACCGTGTTATATTGAGTACGGACATTAGTAAGGACAAAAGTGACCGTATGAGCTCGCAAACATTCGGGGTTGATATATAGCTAAACGTGATTTTTTTTTAAAAAAAGTACAATTTGACCTCTTTAGATCAACATAATTTCAATACAAATATATTAGAAAAATAACTGTAAATAATTTGATGTTTATTATAAAAAAATATCAAACAGTTTCAAAAAGTAAATTTAAAAAAACGGAAATTAAATAAATCACATGTGCTTTTGGAGTTCGTTTATGTCTCCACGGCTGATGACTAACTGTAGTCTGTACCCTTCTTAACCAAATATGAGCGAAAGCAACGATATTCAGGTAGAAAAGGGATTAATAGTGAGATCAATAGACAACGGAGTTGAGTGTGACCATATGGTGACACTCGTCCTTGGAGGGTTAAAATGTAAATTAACGAAAATTGAATGTATAAAATTTTCAATAAATTAAGTGGGTTTGTTATAATTATGGGGATTTATTGAAAATATTAATGACCAGATAATAACATAGGAATGTTTAAAATAAATCTAGAGTTTTAACTGACCTGTTATTAATGAAATGATTTGTTTTTAAGTCTTTGAATTAATATTTATTGCTAGAAAGTGCATGAATTATGAATAAATGACAATTATTTAAAAGGTGTACAACAATGGAGAATTTTGTAGATAAAGTTGCTTGTTTAAAATTGGCATACTGTTGAGCTGAGCTCGATTAATCTCTAAGATTTCTTGGTAAAATAATTAAAACTCGCCCCTGTTAGTGTATAACAAAAATTTACTTTTCATTTTTTTCTATTTTCTTATGAATTTCAAAAAAAAATAGTCTTAGGGCTTTTAAATATCTCTCTGCATCATTCCTCATACATTTTTTTTATAAAAATCTGTGGTTTTTTTTTTAATAAATAATCATATTTTCTTTTTACAAAGAGAGTAGGGATAGAAGGATAGGGCTAGGACAGGATTAGTGGTAAGCTAATCGCTCTCGATACGCCCCGTTCATAGGATAGGATGGGTGAGAGGGGGAAATTCAAGACATCACATATATCCATGCCTTTGAACAGAAATTCATAAATTGATTGAAAAATCAATTTTATAAAACTGTCCGTACCGGGATTTGAACCCGGGCCCTCTGTAGCCGAAGCCAACACCGTTGACCACTAGACCACACAGGTAGCAACTGAGGTTGAGCAACTGAGTAACGAACGGTTCTCGTAGAAAACACTTCTGTTAAGATAAACTCCATTAGGAGTCCATATGCTCCACATTGGGAGCGGACATGGTTAAAAAAAAAAAAAAAAAAATCATATTTTAAGTTGCGCGTAAAAAAAGACGTCATCCCAGCACACATATGAATTTACTACAGACGAGTGATCTCAGCTATCTAACGAACGATCATTATCACAGGCGCTTATCGCGTGATAGCGTTATCGTTTTATCGCGTATTTACATAAACTACTAAGGTCCAAAAACCTATGATATAAGAATACCTTAATAATAAACATTGTATCACCCATATTAAAATAGGTATTAAAGAAAATTTTGGTAATGGGGTCACATTTCTTGAGCTAAGAACCGGAAAAGTTATAATCATTATTAAAAATTATCCATGCTAATAATTTAAGCGATGTTCTTGGAGAATTGACGAAGCTCTTTAAAAGTTGATGACTACTCCAATTATAATTGCAAAACCTGAGCGTTGCTTTTCTATATTAAACAAAATTAAAACTTACCTTAGGAACACAACAAGTCAAGAAAAAATGACAGCTTTATCGATGCTTTCAATCGAGAAAGATATGATAGGAAAAATTCAAGACATAAATGAAAAAAATAAAGAAAAAATGTCAATAACAAAAATAAACGAATGGACTTTATTTGCAAAAGCTTCTTCTTTTAAATGTAATAATTTTTGAAATATTAAATAAAATAAAAGTAATAAGGTCTTTATCTGAAATTTTAATCTACCCAAAGAAAACCCAAATATAAAACGCACGAGCCGCCACTGCGAGCAACTGGGCAACAAATTTTTCTTAAAGAAAAACTTTTGATGAGGTAATTCCATAAAAAGGCCATTTGTTCCGCATTAGGAGCGGAAGAAGACTAGAGAACTAGATGAACTTCGAGTCAAATTGACCTTCAATTCCTACCTTCATACCTTAATTGTTTTTTTTTTTTATCACTAAACGAACGTGAAGAATTTTTTGACCTTCAAGTCGAAATGACCTTGAAAAAATATTTGACCTTCAAAGAATGGTCACCTCGAGGAGAAAGTTGAGCATCGAAAAAGACTCGGCCTTTGAGATGTTCGACCTTGAAAAAAAAATTGACCTTCAAAATTTTATGAACTCGAGGAACCACATGGCCATGGACAAAGTTCGACCTCCAATAAAAAAAAAAAAAATTTTTTTTGTTATTCCTTACTTGTTTTTTTTTTTGATCACTCGACGAGCGTGAAGAATTTTTTGACCTTCAATTCGAAATGACCTTGAAAAAATATTTGACCTTCAAAGAATGGTCACCTCGAGGAGAAAGTTGAGCATCGAAAAAGACTCGGCCTTAGAGATGTTCGACCTTGAAAAAAAAAATTGACCTTCAAAATTTTATGAACTCGAGGAACCACATGGCCATGGACAAAGTTCGACCTCCAATAAAAAAAAAAAATTTTTTTTTTTGTTATTCCTAACTTGTTTTTTTTTTGATCACTCGACGAGCGTGAAGAATTTTTTGACCTTCAAGTCGAAATGACCTTAAAAAAATATTTGACCTTCAACGAATGGTCACCTCGAGGAGAAAGTTGAGCATCGAAAAAGACTCGGCCTTTGAGATGTTTGACCTTGAAAAAAAATTGACCTTCAAAATTTTATGAACTCGTGGAACCACATGGCCATGGACAAAGTTCGACCTCCAATAATAAAAAAATTTTTTTTTTTTTGTTATTCCTTAATTGTTTTTTTTTTGATCGCTCGACGAGCGTGAAGAATTTTTTTACCTTCAGGTCGAAATGACCTTTAAAAAATATTTGACCTTCAAAGAATGGTCACCTCGAGGAGAAAGTTGAGCATCGAAAAAGACTCGGCCTTTGAGATGTTTGACCTTGAAAAAAAAATTGATCTTCAAAATTTGATGAACTCGAGGAACCACATGGCCATGGACAAAGTTCGACCTCCAATAAAAAAAAATTTTTTTTTTTTTGTTTTTCCTTAATTGTTTTTTTTTTGATCGCTCGACGAGCGTGAAGAATTTTTTTACCTTCAATTCGAAATGACCTTGAAAAAATATTTGACCTTCAAAGAATGGTCACCTCGAGGAGAAAGTTGAGCATCGAAAAAGACTCGGCCTTTGAGATGTTTGACCTTGAAAAAAAAATTGACCTTCAAAATTTTATGAACTCGAGGAACCACATGGCCATGGACAAAGTTCGACCTCCAATAAAAAAAAAAATTTTTTTTTTTTGTTATTCCTTAATTGTTTTTTTTTTGATCGCTCGACGAGCGTGAAGAATTTTTTTACCTTCAGGTCGAAATGACCTTGAAAAAATATTTGACCTTCAAAGAATGGTCACCTCGAGGAGAAAAATGAGCATCGAAAAAGACTCGGCCTTTGAGATGTTTGACCTTGAAAAAAAAAATTGACCTTCAAAATTTTATGAACTCGAGGAACCACATGGCCATGGACAAAGTTCGACCTCCAATAAAAAAAAAATTTTTTTTTTTTTGTTATTCCTTAATTGTTTTTTTTTTGATCGCTCGACGAGCGTGAAGAATTTTTTTACCTTCAGGTCGAAATGACCTTGAAAAAATATTTGACCTTCAAAGAATGGTCACCTCGAGGAGAAAGTTGAGCATCGAAAAAGACTCGGCCTTTGAGATGTTTGACCTTGAAAAAAAAATTGACCTTCAAAATTTTATGAACTCGAGGATCCACATGGCCATGGACAAAGTTCGACCTCCAATAAAAAAAAAAATTTTTTTTTTTTGTTATTCCTTAATTGTTTTTTTTTTGATCGCTCGACGAGCGTGAAGAATTTTTTTACCTTCAGGTCGAAATGACCTTGAAAAAATATTTGACCTTCAAAGAATGGTCACCTCGAGGAGAAAGTTGAGCATCGAAAAAGACTCGGCCTTTGAGATGTTTGACCTTGAAAAAAAAAAATGACCTTCAAAATTTTTTGAACTCGAGGAACCACATGGCCATGGACAAGGTTCGACCTCCAATAAAAAAAAAAAAATCTTTTTTGTTATTCCTTAATTGTTTTATTTTTGATCACTCGACGAGCGTGAAGAATTTTTTTACCTTCAAGTCGAAATCTTGAAAAAATATTTGACCTTCAAAGAATGGTCACCTCGAGGAGAAAGTTGAGCATCGAAAAAGACTCGGCCTTTGAGATGTTTGACCTTGAAAAAAAAAAATGACCTTCAAAATTTTTTGAACTCGAGGAACCACATGGCCATGGACAAGGTTCGACCTCCAATAAAAAAAAAAAAATCTTTTTTGTTATTCCTTAATTGTTTTATTTTTGATCACTCGACGAGCGTGAAGAATTTTTTGACCTTCAAGTCGAAATGACCTTGAAAAAATATTTGACCTTCAAAGAATGGTCACCTCGAGGAGAAAGTTGAGCATCGAAAAAGACTCGGCCTTTGAGATGTTTGACCTTGAAAAAAAAAATGACCTTCAAAATTTTATGAACTCGAGGAACCACATGGCCATGGACAAAGTTCGAGCTCCAATAAAATTTTTTTTTTTTTTTGTTATTCCTTAATTGTTTTTTTTTTGATCACTCGACGAGCGTGAAGAATTTTTTGACCTTCAAGTCGAAATGACCTTGAAAAAATATTTGACCTTCAAAGAATGGTCACCTCGTGGAGAAAGTTGAGCATCGAAAAAGACTCGGCCTTTGAGATGTTCGACATTGAAAAAAAAAATTGACCTTCAAAATTTGATGAACTCATGGCCATGGACAAAGTTCGACCTCCGATAAAAAAAATTTTTTTTTTTTTGTCATTCCTTTATTGTTTTTTTTTTGATCACTCGACGAGCGTGAAGAATTTTTTGACCTTCAAGTCGAAATGACCTTGAAAAAATATTTGACCTTCAAAGAATGGTCACCTCGAGGAGAAAGTTGAGCATCGAAAAAGACTCGGCCTTTGAGATGTTTGACCTTGAAAAAAAAAATGACCTTCAAAGTTTTTTATATTTTCAGAATTGGTGAAAATCTTCATGGGCGAAAAGTGCTGGGACGTTTTTATATCTTTATGAACGGCCGACTTTCGACGTTTTCATCACAAAATACTTTTTTTTAACTTGCCGGTCTTCATCAGAAAAAACTTGCCAAAAAATTAACGCTTAGATGTTTTGAAGACAACTTTTTCAGATTTGTCAGATTTGATCGCGACGTGGTACCTTTTATTTTTTCTGTCGTCTGCCAATCGATGTCCTTCCTCTGATGATTACCTCATCATCCACTAGTTCTTGAAGTCTTCCGGAATGCAGAATTCCTTTGGTTGATAGAAAAGGCAAGAAACCTTACTGGTGTCACCTTCAGCACGTGACTTGTTTAAAAATCAATGGAAATATAATATTTGGTTACTATGGCAACTTTTTCGTTTTTATGCCATTCGATGAAAAGGACATGTGAATGTTTCGTATCATTTGAGCGAATTTTTTCCTCTATTGTTTTTTTAAATTTTCGCATCTTTCAACAAGTTACATAGTAGAATACAACTTTGACTAAATAAATTATTTACAACAACTAATTGTTAGTCAATAGTTTGAGTCATGAGTTTTTGCGAAACTTTATTTTGAATAAATCTTGTCACATGATTAATCAATTAGTTTCAGTTTCCAAAGCAAACGATTTTCGCAAAATTTAATTTACGTTTTGAATTTTTTATTAAAATGTTTGAAGGTTGTGGGTATATTAAAATGATTTTTTTTTTCAGTCATGTATAAAGTTTATTTGCAAAGATGGCTTGTCCCAAAATGCTAATTATTAATTAATCCTTCAGTGTCTACACCCATTGCATAAAGAACCAAAAAAGTTTGAACACAAATGCCTTCAAATAAAGATTTATCAATTGATCAAAAAAATTAGCTTTTATTGGGACTCGAACCCATCAGCACCAACACAGAAACCCCCAACGTCTGCGCTATAGGACCAATCTTAAATGGCATTGATATAGATATTTTTTCCTTTTTTAGAAACCAGTGTTATTGAAAACTTTTTTTCATTGTTTGACATGAAGAGAGATTTTAACAATGCAAACTTTATTTTAAAGAAAAAAAAATCTGTTTTAAAACTTGTTTAAGTAGGTCAATTAATCTTTTTTTTAAAAGAGAGAGAATGAGCGGGGTGTAAAAAATAAGCAAGTCATATAAATTTTGCTTCCTTTTAATATATATTCAAGAAAACTCACAGATTTATGAAAGACTTCAGCACATTTTTGAATTAGAATAAAAACATTGGTCGCAATTGAATGGTTTTGGCAAAAAAAGTGCCATTTTTATGTATTATTAAGCCTATATACATTTGATGATTAAAAAATGAATTTTGCCACATTAATTTTTTTTCTCACATTAATATTACTTAGGTACTTAACAGTGATACTCCGTGTTTTTGAAAAAAATAATTTTGCCTAATATACACTCAAATTCGATATTTAAAAAATCTATATTGACTCGGTATAGATAGCACTACACATATTCATCAAAATATTGCTTATATTCTATTATAATACTGATTCACGCGCAGATTTCAAATAAGCATCGAACGACTTCAGACCAAAATGTGACATGTAATGTGAAACGTTCTTAAATGTTTTGGTCACATTATAATGGTTTCCCACTAGTATGTGATAGTTTATGTTTTTTTAAGCCTGACTCACGTACATATCGAAAGCTACATTGGTCGCATTCGAATGATTTTTCGGCAGTGTGTGACTTTTTATGTATTATTAAGCTATGTGTACGCGAACATTTAAATGTACATTTATTACATTTGAATGGTTTTTCACCGGTGTGGCACACTTTATGTTTTTTTAAGCCATCTGCGCTTACACATTTGAAAGTGCATTGGTCACATTTGTAGGGCTTCCCTCCAGTATGTGTTGTTTTATGTGTTTTCAAGCTAGATACCAGCGCAGATTTGAAGCAACACTGATCACATTGGAAAGGTTTTTCAATAGTATATGATATTTTATGATTTCTTAAAGCTACTGCATACATGGTCCGAAAGCTACAACGATCACAGCTAAATCGTTTTTCACCAGAATGTGTCATTTTATGTGATGTTAAGTTACATTTACGCGAACATTTAAATGTACATTTGTCACATTTGAATAGTTTTTCACCAGTGTGTGACATTTTATGTTTTCTTAAGCCATCCGCGCGCGCACATTCAAAAGTACATTGGTCACATTTAAACGGTTTCTCACCGCTGTGTAAAATTTTGTGTTTCCCTAAGCTACACACTAGCGCAGACTTAAAGGAACACTTGTCACATTTGAAAGGTTTTTCGCCAGTATGAGACAATTTATGTTTCTTTAAACTTGATTCTAGCGCAGTTTTAAAAGCACATTGATCACATTTAAATGGCTTTTCACCAGTGTGGACCAGTTTATGTTTTTTCACCTTTAATGCGTGCACAGATCGAAAGCTACATTGGTCACATTCGAATAGTTTCTCGCCAGAATGAGACATTATATGTAATTTCAAATTGATTCCGTTAGTATATTTTTTATAACATTGATCACATTCGAATGGTGTCTTATCGGTGTGTAACATTTTATGCTGTTTTAAATAAGATACATACAATGTACGAAAGCTACATTGGGGACATTTAAATGGTTTCTCGCCAGAGTGTTTCATTTTATGTACCTTTAAGTTATTAGTACGCGATTATTTAAAAGAGCATTGGTCACATTTCAATCGTTTTATATTGAATTTAGATTCACCGTGGTCAGATAGGTGTTGTTTCAGTAAATGTGACGATGAGAATACATCAAAACAGAAACTGCACACAAAATTTCGTTCATGAAATGCACCATTTTCCAACAAAATCACAGCGACAACCTTTTGCTGTATAATTTCATTTTTTATATATGTTTCATTTATATGTTGTGTTTTAAGTAATTGGTGTCGAGGTGAGTTCATCGGTGGAAGTTCAATAGTATGTTTGGGAGTCGGAAACTAAAAAAAAAATATAATATTTAATATTTTTAAGAAGTAAATAAAAGTATTAACAATAAATAAGCTAAACTGAAAGCCCGTTGCCCAGCAACGTGAGATTTTTGTTGCAAAGTATTTAATTTTATTTTATTTTATGGTATTTTATTTTATTTTATGGTAATTTATTTTATTTTATTTTATTTTTTGGAATAATGTCAAGTTTGCTAACATCCATTTTTCGTAGGAGCAGAAATTTCGTAAATTATTTAATATTTAGAATAATGTTCAAGTTTGCTAACAAACAATTATTGTAGTAGCCGAAATTTCGTTTATATTTAATTTTTGGAATAATGTTCAAGTTTGCTAACAACCATTTTTCGTAGGAGTAGAAATTTCGTAAAATATTTAATATTTGAAATAATGTTAAAGTTTGCTAACAATCATTTTTCGTAGTAGCCGAAATTTCGTAAATTATTTAATATTTGGAATAATGTTCAAGTTTGCTAACAACCATTTTTCGTAGGAGCAGAAATTTCGTAAAATATTTAATTTTTAGAATAATGTTCAAGTTTGCTAACAACCATTTTTCGTAGGAGCAGAAATTTCGTAAATTATTTAATATTTGGAATAATGTCCAAGTTTGCTAACAACCATTTTTTGTAGTATATATATTTTATTCAACTAATTTTCAAATACGCCAACAAATACATTTCGTAGAAGAAGAAAAAGACCCGAGGACAATCAGTTCGCACACATTTGTGAAAAGTGATTATTTTATCGACTATTAATATATAGATTTAGTATGAATAAAAGAGTGGAAACTGGAAGGTGTGCAATGTGGTCGGATAGACGGACATTATCGGCTATTAATATATAGATTCAATGACCATGAAGATTTTTTTGACCGTCAAGTCGAAATGACCTTGAAAAAATGGTGACCGTGAGGTGATCATCAAAAGTGATCATCAAAAATGACTCACCCATTGAGATATTTGATCTTGACAAAAATAATTGACCTTCGAAATTTGATGAACTCAAAGAACAATAAGGCCATGGCGGAAATTTTACCCCTTATTTTATTTTTTTATTTCAAAATGAATTGAAATTTGATAAATGAATGAATGAAGAATTTTTTGATCTTGAAAAAAAAAATCACAAATATTCTTGCCTCGGAACGAAATTCGATAAATAGACATATAGAAAAAAATCTGAATTAATAAAACATGTTTTTATTAGATTCTCAAAAACGCACTTAAATAACAAAGTCAAAATTTTTATACATTGAAATAAAATTCATATTTTACAGAGCAATATAAAAATCATTGAAACAATTATAATAAGTTATCATAAATTTGAATAAATAAAATTTAAGATTTCGTCTAAAAGTGCTTGGCGGAATTTCAATATTAAATAAATATGTTTAATGTATGTTTGCTCTCAATGTGGACCAACCGACATTCCAATATAGATATCTTGACAGAAGTAATGATATAAAAGAAAGGGGTCCAGATAAGAATCATAATTTCAAAATTTTAGGAAACCAACATTTTGCGACACTACCATCCACGCGACACCCTCCAATCATGGAATCACAAACTGGCAGCATACAATAAACTATCGAGGTAACTTATTTACCCTAACGTTATACAAGAGAAACCCTGTTTTAGATCAATTAACTACCTAGGAAGAATTACTGAAAAAATCCACAATAAAATTAAGCATTCGGTTAACGTGGCATTTAAGGTTAATAATAATTAAAGAATGCAGCTTAAAAACAGTAAATATAAAATCAAAAACCCTGTCCTGTGGATCGTGTAATTCGATTTACATAGGACAGACAGGTAGAAGCATATGAACACGTGCAAAAGAGCATATAAGATCTTTTAACAAAACAAAATCAGATTCAAAATTTTCAAACCATTTTTGACCGAGTCTCATGACATTTGTTTAAGTTTAGCGCCAACCGTTTTGCATCTTTGTCATTAAGGTCAAAAATTAAATTAAAAAAATTATTACAAATTAAAATTAATAGGCACAAACAAATAATCTTAAATGAACAAACCATTATAAATTCACCACCGTTGTTAAAACCCCTAATGTAATTAATAATTAATGTCAGTGTAATCTATATAAATATACCTTGAACTAAAACCATAGTTAATAAATTTAATATAATTAATAATTAACATCAGTTTAATTTATTTAAATGATTTTAAAAACCACAGATTGCTTATCGTTTGTATAAGGATGTTAGAGTGAAAAATATGATACATTGTGTAAAGCTGAGAATAATATAGGTTTAATCATAGTTCTGACAATGGCGAAAGCAGAAATAGCTGTCAAATCATAAATATAAACAACTATAGAACAAAACACATTGCTACTCTTACCCTATTATGTCGCTGAAAGTCTTTTTAAGTTTCAATATTGTATCACAAGAAAAAATAGTTAAGTCAATCATATCGTAGAATAATAATAAGCTGACATGATAAACGTTTAGTACCTGCAGTTTCCGTGACGGCATCAATCAACAACTTTTTTTGTTATTTTTTTTCCGAGAACCGGTCTTTTTTAAAGCTTTTTTACGATGTGTTTTTTTATGTGTCCTAACATTACCATGGTTAATAGATCTATAGTCACACTCGTCGCACTTGAACGGCTTCTCTCCGGTGTGTATCATTCGATGTTTTTTAAAACTCGTCGAACGCGTGGTCTTAAATTCACATTTGTCACACGCGAACGGCTTTTCACCGGAGTGAAATAGCTTATGCGTTTTAAGCTGGCCAAGAGAATAATATTTACAATTGCAAATGTCACAGTGAAAACGCTTTTCGCCAGTGTGATATTTACGGTGAGAATTCAATATTCCAGCTCTGAACGTTTTAAAATCACACAGGTTACACTTGAAAGACATGACGGCAGTGTGTCTCTTTTTATGTAACATAAAATGTTTACGCGTCTTTGATTTATAGCTACATTCGTCACACGCAAACAGTTCCTCTGATGTATGTATCATTTTGTGCTCATTCAGTTTTGCTTTCACTTTCGATTTGAAGCTGCATTGGTCACACGTGTAGGGTTTTTCCGCCGAGTGACACAATTTGTGTATTTGGAGGTCACACATTCTAATGCACTTAAAGTTGCAAATTTCACACAAAAACCGAAACTGGCCGTTATGTCTCATTAAGTGCATTCGCATATCAATCGGGCGCTTACATATAAACGGACATCTGTCGCATTTAAAGATCTCCTTTACAACTTTTGAGACTTTGTGCCAATAGTTTTCGCAATTATTCTCAGTTTCTGGGGTGCACTTGTCACATTTAAAAGGCATTTCTACAGTGTGAATGCTTCTATGGTTGTTATATTCTGATATATCAACATGTTTCTTGTAACAAATGTTGCACTGAAACCGGTTTAAGCAAGTTTTTGATAACTTATGTCGATTTAACGTTGTGTAACATGATGTCTTATAGTTACAAGCATTGCAAGTAAAAGGCTTAGCATTGTGGATGTTGGCTTTGTGTTCTTTTAACCTACGATCTTTTCCTGTTTTGAAGTCGCATTTGTCACATATAAAAATCATTTCATGAAGATTAGAATGTTTTTTTAACGCTCGAAGACTCGTAGTTGCAAAGTCACACTTTTCACATTTGTGAGGTCTCTTTCTATGATGGACAAACACATGCTTAAGTAAAAGCGATAGATTTAAAAAACTCAACTTGCAGACTTTACATATATAGTTTTTTTTAATATGAATTCTTTCATGCTTCATCAAACAATAAGACGTTTTCGTTTTATAGTTACAAACGTCACATTTAAAAGGCTTTTCAGTAGAGTGTGTCAACATGTGGCGCTTAAGATTAGCTTTTGATCTGAATTTAAAATCACATTGATCGCAACAAAACGGTCTTTCATCGGAATGAATCAACAAATGTTTCTTCAAAAAAGCAGGTCTCACAGAAAAGAAGCCACATTGTTCGCATTTCAAGATTTTTTTAGCAGTTTTTGCTAGTTTATGTAATTTTGACGCGCACGAACTTTCCGTTTCTTGGTCGCATTGGTCACATTCGAATGGCATTTTGACGTAATGTGTTAGTTTATGATCATTCAAAATCGGTTTATTTTCAAAGCTTTTCTTACAAATATTACAATTAAATTTTTCTTCACAATTACCACTGTGACGCTTTTGGTGACGTTTCACATTGGTGATTTGTGTGGATTTATAATCACACACGTCACATTCAAAAAGCTTTTTCTTTATAGCTGATAGATTTCGCACAGTATGAAAGCTTTTGTGATTCGATAGAGATTTTAACGTTTTAAAAACATCAAAACAAACGCTGCATACAAAATTCCGTTTGTGGAAGATTTCATTTTTGAGTATTATCACAGCAACTGGGCCAAGTTTCAAGATTTCCTTTTTAACATCAGTGACTTCAATGATGATTGTTTCTTCGTGTGATTCGATTATAGCCGAACAATTTGATAGATGATTGATGTCAGGCACGGGTTTGTTGTTAATTCCAGAAATCTTAAAAGAATATTAAAAGTTATTATATATACAAGATAACAATAAAATAAATTAAAACACGAAATGAATCGAATTATTTTTTAAATTTATTCAACTCTCGCGGCTTGGAGACTATAAAAATACTTCTCTGCCGATGGGGGTCGTTTAGGGACCCCAGTCGTTTTCTCATTATTGACCTTATTCTCTCCTAATATCTCTCTGCATCATTCCTCATACATTTTTTAAATAAAAATCCGAGGTTTTTAAATAAATAATCATATTTTAAGTTGCGCGTAAAAAAGACGTCATCCCAGCACACGTGTGAAATTTCAACTGACGAGTTTAGACCAGCTATCTTACGAACGATTGCTTATCGCCTCATCGCGTTATCGCGTATTTATATAAACAACAAAAGGTCCAAAAAAACTATCGCCCATATTAAAATAGATATTTAAGAAAATGTGGGTATTGGAGTCGCATTTCTTGAGCTTGGAACAGGAAATGTTAAAATGACGATTATAACTTTATTATATATTTAATTATTTTTAATTTGTGTCAGGTCTGATTCTATTTAATTTTTTTTGTCATACTCTTTAAGGCTTTTTCAGTTGTGATTAAATGGCTCTGTATCCAATAAATAAAATTAAATCAATTTGAAAATGCTTTAAATGGTTAAGCATCTTGAAAGTGGACACGAATTTCTGGTAGAATCTAAATAAAAATACGTTGTTTGTACAAGAATTGATTGTTACATAGCTTCCAAGCCTCATTTTTTTAAAATGAAAATTACAAAATACAGCAAGAAGAGAACAAGTGGTGAGTTTAAGAAACGGTTAGAATTCTGTACTGGTCTATTTTTGAAATTAAATGAGAGAAGAGAGAATGTCAGGCGTCGTCAACAAACAGAATAAAAAAACTAGAAAATCTAATAATTTTACATAAGCAAGTCAATATTACTTTAAGAAGACAAGAAAAAACTAATAAAAATTTAGTTTTAAAAAAAGCAATTAACACGATTTCCAGGAAAAAATATTAACTAACAACTGGTCCTGTTTTGCTCTGTAATTTTTATCTTTACTATTCTCTTTGGAAAAGACAGGTGAAGTCACTAAGTAACAAAATTTTTTTTTATAAAAAAAATCTGTTAAAACACTTCCATTAGAGGGCCATAAAGGCGTAGACATGAATTAAAATATATTGTGTAATTTACTTTCAACACTTTTTTACACGATTTTATCTACAACAATTTGTTTGTTTTTAAAAATAACACAAATTATTACATAGAAGAAACAAATCTTAAATTTTGTCACGTAATACACGGTTTTTTATAAAACGTGTATACCGTGTAAAAACTGTGTATTGAGAAGCTGCAATTACCTCTCCCGATGTGCTAGCAGCAGAAAGGAACTCGCAAATTTCAGACTGTTCATTCTTAATAGAACATAATTTTGGAATAACTCCATCATCTAGGTGACTCAGGTATGGGCCATCTTCTGATTCGATGCTCAAGGGATCTCTTGAGATATCCGACTGAAATCAATTTGCATTATTTTTACATATGATATAAAATTTAATATTTTTCTTTAAAATAAATACTTTTCATGGGCCGCAAAGTAATAATATCAAAGCGTGAATAAATTAAATTGTTTTATATCAAAGTCACAAACGATTTGTGGTTTTCTGTTAAAAGGTATAGATGTGTGTGTATGGAGAGTGGCAAAAGCGAATAGCTAGACTAGTCTTGTCCTAATACATGTTACTTTTTTTTTCTCCGAAAATTCACTCAATCCTTAATTAAATAATTATCTTTTATAAAAACAAGAAATTGATTTAAATTGAATATAATAAAAGGATAAAAAATGCATGGAACGAAATATGTTGATGACTTACTGATAAAGGTTGATTGTTTGTTTAATATTCATATTTTCTAATTTTAATATTAAAACACTAAGTACACTTTTTAGTAAAAATTTATATCGATCTTGGAAAGGAAAAAGGACGTAACCCACATTTTTATCCAAAACAGCTTTTTTCGATAATCACAATGTATCCAACTTGATACGCGTTCTATCAAAAGGGTGAAAGCTGCAAATTCTTAATTAGTATCTAAATTTAAGGACGTAACCCACATTTTATCCAAAACAGCTTTTTTCGATAATCACAATGTATTTAGCTTGATACGCGTTCTATCAAAAGGGTGAAAGCTGCAAATGCCAAATTAGTATCTAAATTTAAGGACGTAACCCACATTTTATCCAAAACAGCTTTTTCGATAATCACAAAGTATCCAACTTGATACAAGTTCTATCAAAAGGATGCAAGCTGCAAATGCCAAATTAGTATCTAAAGTTAAGGACGTAACCCACATTTTATCCAAAACAGCTTTTTTTGATAATCACAATGTATCCAACATGATACGCGTTCTATCAAAAGGATGCAAGCTGCAAATGCCGAATTAGTATCTAAATTTAGCTTTTAAATTTGAAAAAGATGACCTTGTAAAAAAATAAAACCAAGAAAAAAGACTGAAATAAAGGTTTTTTCAAGGAAATTTCTTTAATCAATATTGGGTTATGTCAATTAAACACCAGTTTAGAAGTCACCGTGCACTTCAAGGGTCTATATCATTAGATAGGTATGTGCAAACAAAATTAATTAATAACTTTTTCGAAATTCACGGAAGCTTTCGTGATCGACCAAATTTTGCTTTGGGATTGAACGGATGGACACCCATGCTATACATGCTGTGCTGTTTTAAATTATAAATTAGATAGGTTGTAGCTTATTGGGACAGTACAGCGCACTGTCAGAAATGAAAATGGCGTGGATTCGGTTCACATCCGTCCGCTTTCGGTCCGTTTCCGCGACTCTGTGTGCTAGAGGGGTTAAAGGGAACAGTTATTTGCATGTAACATCTTTAATGTGCTATAAACAGCCCGCTAATTACTGTTTGGGATATTTCCACTTACCCCTTTAACATCTTCTTCGATTTCTTCCTGCTTTACATATGTCATTTGCTCGTGTTCAGTTATTGTATCTGTTACGTCGTAAATGTTACTCTGGCGATCAAACAACGTGTTTTCTTGTCCATCCAATGGCGGTGATTCAACTTTTGGCTCTATTTTAAAATCCATATTGATGTATTTGCTAGATTATATCAGCTAACTGATTGCGAACAATCTTAAGAATAGACAATAAGAAGATTTATTTATATATACATAGACAATAAATAAGCACAAAATAATCTTTTGAGTTAGTATTTAAATAAAATTGTTACTATTTAAAAGATGTTTGCTTTTGTCAGACATGTGTAACTTGATTCACAAAGCTTAAAAATTGACAATGTATAATTTAGACACAATTTGTTTTGTGTTAAACAAGAAAAATGATTTTATATTTATTCACAACTATTCCAGTCGAATACAATGACCATCTTTTAAAAGAAAAAAAAACAAAATATGGGATTATATTTATTTACTAGATACACAAACTAGCAATATAACGTTTGGAGCTTACTTTAGTTCAAAACACTCTTTATTATTTTCAGACCTTGTGAAATGTATTAATAGTCACTCCATATCATTTTGTAGTTCCGTAACTATTTTTTATTATTATACGACTAATCATACATTGATTAAAATGTCTATGCGAAAATGAGCTGTTGGTTATTTATTACCTGGATACTATATTTTATAAAGTTTGTGGCTAGATTTAACATTTCATTTAAAATCGGAAGACTATGCAGCTGTGCTCTATTTATTTCCAAAATTTCCTGGAAAAAGAGCTTATGACTGTCCGTATTTGGGTGTAACATTTTTATCCCTTGTTCCTGATTGAACACGTGTCCTTCCGAAATTAAGTGATTAGCAAAAGTAGACGTGTCTTTTTTCAATCTCAAGGCTGCCATATGTTCTAAAACTCGGATGTTGAGTGTCTTTTCTGTTTTGCCGATATAAAACATTGTACAGCAAGAGCATTGCAATGAGGAGGCGCAAACCTATGATATAAGAAAATCTTAATTATAAACATTGTATCACCCATATTAAAATAGATATTTAAGAAAATGTTGGTATTGGGGTCGCATTTCTTGAGCTAAGAAACGGAAAAGTTAAGGAGACAGAGTATCTTTCTTTGTTTTGCAATTGTAGTATAAGCCACATTGTAAGATGAGCTGATATATTTTTTAACGTGTTGGTAACACTTAAAAAGTTTTTCTCTAATGTGAAATAATTTTAAGCCTTCTTATGTTAGACACACAGTGGGTATAGTTATGCCAGCAGTAATATGGAATAGTTACTTGCTGTTCACTATTTTATCACAAAAACAGACGGTTTTTCAATTGCATTGGTCACTCAAGAGAGGATTTTTATAATTGTGCTATATTTCATCTTTTGGAGACGTCATATATCTAGACCAAGCTTTATTCTTTTTTACTTATGTGTACAATTCAATGATCTTTGAGTAGCAATAGCAATTCATTAGAGAAATGGCTTACATGAATAAGGCAATTTTAAAACTAAGTTTGTCACATATGAAAAGCTTTTCTCCATTGGGTGACATTTTACGATTTTTGAGTCACTGTATGCTTGGCTGACAAAATATGATCTTATGGTATACATATCGACTGTTTAAAGGAAAAAGGACGTAACCCACACGTATCAAATTTTACAGGAGGCGCAAAAAACGTGCTTTGATGAGTTTGGGTCATATGCAAATTATGAATTATACACAGCATTGAAGTGCACGGTGACTTCTCAACTGGTGTTGAATTGACATAATCTAATATTAATTAAAGATTTTGTCTAGGAAAACCTTTATTTCAGTCTTTTTTTTTGGTTTTCATTTACAACAAGGTCATCATTTTCAAACTTGAGAGCTAAATTTAGATACTAATTCGGCATTTGCAGCTTACATCGTTTTGATAGAACGTGTATCAAGTTTGACACAATGTGATTATGGATAAAACCTGTTTTGAAAAAACTGTAGGTTACGTCCTTTTTCCTTTTCAATGTCGATATATATATATATATAAAAAACAAAATGAAAATATTGATAAATTTCTTCGGAGTCGGAGTCGTTAATCACTTTAAAGCTGGAGTCGGAGAAATCTTTCTATCAAGAAAGGAAGATGAATTATCTTGCTGTTCATATTTCAAGGCTTTTCTCGATTGTGCAACATTTTATGCCTTTTTAAATGACCAGATCGGGCGAATTTATAGTTGCATTTGTCACATTTAAAAGGTCTTTCTCCAGTGTGTGGCCTTTTATGCACTTTGAGATGCCAAGGTCGGGCAGATTTAAAATGGCATTCGTCACATTTAAAGGACATCTCTCTGGTGTGTGTAATTTGATGCGATTTAAGAACACCAGATGAGACAGATTTAAATTTGCATTGGTCACATTTGAAAGCCTTTTTTCCGGTGTGTGACATTTTATGCAATTTGAGATAATGAGATCGGGCAGATTTAAAATTGCAATGGTCACATTTAAAAGGCTTTTCACCAGTGTGTATCATTTAATGTGTTTTGAGATTACCAGACGAGGCGGATTTAAAATTGCATTGGTCACATTTAAAAGCTTTTTCTCCGGTGTGTGTCATTTTATGCAATTTGAGATAATGAGATCGGGCAGATTTATATTTGCATTTGCCACATTGAAAAAGCTTTTCCCCAGTGTGTATCATTTTATGTGTTTTCAGATTACCAGACGAGGCAGATTTAAAATTGCAATAATCACATTTAAAAGGCTTTCACCAGTGTGTATCATTTTATGCATTTTCAGATTACCAGACGAGGCAGATTTAAAATTGCAATGGTCACATTTAAAAGGCTTTTCACCAGTGTGTATCATTTTATGTGTTTTGAGATTACCAGACGAGGCAGATTTAAAATTGCATTGGTCACATTTAAAGGCCTTTTCTCCGATGTGTGACATTTTATGAAATGTGAGATGAGCTTTTTGGACAGATTTAAAATTGCACTTGCCACATTGAAAAGGCTTTTCACCAGTGTGTATCATTTTATGCGTTTTCAGATTACCAGACGAGGCAGATTTAAAATTGCAATAATCACATTTAAAAGGCTTTTCACCAGTGTGTATCATTTTATGTGTTTTGAGATAACCAGACGAGGCAGATTTAAAATTGCAATGGTCACACTCAAAAGACTTTTCACCAGTGTGTATCATTTTATGTGTTTTGAGATTACCAGACGAGGCAGATTTAAAATTGCATTGGTCACATTTAAAGGCCTTTTCTCCGATGTGTGACATTTCATGAAATGTGAGATGAGCTTTTTGGACAGATTTAAAATTGCACTTGCCACATTGAAAAGGCTTTTCACCAGTGTGTATAGATAATCGTCGATGCATTCGACTGAGAAAAGGAAAAGGGACTAAAAGGGTTTCTTCAAAACAGGTTTTTTTCGAAAATCACAATGTATCGAACTTGGTGCACGTTCTATCAAAAGGATGCAAGCTGCAAATGCCGAATTAGTGTCTCAATTAATTTAGCTTTTAAGTTTGAAAAAATGACCTTTACTAAACTAAAACCAAGAAAAAAGACTGAAATAAAAGTTTTTAAATTTCTTATATAATATTAGATTATGTCAATTAAACACCAGTTTAGAAGTCTCCGTGCACTTAAGGGTTGTGTATAATTCATAATTTGAATATGTCAAAAAATTATCAAAACACGTTTTTAGCGCCTCCTGTAAAATTTGATATCTGTGGGTTACGTTCTTTTTCCTTTCCACAGTCGATATCAAATATGGTCTATGTGACGAAAGTCCAATCTCCATTGATAGAAGTGTTATTTTCCTTTTCGTTATTTTGTGAAACAATCTTTTGTTCTTTACAACACACAAGTAAATATTTAATAGACGAATGATATCATAAAAACTTTCTTCAGTTTCCGATAGCTGTACGGGAGTGTCAAAGGGAATCATCTTTACACTGATACTTTTATGCATTTCCTTCCATTTTGACCGGTTCGAGATTGATATCCATGAGAATTTATATAAAGCAAGATGACATGCAAACAAGCCTTGTTCTTTTGTCTTTAAAACATATCTTTGGTCACGTTCCTTGCATTTTGGTTTGACGGTTGAGTTTCTCTTGCGTTCAATTGACATCCGACAGTTTATGTCCTAAGTCGATGACTTTTTGTCATACCAACACCAGAATGGCGAATTTCGTATTCAACGACAACTTAACCAACAAAATCATCTTTAATTTTATTTCGAAGTGGTGGATAAACGTCACTGATTTATATTATATAAAAGTTATTAAGCAAATATGAAACATTATTGCAGGATTAAACAAATATATATTTGGTTTAAAAACCTCGTTTGGTTTGACCTGAAAAGCATGGAGCATTTTAAAACAGAATTTTATGAAAACTTGATTATGATATTTTACAAAACCGATATTGAAGCAAAAATTTCATTTTTTTATAAGTTTAATTGTACAGAAAATTCTGGAACAAATTTAAAGATATCTGTTACAATGGATGACAAGGTTTTAGAATTTGGATTTAAAAACGGGAAAAGATGCAATCAAAGCAATTCAAGAAATTGTGTTATCCTTAGTTTTCATTTGGCTTAAACTTTTGAAGGGCTTCTAGCCAGTATGGGACATTTTATGCCTTTTTAAATTACCAGAATACACAGTTTTATAATTGCATTGGTCACATTTAAAAGGTTTTTCTCCAGTGTGTGACATGTTATGCATTTTAAGACATCTAGGATAAATAGTTTTGTAATCACATTGGTCACACTTAAAAGGCTTTTCTCCAGTGTGTGACATGTTATGCATTTTAAGACAACTAGGATAAACAGTTTTGTAATCACATTGGTCACACTTAAAAGGCTTTTCTTCAGTGTGTGACATTTTATGCAATTTGAGATTACTAGAATTCACAGTTTTGTAATGACATTGGTCGCACTTAAAAGGCTTTTCTCCAGTGTGTGACATTTTATGCCTTTTAAAATTACGAGAATTTACAGTTATATAGTTGCATTGGTCACATTTAAAACGCTTTTCTCCTGTGTGTGACATTTTATGCCTTTTTAAATTACAAGAATTCACAGTTTCATAATTGCATTGGTCACATTCAAAGGGCTTTTCTCCAGTGTGTGACATTTTATGCATTTTTAGAACACTAAATTTCACAGTCTTGTAATTGCATCGGTCACATTCAAAAGGCTTTTCTCCAGTGTGTGACATTTTTTGCATTTTTAAGCAAGTAGAATTCACAGTTTTATAATTGCATTGGTCACATTCAAAGGGCTTTTCTCTAGTGTGTGACATTTCGTGCATTTTTAAGCAAGTAGAATTCACAGTTTTATAATTGCATTCCTCAAATTTAAAAGGCTTTTCTCCAGTGTGTGTCATTTTATGAATTCTTTAATTACTAGAATTCACAGTTTCATAATTGCATTTGTCACACTTCAAAGGCTTTTCTCCTGTGAGTGACATCTTATGCCTTTTTAAATTACTAGAATTCACTGTTTTATAGTTGCATTGGTCACATTTAAAACGCTTTTCTCCTGTGTGTGACATTTTATGCCTTTTTAAATTACAAGAATTCACAGTTTTATAATTGCATTGGTCACATTCAAAGGGCTTTTCTCCAGTGTGTGACATTTTGTGCATTTTTAGGCAATTAGAATTCACAGTTTTATAATTGCATTGCTCACATTCAAAAGGCTTTTCTCCAGTGTGTGTCATTTTATGAATTCTTAATTTACTAGAATTTACAGTTTTATAAATGCATTTGTCACATTCAAAGGGCTTTTTTCCAGTGTGTGACATTTTATGCATTTTTAGAACACTAAATTTCACAGTTTTGTAATTGCATCGGTCACATTCAAAAGACTTTTCTCCAGTGTGTGACATTTTGTGCATTTTTAAGCAAGTAGAATTCACAGTTTTATAATTGCATTGGTCACATTCAAAGGGCTTTTCTCCAGTGTGTGACATTTTGTGCATTTTTAAGCAAGTAGAATTCACAGTTTTATAATTGCATTGCTCAAATTTAAAAGGCTTTTCTCTAGTGTGACTCATTTTATGAATTCTTAAATTACTAGAATTCACAGTTTCATAATTGCATTTGTCACACTTCAAAGGCTTTTCTCCTGTGTGTGACATCTTATGCCTTTTTAAATTACTAGATTTCACCGTTTTATAGTTGCATTGGTCACATTCAAAAGGCTTTTTTCCAGTGTGTGACAATTTATGCTTATTTAAACTTTTTGAATTCATAGTTTTATGATTGCATAGGTCACATTTAAAAGACTTTTCTCCGGAGTGTGTCATTTTATGAATTCTGAGATTACCTGAATAAAAAGTTTTAAAATTGCATTTGTCACATTTAAAACGCTTTTCTCCTGTGTGTGACATCTTATGCCTTTTTAAATTACAAGAATTCACAGTTTTATAACTGCATTGGTCACATTCAAAAGGTTTTTCTCCAGTGTGTGTCATTTTATGCATTTTAAGACCACTTGAATTAACAGTTTTGTAATTACATTGGTCACACTTAAAAGGCTTTTCTCCAGTGTGTATCATTTTATGCTTTTTTAAATTACCTGAACAAACAGTTTTATAATTGCATTTGTCACATTCAAAAGGCTTTTCTCCGATGTGTGTCATTTTATATTTTTTTAAGTCAGCCGAACGAGCAGCTTTATGACTGCATTGGTCGCATTTAGACCAATTACCAATAAGGGCAGTTTTATGATAGCATTGGTCATAGTTGAGAGTTACTTTCTCAGATTGAAGTTTTTTATCTGCCTGTAAAGAAATAAAGTATGTTTCAAATAGGAAAAAAACACAGCATCAAACATTCTTTCATCTACATATATTGTGTCACTTAGTCACTCAACTTCTTTTTTTCCAAAGTGAGAAGAAGGGAAAGAAGGATAAGGCTACAACAGGACAAGTGGTTAACTAATCGCTATAGGATATTGCTAAAGGATCAGAAGGATGGGAGAAGAGAAAAAAATGTGGATCTACATCACAAACACCCAGTCTTCGATCACAACTTTGAATTGAATAATTTTTAAATTCACTGTGATAGTACCGCAAATCAACCCCAGAATGCGTGATGGATACAGCAAGCTGAACCAGCTATGCCACAGCAGGCGATGTTGATGGCGAACATATTAATGGTGGAATACACCACTGACGAACAATTTCTTAAGTAGATTCCTCTTTTTTCGATTAAAAGGAAATGAGGGTTAAGTGAGATTCTCATTGGATGTCACTGTTCCTTAGAGACAAGGTTGTCTCGTGTTGATGGCGAGAAACCAAAATCAAACGAAACATTCTAAACATAATTCAGGTATCAGACATCTTTAACCCTTAAACGCCATAAAAAAAAGTCCTACTGTGCCTTGCACGCTGGCTATAATATGCAATTATTAATTTAATAAGATATTGACAAAATAATTCGTTCATTTGTTCAGTAAGTTAAATTGACGAGATATGTCGTCTGTGCCGGTCATCCAGCTAATCACTCTCGATAAAAGATTCATATTTATTAAATCATTTCGCATCATTTTGTAATATCACAAGATATCAGATAAAATTATATTGTTGATACCTTAATAAGTGTCTTGTTTATACCTTTCTAGACTGGTGACCACCATTTTCATGCTGGATTACTTTTTCATGGACTTCAACTGCTTCGTATTTGATGTCGATGGAATGATCTTCATTCCAAATATCATTCATATTATTTTGGTGACTTTCATTACTATCCGAGTTTTCTGATGGAGAGATTTCATGTTTCGGCTCAATTTTGATTTGCATTTTTACCTTCTTACTGATTTTTTTACATGAAAACAAAAAAAAAGATTAATCACAAACTGCCAGCTCAACTTTCTGTTGTCCAAGCATATACATCTCTGATATATTGATAAACCTACGAGGAATGGAAATCATTTTAATGAAAATCAAACATCAAAAAAATAATCAAATCAAAAAAAACAAGACATCGTCAGTCATGGTTAAAGAGAAACGTTGAAACTGGCTGGGTTAAATTCTGCGGATGCCTCCGGAAAGCCTTTATTCTGGGTGCCTTTTCTAGCCTTGGACGACTGTCGGGTCATTTCCATAGGATGAACTCTGCAGCGTTGAATGATGCTGGTTGTTATGGGGGAAAGCAAAGCGATTGGCGGGAAACAGGAACTATAAAGGTTAGAACTATACGCTATCCTTCATAAAGGGAACGAAAGATGAAAAAAAGATGCGTTCGCAAATTCAAAATAAAACAGTTTTATCAAGACCAGGGGTGGGGAGCCTTTTTGTTTTAAGGGCCGCATTCATTTTTCTGATTCGACATAAGGCCGCAGTAAACATTGACTCGGGAATCTTTGGCCGAAAACAGTTTTATGCTAATTTCTCAAGCCAAAAAAATTGCAAATTTTCCAAAATTACCAGCGTGGGATCTTTTTTTTAAGTCTTTCAGGATTTTTCAAATCCAAAATCTCAGGATTATACGGATTCACAAAACTTTTGAGAATAAGCCAGAAGGTCGAAGGTTCCCCACACCAGGACTAGACTCTACACTGTGATTTAAATAAGTGCAAATCTAAGGCTTACTTAATCACATCTCAACAGTTAATATTTTAATTCGATGAAAGAAAAGATTGTTAACTATATTTTAATGCTTTTTGAACTTTCAATCAAAGCAAACCTTCTTTGTCCATCGGATTTTGATGTCCCATGAAGAGTCACATGTCGATTGAGTAAATGTAGCGATGGGAATATATCCAAGCAAACGCTGCAAACGAAATTTCGCCTGTAAAACACGCCATTTTCCATCAATACAACAGCTTCAACTTCGCGCTGTAAAATTTCTCCTTCGAAAGATTGTTCGTTGATAAAACGCGTCGAAGCAAGTTGATTCCGAGAAAAGCTTGTGGAATTCGGGTCACTTGTTCCTGGACAGGTAAGATTGGTATTTTGTAACTGAAAAGTAAACTCAATATTAATTGACATGCATTTGATGAAACAAAGTTTAACTTCCAGCATTCATTAAGTATGGTGACTTTTTTGTGAAAATAATTATTATATTCCATTTGATTTACTGTTAACGTAAAGATTACCTTTTGAGAGTCGTGTTGATCTTGATCGTCGATTGCACCTTCGTGATTCGACAGTGGCACGTGTTTGATTTCAATGGATTGTTCTTCATTCATATTAATGCAGCAGGAGTTATCAGCGTTGTTTGATGTCACCGAGTCATTGTACGTTTCTATTGACAAATCGCCTTCAAGTTCCACTCTTAATTGTTACATGAAAACAAAAACAATGTATGTTGAATACAATCAACTTTGGCTTAATGTGTTTATTGTCTATAATAAATATTTAAGAGAATAATATTTTATTTTATTGAATGTAAAATGAGAGAATGATATAAATGTTATTTTGAATATTATTTAAAGAAACTAGCTGTAAGCCCGTTGCCCAGCAACGGGAGATTTTTGTTGCATTGTGTTTAATTTTATTTAGTTTAATTTAATTTAATTTAATTTGATTTAATTTCATTTAATTTAATTTAATTTAATTTTATTTTATTTTATTTTATTTTATTTTATTTTATTTTATTTTATTTTATTTTATTTTATTTTATTTCATTTCATTATCTATTAATTTGAAAATGTACGCAAACAAAATACATTTCGTAGAAGAAGAAGATGTCTCGAGGACATCATCAGTACGCACACATTTGTGAAAAGTGAAAAGCGAGTGATTATTTTATCGACTTTTAATATATAAATTTAGTATGAATAATAAAGTGGAGACTGGAAGGTGTGAAATGGACGCTCACTCAAACAAACACTCACCCACTCAAACACACATACGGACCTTATCGGCTATTAATATATAGATATAGCCACCCCTGCATATACAAGGGGTGCATTGATCAAATTTCACATTGAACGGCCGCTACTGTTCAAGCTGATTACTTGGGGAAATTGGTAAACGAAAGTCTTGGACAAATCGGACATGTGTCTCGGCTTGAATTGCTAGAAATCTGGCAACCCTAATTTGGTAAATCTAATATGAGTGCAAAGGCTTAAAAACATGTTCATGCAAATGTCAATCTGCGTTCATTAAATTAAAATGACATATGACAAATATGTGTTATTGTTTAAATTATGGATAACTTATGAGCCTAATTGTCTACGAACCTGGTTTCCAAAAAAAGATTCGCTTTTCCATGCAAAGCCACGTGCTGTTGAAGTAAATGCGCTGATGGGAAAGTATTAAAGCATACGCTGCAAACAAAATTTTGCTCATAGAAAACACAATTCTCAAGCATTATTACAACGTCTACCTCTTGCGGTAAACGTTCATTTTTCATTTGCAGTAAGTTTAAATCAGGTGTCAAAGATAAATCATTCTGAGACAAAGTCATCGGTTGCGGGTTGAAAGGATGTGCAGAGTCAGTATTGCAAGTTTCAAACTGAAACAAAAAGAAAACAAAATATCGTATCATTTGTCATGGGTTGTAGTTCTAGCACGAACAGCGTTTTTTTCAAAATATTTATCGAATTTTGTTCGAAGGCATGGATATTTTCAATTCTCTCCCTCAAGATAAGAGAGAGATTAGTTTACAACTAGTTCCTTCCTAGCCTTCTCTAATCTAGACAAACTTCTATCGAGATACCTTCATAACAAGACTTTATGCTTCACATGGGAAGCGGACATGAAAAGAAAAGATTTTTTTTCATAAAGGTTGGTGACATGCCAATAAGTTTGCTTAATCTCCGTTGAATGTCTAGGATTTAAAACATTTATTGATTTGCTCCAAATGATTGATCTATTATTCATTTTGCACGGACTTCAACACAAATCCTTCCAATAGACAAAGAAGACAAAAAATTACTTCGCTTAGTTTATGACCTAATTGAAGCTTTTGAGGTTTCCTACTTTCTATATTTCACATTTTTTTTGACAGTACCATACACCTAGGAAAAACAGAGCAAATGAAGTTCATTCATATTGTATCGAACTGGCAGAATAAGAATGAGACGGCTGTGGTTATAGCATTATACAAAAATCGGAAATATGGAGAAGAGTGACACATCAAAGACATGTAATATTTAATTTTGCCCTCTGGATGATTTCAGTTGGACACCCCTGGTTAAGTTAGTGACGTTAAAAATTGAGTTGCAATCGCTAAGAAGTGAAAGTTGAACTTTACTTCAGAAGCAGAAGCTGTAATAGCCGGTTAATCCTTGCCTAAAAAATGCTTCTTTTCAAGGCAGATCTTCAATATATGTATATCGACTGTGGAAATGAAAAAGGATGCAACCCACACATATCAAAATTTTACAGGAGGCGCAAAAAACGTGATTTGATGATGTTGGGCCATATGCAAATTATGAATTATACACAACCTTGAAGTGGACGGAGACCTCTTAACAGGTGTTCAATTGACATATTCGAATATGAATTAAAGAAATTGTCTAGGAAAAACCTTTTTCAGTCTTTTTTCTCTGTTTAAATTTTCACAAGCTCTTCTTTCAAACCTAAATTAGATTCTAATTCGGCATTTGTGGCAAACATCTTTTTGATAGAACGTGTATCAAGTTTGATACATTGTGAATATCATAGCTGTTTGATACATCCTTTTTTCATTCCACAGTTGATATGTTCATTAACAATTTGATAGAAACTAATTGCAAGTATTGCTTTGATTGCGTTAAAAAAAATACTTAACGACATTTACATAGTCATATAATATTTAAAGTTTTGCGTTCAAAGAAAACTCGACGGTCATAACCTCAAAAAGCATGCGTAATGGCTACACGTGTTAACCACGTAACAACTGTAACAATGTTTTTATGTGATTTAAGAAGATCTGAGCGACTCAATTATGCTCAAGATTACCTTATTAGTCTCGCGATGATCTGTTTCGTCAACAATTTCTTCCTGCTTTTCGGGTGTCTCAACTTTGATGTCAATCGACTGTTCCTCATCCCAGATAGCATATACATTGTTTGGCAGACTATCGCAATGATACGCGTTCTCTGATGCATCTGTCGACGGAAATTTATCGTCTGGTTCTGTTTTGATATCCATTTTGAAGAGAATTTCGATTCAGTCAATAGAAATCAAATGTCAAGCTTTATAAAATACAGTATTACCGTAGACAATAGATGCTATTCATAGACAATTGAATCAATGTATGCTTCGATTAAAAAGTATAACGTGTATGAATAAATACAAAGTAAATTGAGATTTTTATGCTATAAATTTTAACCCGTTAACAGCTAGAAAAAAATAAAGTTTTTTGTCTTGTAAGCTAGCAATTTTCTAAAGGCTAATAAAGGAAAACTTAATGTCATTTTATTAATAATTCAAGCACTTGCTATCTACTTGCTAACATTAATTCAAAAGCTTAAAAACAAATCAACTCATTAATAATAGGTCGGATAAAACCCTAGATTTATTTTAAACATTCCTATGTTATTATCTGGTCATTATTATTTTCAAAAAATCCCCATAATTATAACAAACCCACTTAATCCATTGAAAATTGTGTACATTCAATTTTCGCTAATTTACATTTTAATAGCCTTTTAAATTAGTGATCTACTTATATTTTTGTTTATAAACGATACAAACTGTTTACTACGCGTCAGTTCAAGTACATCCTTGCACTTGGAATGCATGAAGATGCCGAAAGGTGAAACCCAGGTCGTGAGCGACAAAACTCACGGAGAAGTACAAAATTCAAACAATTCAAATTTGATATTGAAATTCCATCAAGCACCCTCAGTCGAAATACTTAGTTATAGCTTAAACATATTTGAGGTATCACTTACGCCTTTATTTTAATTGTAAATGCTTAAATAAGGGGAAAAATTAGCTTTAATAAAATTAAAATATTATAAATGCTCGATATTCAAAACACGGCATCAAAGCGATGTCTCAAGCATGTTGTATACGTTGCGGGCACGGGGCTAAGAACCCATTTCTTAGAGCAATTCAATTTCAATGATTTTGTGCAAAAGACGTTATTTTTTTTTAATTATTTATTAATATTTGGATGTAAAACTATTTTTTATAGAAATACCTGAAATGATAAATAATTATTGACAATATAAAGAGACATATTGAATGACTCAACTGGCTATGCCTGTATAGTGAGCACGGAGGTGTAAAATATGAAATATATACACAGACAGGATTATAATAAAACATTTTTTTTACTTTTTCCAAATAAAATTTATTGGATCAGGACCGGTTTCACTCATGGTGAGCATTGTCAACTGATAAGAAATACATTAAAACAGTGATATTTAAACAAACAAAACCATGTTTAAAACCATGTCCGCTCCCAATGTGGAGCATATGGACTCCTTATGGAGTTTATCTCAACAGAAGTGTTTCTACGAGAACTGCTTGCTACTCAGTTGCTCAACCTCTTTTTTTTCCAAAGAGAGTAAGGATAGAATGGTAGAGCTAGTACAGGATTAGTGGTAAGCTAATCGCTCTCGATACGCCCCGTTCATAGGATAGGATGGATGAGAGGGTGGAATTCAAGACATCGCATACATCCATGCCTTTGAACAGAAATTCATAAATCAATTGAAAAATCAATTGATAAAACTGTCCGTACCGGGATTTGAACCCGGGCCCTACGTAGCCGGAGCCAACAACGTTGACCACTCGACCACACAGGTGGCAAATAAATATATTCAAGAATAAAATTATTGAGCTGCTCTGTACAACATCGACATACCTGCAGTTTTCATTTTTTTTAATTTTAAGAATAATTCAAATGTTTAATTATGCAAAATAATATATTTCGAAGAAGAAGAAGAAGAAGACCCCGGGACGTAACTACCAACGAAAATTATGCACTATGAATAGTCAGATTTGATAGTCTTTCACACATTCATTATAGTTAAAAAGCATACGAAACGACGTAATCGTTTGTGAATGCGCGTGTGTGTACTGACCGCTAATTTTAAATATTGATTAAACTTCTAATGACGTTATTGTACGTAGTTAAAAATAGAATTATTAAAACAGACAGCGATAAAGTTTCTGAATCCAATACACATTAAACTTCATACTAATATGGTGGTAAAATGACAGAAAGGTAACCTGAAAATCATTCGTTGAATCCGCTGGTTGTATGTAAAAGTCAAACGAATCTTCATTTGATGAATGTGTTTCTGCATTATCTTCCTGTTGGTATGGTTCAAGCTTGATATCCATTGTTTCTTTAGCAGCTCAAAATTGAAAAGAAATGACTTCCAACTTTTTTTTGACTGAACATAGACAATAAAATCATGTTTAGTCGTATATCGTGAAGATAGACAAAATGGACATTATGACATTAGAGATCTACAAACAGGGGCACTGTCGTCCAAGATTAGGTGACGTAATTTCCTTTACGCCTAGTTTGCATAAGGAACTGACATCAGTAAAGCATAGATTACTTCATGCCAATGTAAAGTGCTTTTATGTGTATCAAATTTGACTGAGAATGTTCAAAAAACCACTGCAATTACAAAAACAATTCAAAAGCAACTTGATGCTCAAAATAAGACAATGTCATGTTTGACAGAACTACGCAAGCATATAAAATGTTATAACTTGTTTTTGTTGATATTCTTGAATCCTTACAAACAAAGCTTAAAACGACATGATTTAAAATTATTTTTCAAGGAATTGATAATCGCGTTGACCTGATCTGTGCCGTGCAAAATTTATATAGCCATACACTGAGGGCCGTGATTTTTTTTCAAAAAATAAAACCTAATAAATATGTTCTTTTTGGACATATGTTAATAGTAAATCACAGACACTTACAATTAAAACACACGATAAGTTATTTCCGCCATCATTTTGTTGTGCAGTTACTATCATTTTAGGTCTAATCATACATTGAATTAATTGTCTATGCAAATAAGAGGAAAATTTTATTAGAATTATTGTCTATGTTATTACTGCTATTTATAAAGCTTGTAATTGGATTTCTATCGACTAAATCAAAATTATCTTAAAATGGATATCAAAATTGAACCAGACGATGAATTTCCGTCAACAGATGCATCAGAGAACGCGTATCATTGCGATAGTCGGCCAAACAATGTAAATGCTATCTGGAATGAGGAACAGTCGATTGACATCAAAGTTGAGACAACCGAAAAGCAGGAAGAAATTGTTGACGAAACAGATCATCGCGAGACTAATAAGGTAATCTTAAGCATAATTCAGTCGCTCAGATCTTTTAAAATCACATAAAAACATTGTTATAGTTGTTACGTGTAGCCATTACGCATGCTTTTTGAGGTTACGACCGTCGAGTTTTCTTTAAACGCAAAGCTTTCAAATATAATATGACTAAAAATGTCGTTTAAAAATTTTTAACGCGTTCAAATTAATACTTGCAACTAGTTTCTATCAAATTAAAGATCTGTCTTGAAAAGTAGCATTTTTTTAATAATACATATTGCCGGATTAATAGGCAATTACAGCTTCTGCTTCTGAAGTAAAGTTCAACTTTCACTTCTTAGCGATTGCAACTCAATTTTAAACGTCACCAACTTAACCAGGGGTGTCCAACTGAAATCATTCAGAGTGCCAAATTAAATATTACATTTCTCTGATGTGTCACTCTTCTCCGTCTCATTCTTACTCTGCTCGTTCGATACAATATTATGATGGCCTACATTTGTTCTGTTTTTTCCCAAGTGGCTGGTACTGTAAAGAAAAATGTGAAATGTAGAAAGTAGGAAACCTCAAAAGCTTCAATTAGGTCCCAAACTAAGCGAAGTAGTTTAGTCTTCTTTGTTTATTGGAAAAGTTTGTGTTCAAGTCCGTGCAAAATGAATAATAGATTATATCATTAGGACCTAATATATAAATGTTTAAAATCCTAGACATTCAACGGAGATTAAGCAAACTTATTGGTATGTCACCAACCTTTATTTAACATTTTCTTGCATTTTCATGTCCGCTTCTCACGTGAAGCATAAAGTCTCGTTATGAAGGTATCTCGATAGGAGTTTGTCTATGTTCGACAAGGCTAGAAAAGGACTAGTGGTAAACTAATCTTTCTCTAACCCTAAGAATCGGAAGGGTGGGAGAGAATTGAAAATATCCATGCCTTAGAACAAAAATCGATAAATATATTGAAAAAAAAATGCTGTTCGTGCTAGAACTAAGACCCGTGACAAATGATACGATATTTTGTTTTCTTTTTGTTTCAGTTTGAAACTAGTAATACCGATTCTGAAGATCCTTCCAACCCGCAACCGATGACTTTGTCTCAGAATGATTCATCTCTGACACCTGATTTAAACTTACTGCAATTAAAAAATGAACGTTTACCGCAAGAGGTAGACGTTGTAATAATGCTTGAGAATTGTGTTTCCTATGAGCACAATTTTATTTGCAGCGTCTGCTTTGATACTTTCCCATCAGCGCGTTTACTTCAACAGCACTTGACTTTGCATGGAAAAGCGAATTTTCATTTGGAAACCAGGTTCGTAGACATTTAGGCTCATAAGTTATGCAGCGTTTGCTTGGATATATTTCCTTCACTTTATTTGATCAATCGACATGTGACTCTTCATGGGACATCGAAATCCGATGGACAAAGAAGGTTTGTTTGCACTTTGCAGTTTGCACTGTTTTTTTTTTACTCCACCTTTCAGCTGTCACAGATATTTCATATTATCTTAATTTCTATCGGAAAGTTGATTCAAAAAGTGCCCTAACTCGTGTTTACCGGCGCTGACGTTTGATTTTCATTAAAATGATTTCCATTCCTCGTAGGTTTATCAATATATCAGAGATGTATATGCTTGGAGAACAGAAAGTTGAGCTGGCAGTTTGTGATTAATCTTTTTTTTTGTTTCCATGTAAAAAATCAGTAAGAAGGTTAAAATGCAAATCAAAATTGAGCCGGAACATGAAATCACTCCATCAGAAAACCTGGATGGTATTAAAAGTCACCAAAATAATATGAATGATATTTGGAATGAAGATCATTCCATCGACATCAAATACGAAGCAGTTGAAGTCCATGAAAACGTAATCCAGCATGAAAATGGTGGTCACCAGTCTAGAAAGGTATAAACAAGACACTTATTAAGGTATCAACAATATAATTTTATCTGATATCACTTTTAAGGTGTTCACTGTCAATACTTGGTGGAAAGGCATTATAATAAAAATAATAAAATATTTAAAACATTAAACCGAACCGAACACGAAACCGGTCCTGATCTAATAAATTTTATGTGGAAAAAGTACTAAAAATGTTTTATTATTTTTATCTGATATCTTGTGATATTACGAAATGATGCGAAATGATTCAATAAATATGGATCTTTTATCGAGAGTGATTAGCTGGATGACCGGCACAGACGACATATCTCGTCAATTTAACGTACTGAACAAATGAACGAATTATTTCGTCAATATCTTATTAAATTAATAATTGCATATTATAGCCAGCGTGCTAGGAACAGTAGGACTTTTTACTACGGCAGCCAAAAGGTTAAAGAAGTCTGATACAGGCATTTTGCTTTTGTTGTTTTGTTTGATTTTGATGAGAATCTCACTTAACCCTCATTTCTTTCTAATCGAAAAAAGAGGAACCTACTTAAGAAATTGTTCATCAGTGGTGTATTCAACCATTAATATGTTTGCAATTAACATCGCCTGCGGTGGCCTAGTTGGTTACAGCTTGGTGTACCCATCACGCAGGTCTGGGTTCGATTCGCGGTACTATCACAGTGAATTTATTAAGAATTATTCAATTCAAAGTTGTAATCGAAGACTGGGTGTTTGTGATGTCAATCCACATTTTTTTCTCTCCTTTATATAACCACTAGTCCTGTTGTAGCCTTATCCTTCTTTCCCTGTTACTCAATTTTGAAAAAAGAGGTTGAGTGACTTAGTAACAAACAGTTTTCGTAGAAAAAACTTCTGTTCAAATACTTCAATACAATTTGAGATAGAATATGTAGATGAAAAATCTTTGATGCTGTGCTTGTTCCTATTTGATAAATCCTTTATTTCTTTACAGGCAGATAAAAAACTTCATTCTGAGAAAAAAACTCTCAAATATGACCAATGCTATCATAAAACTGCCTTTATTGGTAAGTGCAACCAATGCAGTTATAAATCGACTTCCTTAAAAAAACCTTTCGATTGTGACCAATGCAACTATAAAACTGTGAATTCTCGTAATTTAAAAAGGCATAAATTGTCACACACTGGAGAAAAGCCTTTTAAGTGTGACCAATGTCATTACAAAACATATTATTCCAGTAATCTTAAAATGCATAAAATGTCACACACTGGAGAAAAGCCTTTTAAGTGTGACCAATGTCATTACAAAACTGGTTATTCAAGGGGTCTTAAAATTCATAAAATGTCACACACTGGAGAAAAGCCTTTTAAGTGCGACCAATGTCATTACAAAACTGTGAATTCTAGTAGTCTAAAAAAGCATAAAATGTCACACACTGGAGAAAAGCCTTTTAAGTGCGACCAATGTCATTACAAAACTGTGAATTCTAGTAGTCTAAAAAAGCATAAAATGTCACACACTGGAGAAAAGCCTTTTAAGTGTGACCAATGTCATTTCAAAACTGTTTATTCTTGTAGTCTTAAAGTGCATAAAATGTCACACACTGGAGAAAATCCTTTTAAGTGTGACCAATGTCATTACAAAACTGTTAATTCTAGTGGACTTAAAATGCATAAAATGTCACACACTGGAGAAATGCCTTTTAAATGTGACCAATGTGATTACAAAACTGTTAATTCTAGTTGTCTTAAAATGCATAAAATGTCACACACTGGAGAAATGCCTTTTAAATGTGACCAATGCAACTATAAAACTGTGAATTCTCGTCATTTTAAAATGCATAAAATGACACATACTGGAGAAAAGCCTTTTAAGTGCGACCAATGTCATTACAAAACTGTTAATTCTAGTGGTCTTAAAATGCATAACATGTTACACACTGGAGAAAAGCCTGCTCGTTCGGCTGACTTAAAAAAACATAAAATGACACACACCGGAGAAAAGCCTTTTGAGAGTGACCAATGTCATTACAAAACTGTTAATTCAAGTTGTCTTAAAATGCATAACATGTTACACACTGGAGAAAAGCCTTTTGAATGTGACCAATGCAGTTATAAAACTGTGACTTCTTATAATTTCAGAATTCATAAAATGTCACACACTGGAGAAAAGCCTTTTAAATGTGACCAATGCAACTATAAAACTGTGAATTCTCGTCATTTTAAAATGCATAAAATGACACATACTGGAGAAAAGCCTTTTAAGTGCGACCAATGTCATTACAAAACTGTTAATTCTAGTGGTCTTAAAATGCATAACATGTTACACACTGGAGAAAAGCCTGCTCGTTCGGCTGACTTAAAAAAACATAAAATGACACACACCGGAGAAAAGCCTTTTGAGAGTGACCAATGTCATTACAAAACTGTTAATTCAAGTTGTCTTAAAATGCATAACATGTTACACACTGGAGAAAAGCCTTTTGAATGTGACCAATGCAGTTATAAAACTGTGACTTCTTATAATTTCAGAATTCATAAAATGTCACACACTGGAGAAAAGCCTTTTAAATGTGACCAATGCAACTATAAAACTGTGAATTCTCGTCATTTTAAAATGCATAAAATGACACATACTGGAGAAAAGCCTTTTAAGTGCGACCAATGTCATTACAAAACTGTTAATTCTAGTGGTCTTAAAATGCATAAAATGTCACACACTGGAGAAGAGCCTTTTAAGTGTGACCAATGTCATTACAAAACTGTTTATTCTAGTAGTCTTAAAATGCATAAAATGTCACACACTGGAGAAATGCCTTTTAAATGTGACCAATGTCATTACAAAACTGTTAATTCTAGTGGTCTTACAATGCATAAAATGTCACACACTGGTGAAAAGCCTTTTAAGTGTGACCAATGTCATTACAAAACTGTTAATTCTTGTAGTCTTAAAACGCATAAAATGTCACACACTGGAGAAAAGCCTTTTAAGTGTGACCAATGTCATTACAAAACTGTTTATTCAAGTTGTCTTAAAATGCATAACATGTCACACACTGGAGAAAAGCCTTTTAAATGTGACCAATGCAATTATAAAACTGTGAATTCTGGTAATTTTAAAAGGCATAAAATGTCCCACACTGGCTAGAAGCCCTTCAAAGTTTAAGCCAAATAGAGATTAAGGATAACACAGTTTATTTCATTGCTTTGAATGCATCTTTTCCCTTTTTTAAATTGAAATTCTTAAACCTTGTCATCCATTGTAACAGATATCTTAAAATTTGTTCCAGAAACTTCTGTACTATTAAACCTCTAAAAAAATGAATTTTTTGCTTCAATATCGGTTTTGTAAAATACCATAATCAAGTTTTCATAAAATTCTGTTTTAAAATGCTCCATGCTTTTCAGGTCAAACAAAACGAGGTTTTTAAACCAAATATAAATTTGTTTTATCCTGCAATAATGTTTGATAACTTTTTTATAATCGCCTGTGTGGTCGAGTGGTCGACGTTGTTGGCTTCGGCTACAGAGGGCCCGGGTTCAAATCCCGGTACGGACAGTTTTATAAATTGATTTTTCAATCGATTTATGAACTTCTGTTCAAAGGCATGGATGTATGCGATGTCTTGAATTCCCTCCTCTCACCCATCCTATCCTATGAACGGGGCGTATCGAGAGCGATTAGCTTACCACTAATCCTGTCCTAGCCCTATCCTTCTATCCTTACTCTCTTTGGAAAAGGAGAGGTTAAGCAACTGAGTAACAAGCAGTTCTCGTAGAACGTCTCGTTCTAGGTTTTGCATGCTAAAAAGTCATCGATTTATTAAAAAAACACGAATTTTTATAAAAAAAAATATTCAAGGAATGATGCAGAAATATATTTTAAAGCCCTTAGACTATTTTTTTTTAAATTCACAAGAATAAGGCCAATAATGAGTAAACCACTAGGGTCCCTCAACGATCCCCATCGGCGGTGAAGTATTTTTCTAGTCTCCGAGCCGCGAGAGTTAAATGTTGCAAGTCGCTTGAAAGCGTTTCTATTGTGTATTGAAACATGTACAAAAATAACACATATTTGTTTATTGACTTCTGGTAGAACTCCATTATAATAATGTAAAAATAGCAACGTATTTAGTTCTATAGTTTTGTACAGAAACTGTATAACTAAAAACGTTGAATTAAATCAAGTTAAATTTAAGTTTAATTCGAATTTGAATGAAGAATGGTCTTGAGTGTACGTTTTCACTGTAAAATAACTGCTGTTGCCGTATATTAAAAATATTTCTAAATCAATAGCATATTCTATTAATCTGTATAAGCTGTATCTGGCCTGCTCACGCGTTGAAAAACCTTAAGATCTATTCATATACGCACCAGACAAAAAAAAACAAAATATATCCAAAACCACTTCAATAAACATAATTAAAACACAAACACTTTCTTTCTTTGAGTGGCATTGCAACGCATGCCGGGTCAGCTAGTCTATATATATAAAAATCTCGTGTCACGGTGTTTGTCGCCAAACTCCTCCGAAACGGCTTGACCGATTTTTATGTTTTTTTTTATGTACATTTGCTAGATATGAGAATCAAATGTTAACTATATTTCATCCCGCTAGGTGAAGGGAGTCTCGATCCAGAATTTTTTTTCAATATTCCGGACAATTCGTCGTTCCAATTTAAAACAATTGAAATGGACGTCTTTAAATTCAAATTTCCTAGCTTAGAACTGGAGCATCGTAATAATATTGAGAGAACTTTATTTGAAAGTTTGCATCGCTACGACGTTTTTTAAATAATCGAATATACTGATTTGAATTTTTGAAGCTATAGTTATAGGGCTGGGAAAAGATTTTTTGGAGCTGATTTGACAGATTTTGATCAGTGTCACTGATTTGATTATTGGAAGGTATGGGTTTATTTTGCATCCGGCGTTGAAAATATTTTTAATTTCTTACGTGCATATTAGTTATTAGCTTATTTCTAATGACGGTTTGGAAATTTTATAGAACTATATTTAAACATTTATTTTTAAATCTTCTACTACGAAGAATAATTGTTAGCAAACTTAAACATGATTCCAAAAATTAAATAATTTACGAAATTTCTGCTACTACGAAAAATGGTTGTTAGCTCTTGCGGCTCGGAGACTAGAAAAATACTTCTCAGCCGATGGGGAACTTTTTTGACCCCAGTGGTTTCCTCATTATTAGCCTTATTCTTATGAATTTCAAAAAAAAAAATTGTCCAAGGGCTTAAAAATATCTCTTTGCATCATTCCTCATACATTTTTTTATAAAAATCTGTGGTTTTTTAATAAATAATAATATTTTAAGTTGCGCGTAAAAAAGACGTCATGTCAGCACACATATGAATTGACTACTGAAGAGTGTTCTCAGCGTTCCAAATTATCATACGAACAATCGTTATCGCGGGCGCTAATCAGCTGATAAGCGTTATCGCGTATTTATATAAACTACAAAAGGTCCAAAAAACTATGATATAAGAATACCTTAATTATAAACATCGTATCACCCATATTAAAATAGATATTTACGAAAATGTTGGTATTGGGGTCGCATTTCTTGAGCTTAGAAACGGAAAAGTTAGCAAACTTAAACATTATTCCAAAAATTAAATAATTTACGAAATTTTTGCTACTACGAAAAATGTTTGTTGGCAAACTTAAACATTATTCCAAATATTAAATAATTTACGAAATTTCTGCTACTACGAAAAATGGTTGTTAGCAAACTTAAACATCATTCCAAAAATTAAATAATTTATGTGGTCTATTTCTGCTACTACGAAAAATGATTGTTAGCAAACTTAAAAATTATTCCAAAACTAAAGTAAATTACGAGGTCTATTTCTGCTACTACGAAAAATAGTTGTTAGCAAACTTAATCATTATTCCAAAAATTAAATAATTTACAATTTAAATGCTGCAGGGCTGTCGATATATTTTATGTGTATTTGTTAGATAGTAGAATAGATCACCAGCAAATCTTTTGGATGGTGGTCAAACAGCGCATTCAGCAAAGAAATTGCCTTTGAACACCAACATGCAATATCAAAAAAAATATATGATTGATGAAGTACTTTAATCATATCAACTCATTAAGTGGGACCAATTTACAATGGCGCACAAAAAGGCATTGGAAAATCTTCACTATATGTACACTAAAAGATTTGAGAGGAAATGAACAGGTCTTTGGTGGCGAACCTTTTTTATTGTCTGGTGTTTTTCGACAAACTCAACCAGTTATACCACGTTCAACAGCTGCAGATGAATCAAGTGCATGTCTCAAATCATCAGATGTGCAGAAATTGACTTTAAAAGCTAATATGCGTGTAGAATTACAATATGATGCATCCGCTGAACGTTTCAAAAAACATTTGTCAGATATTGGTAATGAAAAATAGAAATCGATGAATCCACACATTACCACCAAGCTTCTGTAAAATTACAGGAACCGTAAGCGAACTGATGCACAAAGTTTTCCCAAATATCGCACAGAATTACAAAAATCATCAGTGGCTCAGTGAACGTGCTATATTAGCAGTCAAAAACAACGATGGTAATGCCATCAACTTCAGGATGCCAAACGAAATACCAGGCAAAGAAACAACGTGTAAGTCTATCAATACTATAAATTAATCAAGACGAAGTTGTCAATTATCCAACTGAATTCTTAAACTCACTTGATTTGCCAGGCATGCTACCGCACGTTTTAACACTGAAAATTGGCGTACCTATCATTCTTTTTCGAAATATAAATCCACCACGACTTTGCAACGGTACCAGGCTTTCAGTGAAAAATTAATGAACAGTATCATCTAAGCTTCAATTTTAAATGGAAAATTTAAAGGAAACGATGTAGTGTTGCCAAGCATTCCAATAATTCCGATAGATAGGCCATTAGAATTAAAATGTTTGCAGTTTCCGGTGCGACTCGCATTTGGACAATCGCTGTGTGTGGACTAAATTTTAAAAATCCATGCTTCACACATGGACAGCTGTATCTGGCCTGCTCACACGTTGAAAAACCTTAAGATCTATTCATATACGCACCAGACAAAAAAACAAAATATATCCAAAAGCACTTCAATAAACATAATTAAAACACAAACACTTTCTTTCTTTGAGTGGCATTGCAGCGCATGCCGGGTCAGCTAGTTACTATATAATAAAATCAATGCTAATGTAAGTAAGAAATAATAATACGTGACCTTAAATTTGTCTCTTTTAAAGTGAAATAACAAGTAAAAAAAGCAATACAGAACTGTCACTGAGATTCGATACCTGTCACTTTCATAAAATATAAAGATAATGGTATGGGTCATGGACAAAATCGTGCTAAGCCCCCGATGAATGACAGAAGCCAGTAAATTTGAAATACAGTCCTGTGTGTTTGATGACGTTTCCGTACATACAAATACAAACAAAATCGAATCGTGCTAGATTGCGTTCCAGTGTAAAGAAATATTGTCATTGTTTTTGGACTGGAAAGCGTTAGCCCCTGACCAATAGCATGTACATAAGTGTTGCCAGACTGACGTCACGTTGAATGTTCTCTATGAATTATTTATAGGGTTATTGTTTTTTTTATGCCGGCTCAGCCTAAAATTGTAATAAAAAACAATCGAGAATATTATTGTAGGTAGACGTGCCATTGTCTTATATTGACAGAGGAAAATTTAAACAAAGATATTATATTAATTTGGGGAAGGTTAGTTACGCTTATAAATGTATTTATTTTGTTCAGCGGCCGAATTGCTGTTTATTTTTATTCAGCCATCTAAAGTTTTGGGTGAAAAATGCAGGTCGGGCTTAGCCCACCTAGCCCAGTACATAGAACCGCCACTGGTTAGATATAAAAAAGGACATTAAACATGTCATTATAAAAAGATTAATACGTTGTTTTTTCTATACAACGAACGGTTTCCTTACACACCAAAGACAAAACCAACACCAATGGTAATGTTATACAAAATTCATGTTTGTCAAATGAGCGCGAAAGTTTTAAAACATATCGACTTTGGAAAGGAAAAAGGACGTAACCCACACTTATCAAATTTTACAGGATGCGTTAAAAACGTGTGTTGATGATTTTGTGACATATGCAAATTATGAATAATACACAACCTTAAAGTGCCCGGATACTTCTGAACTGGTGTTTAATTGACATAATCTTATATTAATCAAAGAACTTGTCTCGAAAAAACCTTTATTTAAGTGTTTTATCTTGGTTTTAATTTTTTACGGGTTACGTCCTTTTTCCTTTCCAAAGTCGATGTGTATGTTTGAATTGTGAAATAAATTATGACGTTTTTTTGTTGCAATTGAATTTTTTATTGAAACTTTACTTATTTGAACTGACTTAAAGATGTTTACATGAATAGATCTCCTGAGATATATTTAAAGGGGATTAAATCGCTCGCTCTTCTCCGATCCTTTGGATTAAATAAAGATCAGTCAGCCTGGAAACATAGGGTTATAAAAGGAAACAATACAAAAAAAACTCGATATCGGCAATGGTGCCCGAAGACACTTTCTAACATACAATTTATTTTAGACAAAAACAAGGTGCCATAGATAATTTTGACATTTAGTAAGTAAGACGTCGAGTTCTAAACAAAAAAATCACCAGCATGAAAGTAACATAACTGTCTTCAAAGCGAAGGTTTATTATAAATAAGTCCGATACTTATTTATTTCAATATTTTTTAATTAATTTCATGTAATTTGTCTTGAGAACCTCATAGATAGCTTTGCAGGTTTCTGGTATCAGAATACTCAATGCCAAAATGATATTCCTGCACTGAATTTAAGGTCTTCAAACGAACGACCTGTCGCAAAAATAGAGTCGTTCCTCTGCACTGATACTGTTTCAAAGCACAGTATCCTTCTGGATGATTCTGTGCCTAACTTTGTCTAGCATATTGGCAAAACTAACACTGTTTATTCTTATATAATTTCTCTTTTAAAGTCCTCTGGATAGTTTTCCTTTAATTTTCTGCCTGTAAAATTTCATCCAGCAACTCCGTTTTTTTTCTTTTTCTCTCTTCAGAGGCCAACGCAAGCTACCGCTTATTTGGCATTACTCATTATTCATTTATACGCCCAAGGTTTGACATTTAAGGTAAGAGCATAGACAAAAAGCAAACTCTTTTTAAAAGTACGCTATTTGCAAGCGTTCCAAGCGACAGGACAACACGTCCCGTTTCCCACACGATTAGTCATTACACTAACATTTCTACCCGCTCTCCATTTTTATTAGCTATTTTCGTGGACGACATCCATTTTGAGTCTTTCAGTGATAACACTTTTGGATGGCAAATAGCCCGAACGGCTTATTCGACAGGATTTACCACGTTCTCTCTGCGTCTACGCCAAAATTTAAGTGCTCCATTGTCGTTTTCATCATCATACAGTCTATGGTCACACACTACACGAGAAACCCTGATTATATTGTCTGTGTCAACGCGGGTTTAAGTATTGGGTAATAGCTTCCGTAGCGCTTTACAGAATTTCGAGTTGATAAAAGAACAATGGATATCAAGCTTGAACCAGTCGAAGAGGAAAATGACGCAGAAGGACATTCGTCAAATGAAGATTCGTCCGACTCTCCCGTACAGCCAGCGGATTCCACGAATGATTTTCAGGTTATCTTTCTGTCATTTTACCACCATGTAGTATTGTTACGTACCTTTCTGTAATTTAACTACTCATTGTTTTCTTAAAGATTAGCAAATCTCGTAAACCACAATGCAATTATCATAAAAGCTATATTGCTGATACAAAATTCTTTCGTGTGAATCAAGGAAACTTATATTTAATATGTTTACGATATAATTCGTCGATCACATTAAAGTTTGCCGTATGTTTTTTTTGCTAAAACATAACATCTGGTGTTTTTAATACTAAATTTGTATTTACTGTAAATTTTCGGCCTTTCCTGATTGTTAGGATTGATAATTGGACATTTTTTAATGTATTACATGGCTGCATTGTAGTAAATGACATTTCATTGATTCCCCTAGACGATAAGAAGCATCGTATAATCAATGTTGTTTCGACATTAAATAAGGCCTAGATATGATTTTTAACATATTGTTTTTGTCTTCCATTAGGAAATTATGCTATCAATAAAATCTGAGGATGTCTCCAAACACTCGATCATCAAAGAAGAGGCGTTTGTTGGTGCTTGTGGGGTGAAAAGTGAAGATTATTTTTATTGCGTTGAAAGTTCATCTTCAGAGAATGTGAGGGAATATAAGGTATTAGCAATTTAATCTTTATTTGATTAATACAAACGTATTTACTTTTTATAGGTGCATGCCGGATCTCAAGGGTTCAAGTCACAAAACGAACAGCATCTTTTTAAATTCTGTTCGATGGCATGGCTGTTTGTTATATCCAAAAAAAATCTCTTTTTAGTATAGAGATTTAATGCACTTGTCGAATTTAAATATTTTAGTTTCACCGATTTTTAACAATTAAAATTCCCTGTCTATCATCATTCATGTTTAACACATTGATTCGTTAAAAATGACCACACCATTAATTTAATCAGCAATATTAATTGATTCTCAGAAAAAAATTTCCATAGCCATTTAGTAGCCTTGGGGTAAAAAAGGTCCATGTGAACGGTCCTTAAAACGGTTCAGTAGAAGCAATTTTTATGACTTTCTATCCAACTCTTTGCAGATATCACGCGTTGTGCAACAGAAATCGCTTAATGGGCCAAATAAAATACAACCGGTATATAGTGGGCCGCAAAAACAACAAAACAAACAAATTTATTAAATAATAATTACCATGATAGTTTTTTTTTTATTTTAACAACAGCAAAACAATTATGAAATTATTTTATGAAAAAAATAGATATATTCTGCTGTGTTTGGATTCCAGTTCACGAAGATTATTCTTGAAACTGGCGATGCTTCAATGAGTGATTTTTAATAAAATTAACTACCGTAGCAGCGACTGACATTACATGCGACACATTCAATACTTTGGCTTAAAGATTTTCGAGGTTGTGAAAGCAATGGCAAATGAACATTTCGAAATCATTTGAACCTTTTCCCGCGGCTTTTATGTGTTCGAGAATTGAATTAACAGCTCCTACATTTTTTCCAACCATTGAAAGGGCACCATCTGTAGTATGAAAATTTTCAAATCGATTTGATGACCTTGCATGCAATTAATGACAGCTTCTTTAATTTCTAAAATTTTGAAAAAAAAAATTTTTTTTTATCTAATCTAGCTAATCACTTAATTTCGGAAGGACACGTGCTTAATCAGGAACAAGAGATAAAAATGTTACACCCAAATACGGACAGTCATAAACTCCTTTTCCAGGAAATTTTGGAAATCAATAGAGCACAATTGCATAGTCTTCCGATTTTTAATGAAATACTCAACCTACCTGGGTCTCCACTTTTGTACCCTATATAAATATAATCATAAAACCTTTGCCGACAAACAAATAAAATATAGTTCTTGAAACTACTTACTTCTCAAATCTGTGAGCATTCCCAGTAGCTTATCCTTTTCGCCAGCAATGGCTTTGAACTCAATGATACATTTATTTCTTATATAAACACGAAACATTCATTTACTAAACGTCAGTTTAAGTTCATCCGTGCACTTGAACGCCTGAAGATGCCGAAAGGCGAAACCCGAGTCGTTAGTGACAAAATCTGTGAGAATCTACATAAGTTGAACAATTCAAATTCCTTTCTTCGTTTCAATTCTTCTTCCATAGATGATGAATCTGTTTCTTAATTTATTTAGAATTAATAATTGATACTATCAAACAAATGTAAAGCTGCATTGTGTCGTCAATTAATAAAGAAGTTGATCATCTCTGCACCTCAGCATTTAATCACATCGTTTTGAAAAGTTGTTCTTTCACTGCTTTATATGATCGATTGTTATTCAATACATTTGTTTCCTACTGAAATGACAGTTAATTATATTTAAATAATGTGTTTATGCATACATTGTCATATTTGACTAAATATTAAAAAAAAATGTTACTCGAATGTTTACAGGGATTTTTTCTTTGTGATACAAAATAAATATTATTGATGCCTAAATTGTGTATTTTATATTTCAGTTTGATTCTTGGAAACGAGCAAACGTTAAGAGGGAAGAAAGTCCATCGCCGATTTCCTCTTCTGCCGATTTATCATTGCCATATCTTCAAATTGATATAGTCAAAAACAATGTTAAAGAAGAACTGAAGCAAAGAGAACTCGTTGCCGTTCTAGTATTGGAAAGGAGAACATTCCACGAACGAAATTTCGCATGCGGTTTTTGTTTTGGTATATTCTCATCTAAACAATCGCTTAAACAGCACAATTTAAATCATGATTGTGAGACGAAAAATATGAAAGTTTTAATTAAATGTGAGAATTCTTTGAGTGGTCAAAATGATGCTGAACAGCCAGGCCTAAAAACTTACAAATGTGATAAATCTAGCTTTAAAACGGCGTGTTCTTTTATTCTAAAAAAGCATAAAATGGTACATTCCGGATTGAAACCGTTTAAGTGTGATCAATGCAGCTTTAGCACGGAATGTTTGTCTTATTTAAGGCAACATCAGTTTATGCATTCAGGCGAAAAACCATTCAAATGTTACCAATGCAGCTTTAAAACAGCGCGTTTGTCTTCTTTAAAAAACCATAAATTGACCCATTCTGTACTTAAACTATTCAAGTGTGATCAATGCAGCTATAGCGCGATACAGATGTCTCGGTTGAAGCAACACAAATTATTACATTCTGGCGAAAAACCATTTAAATGTGGTCAATGTACATTCGAAACGGCGCATTCGTCCCATTTAAAGAATCACAAAACAATGCATTCTGGACATAAACCATTTACGTGTGATCAATGCAACTTTAGCGCGACACATTTGTCTAATTTTAAGAGACATAAATTAATACATTTAGCTGACAAACCATTTAATTGTGATCAATGCAGTTTTAAAACGGCGCATTTGACTAATTTAAAAAACCATAAAATGATACATTCTGTACTAAAACCATTCAAATGTGATAAATGCAGCTATAGCGCGATACAGATGTCTAATTTGAAGCGACATGAACTAATTCATTCCGGCGTAAAGTCTTTCAACTGTGATCAATGTAGCTTTGAAACGACGAATATTTCTCACTTAAAGTATCATAAAATGACACATTCTGGACATAAACCATTCAAGTGTGACCAATGCAGCTATAGCGCGATACTGATGTCTAGCTTAAAGCGACACAAGTTTATACATTCTGGCGAAAAGCCATTTAAATGTGATCAATGTAGCTTTACAACGACGCAATCATCTCGTTTAAAGAAACACGAAAGTGTACATTCCGGACTAAAACCATTTTAATGTGCTTTATTTTTGGTACATTTTGTTCCATCCGCATTTTTTTAAATATTAAATCACTTATATTAATTAATGCAGTTTTATTTGCATTTAACATACGGTTCTATCTGATTTAAAAAAATATTTTAATTCTCTACAAATTCATCAATATGAAAAAAAAGAAGATTTATAAAGGGAATTAATGTTTAATACTTTCGATGGTGTCAGCGGTAACTTTGTGGAAGTTCATTTTATAGAAAATTTAAATTAACTTTGATTATTCCACGTATTGTGTTACTAACTGTGACACGTGTTTCGCCTCTTTCAGAGGCATCTTCAGACTTACTATCGCAAAGTTTGCTTAAGTAATGAAGCTTGAATGATTCTTGTTTTAATTCTGTAAAATATTAAGTATTATTGCCATAAAACATTCCACATTACAATAAAACAATGATTTTTCTATTCAAAATATTTAAATGTTTACTGTTTTCGGTGTGCGAAGTATTCTATATCCGGAAGGTTCTGTGTACGGAAGATTCTGTGTTCGGAGAGTTCGTGCTCGCACTATTCCTGTTCGTGCTCGGAAAAGTAATCTTCGGTAGAATCACCGAACCCATTAATATACCATAATTATCATGGTTATTGATGTTATCAACAGTTTGTTAGGGGTTCTCAAAAGAAATAAAAACTTTTGCCTTAAACAACTGTACACATGTGTATTTAAAGGGTTTTGTGTGTGGTCACTCTCTCTGCTCTTCAATGCTTCTTAACGAGAGACACTTCGCATAACGAGTGACACAGCGTTTTGGAAAGATCTATATCACATCGTTGCCTGTCTCAAGATGATTGACGCGACGTAGGAAGGGGTTATTAAGAGAACCCTCACTTCAGCTTGGAAGAAGCTTTGCCAAGGAATGTTAACAAATGTGATTTTGATGGGCTTGAAACAGTACCTGTGGAGTCTACAATCAACGAGGTTGTATCATTGGCCAATACTGGACTGGAGGTGGATAGCAACGATATTGATGAGCTTGTGGATGAGCACAGTCAAGAGCTGACCACCGAAAAACGTTGCTTTGTTTTTCACAGCAAGAAGTTATGGAGGAGAGTTTGTTAGTGGAAGAGGAGGATATGCAGAGAGATATTTTAAAGCCTTTAACTATTTTTTTGAAATTCATAAGAATAAAGCCAAAAATGAGGAAACCACTGGGGTCCCTAAACGAACCCCATCGGCAGAGAAGTCCTTTTCTAGTCTCCGAGCCGCGAGCCAAGAAACAAATTTAAACACTACGAAAAAAGCGTTTTTTTAAATCGTTGAATTATAGATAACAAATCAATATCTTTAAAATTCAAGTATCACACTGATTCCAAGACATGTAACTATAAACATGATATTTAAAAAATATTAAATACGTTTCTTGTGGTCTTTGAACCACGTCTCAAGTTCTGCGTATAAGCACGCACATTTTGTATGGCCGGCCCTACGAGCACGAAATTGTTTGGCGTGTAAACACGTCGCTGGCAGAGAACCGGTTAAGTTGCAATGTGGTTTATTGAATTATCAAGAAAGCGATTCTTCTTCAAATTGATTGCCGTACGCAGGTATGGGGAACCTGTCGCCTTTTTTCTACTCTAGTGCGGCCTTCCAGTCAATTCTGTATTTTTTTGTGAAATTGTAAGATCCTGGAGGCTTTAAAAAAAGTGGCACTCTGCTTATTTGAGAGAATCAATAAATTTGTGGGACTTAAGAAAAAGGTCACACGCTGGTAATTTTTTGAAATCGGGAAATTTCTGGGCCTAAGAAATAAGCATGAAATTGTGTCTTCCGGCCAAAGATTCCTTAGTAAATGTTTATTGCCGGCCTTGTGTCTTGGGTTGTCAGACTTCCCGATTAACTGATTATCAACAGATTTGAGTCTCGTGTCCCGGTGTCCCGAACATACCTTTCGGAACGCCCATAAGTCCACAGGCTCACAAACATTCAGTGGATACTGTTGAAAGTATTTCAGTCCATAGAAAATTACGATCATAATTGTTGCCAAATTTATGCTTGTTTACCCACAAATAAAGAATTCTCGAAAAGGGCCGAATCAAGTGAGAAGTATAAATAAAAAATTTTAACCCATCAATAAAGAAAATAAATGTTTTTGTAAGTACACTTAAAACTGTTTTTTTTTTTTTTTTTATGTTTTAAACTGGTTTTATTCCTTGTAATAAATGATAAAAATTTGAATAAAAAAAAAAATGTTAAATATTTTGAATATCAAGCATTTAAAATATTTGAATTTGATTAAATTCAAATAAAGGTGAAAATGCTACCTAGAATATATTTGCAAGCATAAATACATTTTTAAAATTATTTTTTAGCTTCTTTAATAGGTTTAAATACTGTCAATAAAGAGTGAAACTGAGATGTCATCGTGGCAGGAAACGTGATTTTCTAGGATGGCATGTCACGGGTTAATAAATAATTTATATTTAAATATAAAAAGAATGTTATAATTAAATATAAATCAAAAAAAAAATCGTAGAGAGTGTGCGGGTTTGAAATTGAACAACCCTACTTATGTCGAATCAGGGAAATGAATGCTGCCATTAAGGAAGAAGAGGTTCCCAACCACTGGCCTAACGAACAAGTAAATTTTTTTACATCTACAAAGGAGTCAAAGACCGCGTATTTTTACAGTTTCTCTAATCATGTCACTTTATTTGCTCTGGCATAAATTCCTTGGAAACGACAGTGGATTTTTAGACATTGTCAGTCGGAAATCGTATTCCATAGATATTGTTATCAAATTCATATTACCAATGTTCACAATACACAAACCCTGATTATATTGTCTATGCTAAGAAAATAACTTATTCAACTATTATTTTTCATTTAAAATACATTAAACTGAGATCGAATCGCTTTATTCTGTTGGATACAATAAAACAAATCCGTGATAATTTGTCGGTAACGAAATAATATAGGGCCAACAACTGATGCAATTTTATATTGTCTATGTTCACGTTGACGACAATTCATGATTATATTGTCTATGTTCACGCTAAAAAAAGTTCTGCGCCATTGCTTCCGTAACCCTTTGTTGAAGTCCCAGTTGCGAAAGGAACAATGGACATCAAGCTCGAACCACTCGAAGAGGAAGATGATGAAGGGAGATATTCGTTTGACTCACATCCACAGCCAGCGGATTCCGCGAACGATTTTCAGGTTACCTTTCTGTCATTTTACCACCATATAATATTAAAATATATTTATGTACAACACTCGGAAGGTTAACACCTCCGCGCCCATGGTAAAGGCATAGCCAGTCGAGTCATTAAAACATTCAATATTTCTCTTAATATTTTCAATAATTATTCATCATTTTAGGTATTCCGAGAAAAAATACTTTTACATCCAAATATAAAAAAATAAATTCAAAAATATTACCTGTTTTGCACGAAATCATTGATATTGTATTTCTCTAATCGATTTATCGATCTTTAAGTGTTAGAATGCGTTAGAGATATACAAATTGAAATCTGCAAGAAGAAAAAGCATCACAAAAAGCTTAGAGCGAGACAACCATCAATTTTGGTAAGTTAAACAGAGAACGCGATATTTTCATCTTCAACTAAAAGCAACATGTTTTGTGGGTTTTAAAATTCGATAATGTCGAAAATTCCTTAGTGCACAAGAGATCTTAAAAGTTTGGCGTATTCTTTATTACCATATTTTATGATGCCAAATAGTTTTATTTGTAAACATGTAGAGAATCATAAAAACCTATAACTTACTGGCTGATGTTTGACGGCTTAGCCTGCAATGAAAATTAATAAATTGGTATAGAATTTTTCGCTTAAAACTATATGAGTAGAAGCAGAAGATATGCCGAACTATTTAATGAACATATTTTTTGTCATATATTTTTGGTGCCTTGCTTAGGGAAATAAATAACGAATTGTGACAAACGACCGTTTATATTTCATTTAATGTAACCGCATATTACTGTTGACTGTATGAAAAAATGAATCATTGATAGAACAAATGTGTTTTTGTGGAATATAAACTGAAAAAAAAACAAAACTTGAAAAGCCATTTTTCATTGTATGATCTTGCTTTGTTAGGCGTTGTCATGGTGATGTCTTAAAGATTAATATATTTTTAATTACTATTTATTTATAACAAAAAAGTAATTTAAATGTTTGAAATTATTCACGAGCTGCTGCTTTTGACAATCCAGACAAACAATTTTAATGAAAGTTTTAAATAAAAAAAAAATCATTTCTTAAAGTTCAAGCGGGTAAGATTATTTCTCACCCGGGACACTGCGTGACTAAATTCGCTCAATCCTTGAATAACGCAAACGGGCTTACACTTTTCACGAATTTGGCATTTTTTACCGATTCCGTGGAATAAACAATTCGGTGTTATATATGTCAATAGCTCAATATGACTTGCATGTGTGCCCAGCTACAGTCAACCTAACTGTCATTGCCGACACATGAAAACACGTTATTAAATGTTTTAGAATTTGATTATTTGTGGCGCAATTAGTCGCCTTTTGCTCGGGACTCTAACTTGCATTTGTCGCACATTTATTCAAAATCCTCTCTCGAGAGAGAATTACCTACTTATTCTTCCCAGATACTTTTTTGCCAGACTGCAGCCTGGCTCTCTTGGGACCACTTAACCCCACAATTCATCTTCGGACACTGCGTTTAATGCAAAGATACAAAATTTTATAATCAACCTCAATTCCCACTACCCTTGTGGTGACAGTTAGCATCATTTGTAACCAGGGGAATGACCAGCATGGGAATCTTTAACTATGCCCGTAAAGCAATAACATATTTCTTTTTTAAACTAGATTTAAGGTGGGTTGATCACAAGCTTCTCAGTGAATAATATGAAGAACTCGTTATTTTTTTCGATAGAAATTCAAAATTTTTTTCGTGAGTTGTAATCATTACCCTTAATTGTGCATTTTATATTTCAGTTTGATTCTTCGATACAAGCAAAATGTAAGAGGGAAGAAAGTCTGTCGCCGATTTCTTCTGCTGCTGATTTATCATTGCCTTATCATGAAATTGATATCGTCGAAAACAATGTAAAAGAAGAAATGACGAAAGGAGAACTCGTCGCCGTTTTATTCTTGGAAAGGAGAACATTCCACGAACGAAATTTCGCATGCGGTTTTTGTTTTGATATATTCTCATCTGAGCGATTGCTTAGACATCACAATTTAAGTCATTATTGTGAGACAAAAAATGTTAAAGTTTCTAATGAATGCGAGAACTCATTGATAGATAGAAACGATGTTCAACAACCAGGCCTCAAACCTTATAAATGTGATCAATGCAAATACAGCACGACAAAAATGTATGATTTGAAGCGACACAAATTTATACATTCAGGCGAAAAGCCGTTTAAATGTGATCAATGCAGCTACTGCACGATAAAGTTGTATAATTTGAAGCAACATAAATTGATTCATTTAGGCGAAAAGCCTTTTAAATGTGATCAATGCAGCTACAGCACGATACAGATGTCTAATTTGAAGCAACATAAATTGATTCATTTAAGCGAAAAGCCTTTTAAATGTGATCAATGCAGCTACAGCACGAAACAGATGTATGATTTGAAGCTACATAAATTTAAACATTCAGGCGAAAAGCCTTTTAAATGTGATCAATGCAGCTACAGCACGATAAAGATGTGTTATTTGAAGCAACACAAATTAATACATTCAGGCGAAAAGCTTTTTAAATGTGATCAATGCAACTACAGCACAATACAGATGTTTAATTTGAAGCAACACAAATTAATACATTCAGGCGAAAAGCCTTTTAAATGTGATGAATGCAGCTACAGCACGATAAGCATGTCTAATTTGAAGCAACATAAATTTAAACATTCAGGCGAAAACCCTTTTAAATGCGATCAATGCAAATACAGCACGATAAGGATGTCTTCTTTGAAGCGACACAAATTCATACATTCAGGCGAAAAGCCTTTTAAATGTGATCAATGCAGCTACAGCACGATAAAGAAGACTGCTTTGAAGCAACACAAATCATTACATTCAAGTGAAAAGCCATTTAAATGTGATTAATGCAGCTTTAGCGCGGTGCAGATGTGAAATTAACAGTATTAACAGAAACAGAAATGGAATACGCGAAGTGATATTCGTTTTTTCTTCCTTTGTTTTTTGGGACACGAAGCGGACACAACGCTTCCCGGTGCTGGAACCTAGTTCCTGTGACCTTAAGTTTAAGAGTCACTTGTGGTTTTTTCCTTTGTGGTTTTGTGCGATACGTGATTCATAGTATGGCGTATCGGAAAGTTCTTCGTCCGCGATGGAAAAAATTATCTTTTTCCATCTCAACAATAGTTGAAATTATTTGTTGTCGGAAAGCGCCAGCCCCTGACCAATAGCATGTACATAGGTGTTGCCAGACTGACGTCACGTTGAAGGTTCTCTATGAATTATTTATAGGGTTACTGTTTTTTTATGCCGGCTCAGCTTAAAATTGTAATAAAAAACAATCGAGAATATTATTGTAGGTAGACATGGCATCGTCTTATATTGACAGAGGAAAATTTAAACAAAGATATTATATTTATTCGGGGAAGGTTAGTGACGCTTATAAATGTATTTATTTTGTTCAGCGGCCGAATTGCTGTTTATTTTTATTCAGCCATCTAAAGTTTTGGGTGAACAATGCAGGTCGGGCTTAGCCCACCTAGCCCAGTACCTAGAACCGCCACTGCATATACCCAATAAATAATTGATTTTATCATAAAAAATAATTATAATTGTGCTTGTTATTCTCAACTATAGTTTAAGTATTATGGTCTGCACATGATGAAAATGATAACGCCGAGTCCATGGGCGAGTGGTCAACGTCGTTTCTTTGGGTTGCGGACCAAACGAGCTCGAATCCCCGTACGGAGGGATTTTCGCAATCAGTTCATAGATTTCATTTCTATGACATGGATTACTGTGATGCCTAATATTCTATTCCACTATCCCTTAAATTACTATGACGTAGTGAGAGTGATCAGCCACCCATGTCCTAGCCATAACTTTCAATCTCTTCTCTTTTCGAAAAAAGAGGGAGTTGAGCAACTGAGTAACAAGCAGTTCTTGTTAAAAAATAGTTGTTTGAGTCTATATGCTTCCAAGTGGGAGTGGAGACATAATATAAGCTAGAATTATTGTATTCTACTATATTTTTGTCTAAGCATTGGATGTCCTATCTAGTCGATATGCTAAAAAAATAAATGCATTTATTTGAATATCTTTCCTTTGATGAGTTTTATTATCAAGTTCTATTTTTTTATTTGACATATTTTATCATAAAATATTTTTCCACATTTGATTGTCATTGTTGTATATATATATATAGAATGCCTTCCGTGTTCCATCTTTAAGATAATTATCGATTTTTCATTAAAATTGGAGCATTTATGACAAATATTTAAAAATTTCCACAATTTTTTTTTGCATACCTACCTAATCAAAATACGCTATATTTCAGTTTAAACCGGTTAACCGGTTTTATTGCCAGAAATAAACCGAAAACCGGTTAGTTGGAAAGTCCGGTTAATTGGAAGCCCTAATTGTAACTATCAAAAAAAGCTGTCGGTTACGTCCTTTTCCCTTAATACGATAATCACAATGTATCAAACTTGATACACGTTCTATCAAAAGGATGCAAGCTGCAAATGGCAAATTAGTATCTAAATTAAGCTTTTAAGTTTGAAAAAGATGACCTTGTAAAAAATTAAAACCAAGAAAAAAGACTGAAATAATGGTTTTTCCTAGACAATTTATTTTATTAATATTATATTATGTCAATTAAACAGCAGTTTAGAAGTCTTCGTGCACTTCAAGCTTGTGTTTTAATTCACAATTTGCATATGGCCCAAAATCATCAATACACGTTTTTTGTGCCTCCTGTAAAATTTTATATGGGTGGGTTACGTCCTTTTTCCTTTCCACAGTCGAATTATTACACAATAGAAAAAACAATATGCCGTCTTTTAAACTGCTTTATTTATAGGAAAGAATACAACTATGGATTGCATTTTGGTTCTTCGATTATTAAGGAAAAAGCGATATTTATTTTTTTACACTGGAACCTCGCATAACGAGTAATTTGTGTAAGGAGTTAAGCAGATTGTGAAAAAATGCTCTCTAAACGAGCGAAATTTCGCATAACGAGTGACACAGCGTTTTGGAAAGATAAATTTCACATCGTTGCTTGTCTCAAGATGATGGATACGGGGTGGGAAGGGGTTATAAAGAGAACCCTCACTTTAGCTTGGAAGAAGCTTTGCCAAGGAATCTGATTTTGATGGGTTTGCAACAGTACCTGTGGGGTCTACAATCAACAAGATTGTATCTTTGGCCATTACCATGGGACTAGAGGTGGATAACAACGATATTGAGTAGCTTGTGAAAGAGTGCAGTCAAGAGCTGAACACCGAAAAGCTTATGAAGTTGTATTGTTTTTCAAAGCAAGAAGTTATGGAGGAGAGGTTGTTAGTGGAAGAGGAGGCAGTGGCAAAACAACAATTTTCTGGCACAATAAGAGAAAAGCTGAAAGCATTGTCAACTGTTGTATCGTACATTGAAGTGTCACCCTAATAAGGAGGTGGCTATGCGTTTTACAAATTTATTCAATGATACTGCCGTCACATTTTCGTCAAATTTTGATGCGTCGGCAAAAACGCATGTCTGCCAGTAAAAAAGAATTGTCATAAAAAATAAGCTAGTTGATTCCAGATTGTTTCGATCCTTAAATAGTTAATAATAAGATTGTTATTTTTTTTGAATAGACGTTAAGGAAGAAGAGGTTCCAAGCCACCGGCCTAACGAACAAGTAAATTTTGTTACATCTACAAAGGAGTCAAGATTATTAACACAATTAAATATGTTTCCGATGACCGAGTATTTTTACAGTTTCTCCAATCATGTCACTTTATTAGCTCTGGCATAGATTCCTTGGAAACGATTATATTGTCTATGCTAAGAAAATAACTTATTCAACTATTATTTTTCATTTAAAATACATTAAACTGAGATCGGATCGCTTTATTCTGTTGGATATAATAAAACAAATCCGTGATAATTTGTCGGTAACAAAATAATATAGGGCCAATAACTAATTCAATTTTATATTGTCTATGTTCACGTTGACGACAAATCATGATTATATTGTCTATGTCCACGCTAAAAGAAGTTCTGCGCCATTGCTTCCGTAACCCTTTGTTGAAGTCCTAGTTGCGAAAGGAACAATGGATATCAAGCTCGAACCACTCGAAGAGGAAGATGATGAAGGGAGATATTCGTTTGACTCACATCCACAGCCAGCGGATTCTGAGAATGATTTTCAGGTTACCTTTCTGTCATTTAACCACCATATAATATTAAAATATATTTATGTACAACACCCGGAAGGTTAATCGCTGTCTGTTTGTTAATTTCTATACTCAACTATGCACTGTACCGTTTTATCAATAAATAAAATCAGCGGTCAGCACACGCTCGCGCAATCACAAACGATTAAGTCATCACGTTTGCTTTTTAAATAAAAAAGTTTGCGAAAGACGCGCGTTCATTCGTGTTACAGAACGAACACTACCAGATATGCTTTTAAATTAAAAACACGCTTCGTTCGCATACTTTTTCTTTCGTTTGAAAGCACACGTTCTTTTCAAACGTAAGCGAAATGACTTTTGTAAGGCTGTCTATTTGAGTTTATATTTGGAACGTAAAGACTGCAATACGTGACGAATGCATTGTCGGCTTTTTGGTCTAGTGCAGAAGTCATTCAACCATTCCTTAATTGTCAATTCTGGATATATTTTTCTCTTTTTTTTTTTTATAAAAAGAGTTTTATTTAAACAAGCAAATGAACAAAACGATTTACAACTTGTCCACGACTAAGCCATCGAACGCTGTTGTACATTGGAAATCCTGAATATTGAGAATCTACCTCTTCTCATAATCTGGAAAATTCTCGCTTATTTAAAGCTTGTGCAGATATAAAATTGATGATTTTAACCCATTTTTTGAGCATAGTACCTCCTGGTGGATGAGGCAATGAATTTCAATCAAAGCATGTCCAATATTTGGCTTCAGTCGGTTTATAAATCCTATGATTTTTTCAACCATACTTGGGGCGCCACCAGATGTTATACAAACAATCTTTTTGAAATCAATATTCATTTCAGTCATGTTTAACTTTTCCGGTTCTAAGCTCAAGAAATGCGATGGGTTATACAATGTTTATATTAAGGTATACAAAGTTTATACAAAGGTCTTCTTATATCATAGTTTTTTGGACCTTTTGTAGTTTATATAAGTATGCGATAAGCACCCGCGATAACGATCGTTCGTAAGATAGCTGAGAACACTTGTCAATTGTAAATTCATATGTGTGCTGGGATGACGTCTTTTTTACGCGCAACTAAAAATATGATTATTCATTAAAAAACCACGGATTTTTATGAAAAAAATGTATCAGGAATGATGCAGAGAGATATTTTAAAGCCCTTAGACTATTTTTTTTTTGAAATTCACAAGAATAAAGCCAATAATGAGGAAACCACTGGGGTCAAAAAAGATCCCCATCGGCAGAGACGTATTTTTCTGGTCAACGAGCCGCGAGAGTTAACGTAAATTCCTTTATAATTTCAGCAACGGTAGTTTGAAACAAAACTTGAAAAGCCATTTTTCATTGTATGATCTTGCTTTGTTAGGCGTTGTCATGGTGATGTCTTAAAGATTAATATATTTTTAATTACTACTAGCTGTAAGCCCGTTGCCCAGCAACGTGAGATTTTTGTTGCAAAGTATTTAATTGTATGGTATTTTATTTTATTTTATTTTATTTTATTTTATTTTATTTTATTTTATTTTATTTTATTTTATTTTATTTTATTTTATTTTATTTTATTTTATTTTATTTTATTTTATTGTATTGTATTGTATTTTATTTTATTTTATTTTTATTTATTTTATTTTTATAGTTAGCAGAAATTTCGTAAATTATTTAATTTTTGGAATATTGTTTAAGTTTGCTAACAACCATTTTTCGTAGTGGCAGAAATTTCGTAAAATATTTTATTTTTGAAATAATGTTTAAGTTTGCTCACAACCATTTTTCTTAGGAGCAGAAATTTCGTAAATTATTTAATATTTGGAATAATGTTCAAGTATATTTCGTAGAAATAGAAAAATATCTCATAAGTATTTGACATATTCTATTTTCCAATTATTCAAATTCGTTTAGTGCAATGCTTCACAGATGTCATTGTAAGGTCACTAAGAAATCACTTGGTTTGAAATTTTTAAAATAAATAGACGTTCCACCTCACTAATTTTAATCGCTTTGTGGAACAATGGATATTTGTGCAAACGATTAGAATGAAAAAGGGACATGGGTTCGATCCTCAGCTTGACAGAATATTTTTGGTCAGTACGAAAATTAATTGTTTTGTCATGACTTCAAATATTCACTAATAGACGCCAGAGAAAAATAAACGGATGGTGATAGCGGGCAGAGGGGCGGGGGAAGGGGACCGTCTTCAGGGGGAGGGGAAATAAGTGACAATCATGCAATCAAAACGGACATTATCGACTATTAATAAATAGAAGATGACACTGAACAAAATCACTGTCAAATCAGCTCCTAGCCCTATAATTATAGCTTCAAAAAATCGAATCAGTACATTTGATTATTTAAAAAACTTCGTAGCCATGCAAACTTGAAAGTTTTAAATAAAAAAAAAATCATTTCTTAAAGTTCAAGCACATTAGATTATTTCTCACTCGGGTCACTGCGTGACTAAATTCGCTAAACCCTTGATAACGCAAAAAGGCTAACACTTTTCACGAATTTGGCATTTTTTACCCATTCCGTGGAGTAAGCAATTCGGTGTTATATATGTCAATAGCTCAATATGACTTTCATGTGTGCCCAGTTACAGTCAACCTAACTGTCATGGCTGACAAATGAAAACACGTGATTAGATGTTTTAGAATTTGATTATTTGTGGCGCAATTAGTCGCCTTTTGCTCGAGACTCTAACTTGCATTTGTCGCACATTTATTCAAAATCCTCTCTCGAGAGAGAGAATTACCTACTTATTCTTCCCAGATACTTTTTTGCCAGACTGCAGCCTGGCTCTCTTGGGACCACTTAACCCCACAATTCATCTTCGGACACTGCGTTTAATGCAAAGATACAAAATTTTATAATCAACCTCAATTCCCACTACCCTTGTGGTGACAGTAAGGATCATTTGTAACCAGGGGAATGACCAGTATGGGAATCTTTAACTATGCCCGTAAAGCAATAACTTTTTTCTTTTTTAAACTAGATTTAAGGTGGGTTGATCACAAGTTTCTCAGTGAATAATATGAAGAACTCGTTGTTATTTTTTTCGATAGAAATTCAAAAAATTTACGTGAGTTGTAATCATTACCCTTAATTGTGCATTTTATATTTCAGTTTGATTCTTCGATACAAGCAAAATGTAAGAGGGAAGAAAGTCTGTCGCCGATTTCTTCTGCTGCTGATTTATCATTGCCATATCATGAAATTGATATCGTCGAAAACAATGTAAAAGAAGAAATGACGAAAGGAGAACTCGTCGCCGTTATATTCTTGGAAAGGAGAACATTCCACGAACGAAATTTCGCATGCGGTTTTTGTTTTGATATATTCTCATCTGAGCGATTGCTTAGACATCACAATTTAAGTCATTATTGTGAGACAAAAAATGTTAAAGTTTCTTATGAATGCGAGAACTCATTGATAGATAGAAACGATGTTCAACAACCAGGCCTCAAACCTTATAAATGTGATCAATGCAAATACAGCACGAGAAAAATGTCTGATTTGAAGCGACACAAATTTATACATTCAGGCGAAAAGCCTGTTACATGTGATCAATGCAGCTACAGCACGATAATGATGTCTTCTTTGATGCTACACAAATTAAAACATTCAGGCGAAAAGCCTTTTAAATGTGATCAATGCAGCTACAGCACGATAAGCATGTCTTATTTGAAGCAACATAAATTGATTCATTCAGGCGAAAAGCCTTTTAAATGTGATCAATGCAAATACAGTACGACAAAAATGTCTGATTTGAAGCAACACAAATTTATACATTCAGGTGAAAAGCCTTTTAAATGTGATCAATGCAGCTACAGCACGATAAGCATGTCTTGTTTGAAGCAACATAAATTGATTCATTTAAGCGAAAAGCCTTTTAAATGTGATCAATGCAGCTACAGCACGATACAGATGTATGATTTGAAGCTACATAAATTTAAACATTCAGGCGAAAAGCCTTTTAAATGTGATCAATGCAGCTACAGCACGATAAAGATGTATGATTTGAAGCAACATAAATTAATTCATTCAGGCGAAAAGCCTTTTAAATGTGATCAATGCAGCTACAGCACGATAAGCATGTCTTATTTGAAGCAACACAAATTTAAACATTCAGACGAAAAGCCTTTCAAATGTGATCAATGCAGCTACAGCACGATAAAGATGTCTTATTTGAAGCAACACAAATTAATACATTCAGGCGAAAAGCCTTTTACATGTGATCAATGCAGCTACAGCACAACACAGATGTCTAATTTGAAGCATCACAAATTAAAACATTCAGGCGAAAGGTCTTTTAAATGTGATCAATGCAGCTACAGCACGATAAACATGTCTAATTTGAAGTATCACAAATTAAAACATTCAGGCGAAAAGCTTTTTAAATGTGATCAATGCAGCTACAGCACGATAAAGATGTCTACTTTGAAGCAACATAAATTAACTCATTCAGGCGAAAGGCCTTTTAAATGTGATCAATGCAGCTACAGCACGACAAAAATGTCTAATTTGAAGCATCACAAATTAATACATTCAGGTGAAAAGCCTTTTAAATGTGATCAATGCAGCTACAGCACGATAAAGATGTCTTCTTTGAAGCAACATAAATTAATTCATTCAGGCGAAAAGCCTTTTAAATGTGATCAATGCAAATACAGTACGACAAAAATGTCTGATTTGAAGCAACACAAATTTATACATTCAGGCAAAAAGCCATTTAAATGTGATTAATGCTGCTTTAGCGCGGTGCAGATGTTAAATTAACAGTGTAAGAAACGGAATACGCGAAGTGATATTCGTTTTTTTTTTCCCTTGCTTTTTGGGACACGAAACGGACACAACGCTTCCCGGTGCTGGAACCTTGTTCCTGTGACTTTAAGTTTAAGAGTCACTTGTGGTTTTTTCCTTTGTGGTTTTGTGCGATACGTGATTCATAGTATGGCGTATCGGAAAGTTCGACGTAAAAGATGGAAGAATTTTTCTTTTTCCATCTCGACAATAGTTGAAATTATTTTTTGTCGTCTATCGCGCGCAGACTTATTTCTTCTTTTCTTCTTTAAACTAGGTCAGTTGTAGTGTTGTTGTAGTAATGTTAATTCTATTTGTTTAATTTAATATATTTTTTTTTAAATTTCTCCTTATAGATGAAACTTGTTTAATTTAAATTACGAGCCATGTCAATATATCGTATCTGAACCCCTCTCATATCGTCACCAAAACAGGTAACAATAACAGTGATTTAATTACCATTAGTCCTATCTTACCTTATCCTTCCATTCAAACATTCTTCTTAAAAAAAGGTTGAGCGAATAAGTGACAATTAGTTATTGTAGAAAAAACTAACGCTTTATGAGTGAGAACTCGTAAAGAAATTTCTCGGATATAATAAAACAATGTGAAATGAATGCATATGAAGCCGTAAGCTAATATTGATTGTCATTTGTTAAATCAGTTATTTGAACTGATTTTAAACACTGTCTTCTTCTAGCCCTATTCACATCATAAAGCTAGATTCATAATAACAGATGAAAGTTTCACAATATTCGAAGGGTCTGTTGTCAAGTGCTGGGCGTGTTTACTGGTTCACTATAACTTAAAATGAAAAATCATGGTGAGCTAAAAAAAAGTCATTAAATATGTCATTATAAAAAGATTATAAGTTGTTTTTTCTATACATTGAACGGTTTCCTTAATAGAATAGATAACAATTATGAAAGACAAAACCAACACCAATGGTTAAGTTATACAAAATTCATGTTTGTCAAAAGAGCGCGTAAGTTTTAAAACATATCGAACGTGGAAAGGAAAAAGGACGTAACCCACACTTATCAAATTTTACAGGAGGCGTTAAAAACGTGTTTTGATGATTTTGTGACATATGCAAATTATGAATTATACACAACCTTTATGTGCGCGGATACTTCTAAACTGGTGTTAAATTGACATAATCTAATATTAATTGAAGAAATTGTCTAGGAAAAACCTTTATTTAAGTGGTTTTAATTTTTAACAAGGTCATCTGTTTCAAACTTAAGCATGGACACTGACGAGCACGAAAAATCAAATTTTCCCATTAAAAGCTAAGCTCATGCTATAAATCAAGACCATTAAAGTCAAAATCGAGTGAATTATGTTCGCTGCCGAGCGATTACCTGATATTCAAACGGGCAAACTGTCACATAAATGCACTAAATTGCACCATTCAAACTAAATGACCCCATAAACAACAGTAAAAATGTTTAAATTTTAAAACAAAACATAACATCTTTGCAAACATTTGCGGAACGAAAGGATATCCAATAGGTTGGAAGTTCAACTGGAAATGTAGGTATATCACATATACCGTATATGTATATATTTTTTAATTCAAATCCAATAATAAGAAGTTTACATTGCAAGTACATTATTAAACAATATTAATTATGCAATTCTAGTACTCTATAATCAAGTTCTAGAAAATCTATTCCATCAGAATTGGACGTATATATTATGCAAAAAGATACAATCTCTCAATCATTTGAAGGTTCAACAGTTAGTTAATCTTAAAATAATACTGAACTTTATATTGTGTAACAGTATTGATTTATATTGTCATCAGTTTATAACGTCTGCGATAAACGAAGCCGGTCACAATCGTTATTAAAATAATGTAAAATTAGTACATAAGAGTAATATTTTTCGATATCTAAAATTTCATCCCCTATCCGATCCGATCCGAAGCAACGTGCAGGGAGAGCGATTAGCTTACCGGTAGTTCTGTCTTAGCAAAATCTCTGTACGATTATATAGACTCGTAATGAAGATTATTTTAACATTTTTTTTCTACGACACTTTGTTAATCAGTTGATCAACTTTTAAAAAATATGTAATTTTATATCCATAGATTCCGCATGTAAAAATTCCTCATAAATATATATAACATTGTCATTATTACCTATCAAATTAATAAATTATTAACATTGCTTCAGAATCGGCAGATATCTCTTTATCCTTTTGATTTTAACCCTTTGGGTAGTGAGTTTATTTTTACTAAATTAGGATTTTTTGTATTTTTTGATTCATTTACCATTGATACACACAAAAATATATAAAACAAATTGTTTATTGTTCAGTCTGGTAAGAATATGGAATAACATTTCAGGTGGTAAATATTTCTTTTATAATTTTACAATGCAAAATCAAAAATGTAAATACACAAACATATTACTACTTTTCAACAATTTTCAAGAACCTATTACTTCCAATTTGGGCCTAGATATTTTTTTCCTTTTTACGGCTACCGATTTTGTACAAATATGTATTAACATTTTTACAAATTTGTTTTGTTCATTTGCAATAAATAATAAAAATAACGCGATCGTCAAAATTCACAGATACAAATGTTTTTTACCTATATGTGAAAAAATAATGACAATTCAATTAAAAGCAAGAGAATAGCAATAAGCATTAAGCACCAAAATATTTGTCCATACGAAGCGGCAATACTCCTCAAAGGGTTAAAAATATACTTACTTATTTTTGTTTTGTACTTCGACATTGTTCACAGCTAATGGTAATAAATTAGTCAAAGTGAACAGTCAGTATAATAAAAATGTATGTTGACGAGTTTGCAAAAACCGCGATAAAATCACTTATATCAGTGGTAGCGAAACTTTGTGCCTGAGCGAGTCTGAGTGCCATTTTTTTTTCAATTTAATAACGCGTGCCACATGCCATAGAAATAAAAAATGTCTAAATGAATTTATGACTCATGACAATTAATGGCAAAATAAGAGACTAAATTTAAAAAAAATGTAGAACCTTCAAAACATTATTATAAGTGAGATTTTTGTTGTTGGATGCTAGATGCCAAATGTTTTATATCGGTATCATAGTTAGTAGCTTTTAATACTTGTTGCTTCTAAAGCATTTTCAAATTGTTCTATTATTTTCCGGCATTTCATGAATTTCCAGATTCATCATGTATTTTTTTAGGTTAGGAAAATACTTGAAATTTATGATCATTATATCACGCTTAAATATTTCTAACTATGTTTTAAATGATTTGAATTTTTTGTACACTATTTCTACAACTTTTTTGATTTTTTTGTATTATCTCTTTATTTTTTTTTCTTCGTAATAAAACGTTCGCGTGCCATAGGTTCGCTATCCTGTAATGTACTGGCGTCTCTGATGAAAAAATGTCAATAAGCGAATACACACCTACACCTACCTTCAAATATTGTATGTCTACAAAAAATAACTATCCAGAGGCGGATGAAGTTCTTGGAATGTGAAATTTTCATATTTCGTACTTACACTTACAATTTATATGTAAACCGAAAAACAAATGCATATTTCGAAAAACGATACATTGAGTAATTATCAATTTTTAAGTGTTCAATGTCTCAATTACATTGAAAAACAATAGAACAATTATTTTTTTTATACAATTAATTTATTGTCATCAAGACCAGGAATATGGTATATATTTTTTCAGTTGAAAATGCTCGTGGTGAAATGTTGAAACCAGTTCTGATTGTGATAAATTAAGCGTAGAATAAGAACAAAAGAGAGATTCATTATTTTTTAGGGTATTTATTAAACTCATACATAATATAAACCAATAATAATGTCTTATGTGCTACTTCGCAAAAACAAATACAGCGCATTTACACTACAAGCTAGATAAATAGTCTTAAAATAAAAAGATTTTTTCTCTATTAAAAATATTAAAACAAATTTGACTCGACACATATATTTCTAAATATTTAATATAACCAATTTTATTTAAGTACACCCCTGGAAGTAAAATCGATGGCGCCACATAATGGCCTATTCACCAAGTCACCAAAGTGTGTTGACCTTGACATATAATTAGATGCTTGCTGCATTTTCGCTAATATTTAGGTCGACTGCCGTATGTAATATTTCTTAATTTTTCATTGAACAAAAAATTATATACCTCATCGATCAGAGTAGTTTCACATTTGACTTAAATTTGTATTTAAATATAATCATAAAAACAGAAATCTGTAATGTAATGTTTAATTATGTATATCAATATCTATTTCAAATGAAACGGGAGCTAAAATGCATGAATTTCAAGAGGATTTAGTAACAAGAATGTATTTTTCCAAAGATTTCTGCGAATTTAATAAAAAAAATATTTCCGAAGTCATAATTGCTGTTTGTTTGCAATTGGAAATAATAATCATGACAATATGAAACAATCAATGGAACACTTTTGTACTTATTCCAGATATTGTAGTTACTGGAGTGCTATATTGCAATTTCTAGTCATTGTATTTAAAATTATAATGAAGTTTTGGGTGTCTCGTGAAATATATTTCAAATAAAACCGCAGTTTTCTCCGACGATGGAAAAAATGAAATTGTTTAAGCTTCATTCATAACTAAAATTAGCCAAAATGCAGACTACGGCAGTTTACTTATTAAGAGTGTTTTTATTTGGCAACGCGTTGGAATGATGGGTTTCTCTCGTCAATGGTGTCGAAAAATCTTGCCATCACCCAAACGATTAATGTTGCATTTAATCGGTTTATTACCCGACAGTTTTGCATTTCGGAATGATCATGAATGGAGACCCTAAAACTGACGAAAGCAATATTAAAATTATTAATCTTTTAAATAGTGTATATGTTTATTTTAAAATTTAAATGATATATTCATGCGACAGTGATTCCCAAACTGCGACGCGCAGGTTTTCAGATTTAAGAGGGTCTTGGCGCAAAAAGTTTGGGAAGCAAGAAAGAGTATAGTAGCAACAGGACAGTGGCGAATCCAGAAACGAGCGTGACCAAACACCGTTGTCTATTGGTTTCATTGTTTATCCTTTTTCTAACTTAATATCGTTTCTTTCACTCTTTTTATTTTAAAAAAAAATGCATTTTGACATTGACATCATTTCAAAGACAATCACTTTGATAATCAAATCAAAAAAGTGTGAACGAAACCATGTTAACCATATGATATATCAGTTTCATCGTTTTAAATTAAGCACATTTGAATCAGTGGCGGATCCAGAAATTGTTCCAGGAGGGGGCCATTCAATTTGAAAATAAACATAATACAAAAATAATACATTAAAAAATTGATGAAGTTTTTACGCGTTTTTTTTCGCAATTTTGAATTTACGCGTTTTTTTGGACGGCGACGTTAAAAAAACTATTTATTGCGCGAAGAGCAATTTTTGTTTTTTTAATAAATTTTTGATTCTTTTTACGCGATGTTTTAATTTTTAGAACCGATTTATCAAATTAAATGAAAGTGAGGTTTTTTTTACGCGCCACTTTCTGGAACGTGTAAAAAAAGATTGGGTGTGTATATAAATGTAGTATGTTATAGTAATAAAATATAGTAAATTTAACAATCAAAGAGCCCATTTAAAAATATTTTTTTAATAAATAAGAAAAATAAAAAATAAATTCTCCCAAGAGGGGGCCATAGCTCCCATAGCCCTTCCCTTGGATCCGCCAATGATTTGAATGGCGTTCAAACACTTAATTGAATCGGTCGCTTTGAGTAGTAAAAACGCCCCGTTTTGAAGCAGTCAATTGCCTAAATGCGTTTTTTTATGTCTCTTTAATCTATAAAAACGTGCCGAATTAAAGGTGCATTGGTCACACTCAAATGTTTTTAATCCAGAATGCACGCGTTTATGGTTCTTTAAATGAGACGAACGTGCCGTTTCAAAAGCACATTGATCACATTTTAATGGTTTTTTGCCTGAATGAATTAGTTTATGCCGCTTCAAATCAGATATCTGTACGGCGCTAAAGCTGCATTGATCACATTTGAATGGTTTTATACCTGAATGTTTAAATTTATGTTGCTTTAAACTAGACATTTGTATCGCACTAAAGCTGCACTGATCACATTGAAATGGTTTTAGTCCGGAATGTGTCATTTTATGGTTCTTTAAAGAAGACAAACGTGCCGTTTTAAAACTGCATTGATCGCAATTTAGTGATTGATCTGAATGTATTAATTTGTGTTGCTTCAAATGCCACAACCGTGCCGCGCTATAGCTGCATTGATCACATTTAAATGGTTTCAATCCAGAATGTGACTTAATATGCTTCTCTAAACTAAACAAATGCACCGTTTCAAAGCTACACTGGTCACATTTGAATGACTTTTTGCCTGAATGAATTAATTTGTGTTGCTTCAACTCGTGCGACCGTGTCGCGCTATAGCCGCATTGGTCACATTTAAACGGTTTCAATCCGGAATGTATCTTTTTATGCTGCCTAAGATTAGCCGAATTCTTAGTTCCAAAGCTACATTGATCACATTTAAATGGCTTTTCAGTTAAATGTACTAATTTATGTTTCTTCAAATAAGTCAACAGTCCCGTGCTAAAGCTGCATTGGTCACACTTAAATGGTTTTAGTCCGGAATGTGTCATTTTATGGTTCTTTAAAGAAGACAAACGTGCCGTTTTAAAACTGCATTGATCGCAATTTAATGATTGAGCTGAATGTATTAATTTGTGTTGATTCAAATACCACAACCGTGCCGCGCTATAGCTGCATTGATCACATTTAAATGGTTTCAATCCAGCATGTGACTTAATATGCTTCTCTAAGCTAAACAAATGCACCGTTTCAAAGCTACATTGGTCACATTTAAATGACTTTTTGCCTGAATGTATCATTTTATGCTGCTTAAGATTAGCCGAATTCTTAGTTCCAAAGCTACATTGATCACATTTAAATGGCTTTTCAGTTGAATGTATTAATTTATGTTTCTTCAAATAAGTCAACAATCCCGTGCTAAAGCTGCATTGGTCACACTTGAATGTTTCAAGTCCAGAATGAGTCTTTTTATGCTGCTTTAAATTATAAGAAGACGCAGTTTTAAAGCCACATTTATCACAATTGTAATGTTTGAGGCCCAGTTGTTGAACATCGTTTCCATCACTCAAAGAATTCCCGCATTCATTTGAAACTTGTGTATTTTTTGTCTCACGATAATGACTTAAGTCGTGATGTCCAAGCGATCGTTTAGATGAGAATATACCAAAACAAAAACCGCATGCGAAATTTCGTTCGTGGAATGTTCTCCTTTCCAATACTATAACGGCGACCAGTTCTCCCTTTGTCAGTTCTTCTTTAGCATTGCTTTTGACGATATCAATTTCATGATAAGGCAATGATAAATCGGCAGCACAAGCAATCATCGATGGACTTTCTTCCCTCTTAATGTTTGGTTGCTGTTTCCAAGAATCAAACTGAAATACAAAATACACAATTATGAATTATACACAACCCTGAAGTGCACGCAAGTCTTTTTTATTGGTTTTAAATTTTTACAAGGTCATCTTTTTCAAACTTAAAAGCTAAATTTAGATACTAATTCGGCATTTGCAGCTTGGGTCCTTTTGACAGAACGCGTATCAACTGTGATACATTGTGATTATTTAAAAAAAACTGTGGGTAACGTCCTTTTTCCTTTCCGCAGTCGATATGTAAAACAAAGTGGGGTTATGAACGCCACGTATTATTTAAGAACGGATGCGCAACAATTTTTATCGGAAAAATATCACGGGAAGAATTTATGAAGAAAATTAATATTCTCATACAGTCTTCAAATAATGAAAATGTCGTTGTATGCTGGTTTCATTCACTAGATGGCGCCGTTTCCAACGTTTATTTGTTTCTGTTTCTTTTGCATACGATTGATTTTTAAATAATTTTAAAATTTGAAATGAATGAAAACGAAAGAAAATCGTATAATATTGAAATAAGGTTATGTTTATAATTAGGTTTGATTAATTTTTTGACAATATTACGCTGTTCGCACGAACGTTGCTCTACTCTGAGATGCCACGATATTACACTTGGAACGCTATATTGAAGAAATTTTAACGTCGGAAGCAAGGCGATGCGGTTCCTGATCACCCGAAAGACTACTGATTGGTCGCATTTACACAGTTCATCCGAAATATGACGGATGCTTCTACTTGCATGTAAACAGCTCAATTCGCTTGGGAATGATACTCATTGGGACATGACAATCGCTGAAGAAATTGTTTCTGAATCTCCAAGTCAGATACGCACATTATTTTCAATCATTATTTTGACATGCTTCCCATTGAATCAGTAGAAGGATGACTGTCGGAAGACGTTTTTACATCGAATTCGTGTCAGTTCAGGGAATCTTTATCTCGAGGTGAATGAATAGATACATAACCAGGCCTTGCTTTAGATCGAAGACATGGGTAACCTCATGTGCGGCAGTTTTTTAGTCAAGTAAAGAATGCCAACGCCAGATCGTGGAATGAACGACGCTTTCAATCGAGAATCGGAACGTTAACGTGAATATGATCGAGATACATTGAACCAATCAGTTTGAACGAATGTACCACCGTTGAACCCACAACAGAAGGAAGTGTACGATGCGTTAATGAATGCAATTGATGATGGAAATGGTGGCCTATTTTTCCTCGATGCGCCCGGTGAAACTGGGAAGATATCCCTCACGTCATTGATTATGGAAACTGTTCATGCGAGATCCGAAATTGCTGTAGCAGTTTCTTCTTCTGGAATAGCGGCCACGTTGATGGAAGGAAGGCGAACGGCTAATTCAGTGCTGAAATTGCCGGTAAATCTTTAAAAGATCCGTGCAACGACTAAAGACGTTTGGTGGCGCAATGATTCCACTATCTGGCGATTTCCGCCGAACACTACAACTCATTCCAAAATCGACCGCTGCCGATGAAATAAACACTTGCCTCGAATCGTCGACCCTGTGGCGCTAAGTGAAGAAACTTCACCTGACGAAAAACATGTGAGTTGTATTTCTAAGCGATCCATCTGCCGAGGATGTCTTCAAGCAATTGCTGACTATCTGTAACGACCGTGTTCCTCTCGACGAATCGAACGGATTGATTTCTTTTCAACAGATTTTTTTCAATTTCGTCTCAACGAAGGACGACCTCATCGACAAAGTGTTCCCGAACATCATTGCTAATCACAGACATCACAATTGGTTGAGTGAACGAGCAATTCTTGCAGAAAATAACAAAGATGTAGATTATTTTAACTTCACAATTCAAAGTCAAATTGTTAGTACATCATTTCAATGTAATTAAAATACTTTTCATTTTGAATTTTGACATATTTATTGAACTTAATTCATTTTGAGTACTCATTTAAACTGAATTTAATTCAATCAATAAATTAACACAACGTTTATTGATTCTGAGGCGGTACGAAGTTCATCGGGTCAGCTAGTATTTTCATCATTTTTTGGCTGTTTTTAGAATAAAGAATCAAGGTTATTATTAATTAATAAATTGTTTTTAATACATTTCTTTGTTCTATTTTTCATTTGGCCCACCATATTACAGTTGTATTTTAATTGGCCCATCAAACTATTTCAGTTGCACAACGCTGATATAAAGTATTATTCCTACAAAAAGTTAGATATAAAGTCTTTAAAATTGCTTCTCCTAGACAGGTGATTTAAATTGTTAATAAAGGTGGCCCGAATTTGTGGATATAACAAACAGCCATGCCTTCGAAAAGAATTCGAAAAAATGCTGCTCGTACTGGGACTTGAATCCGTGAGATCCGGCAAGGTATCCCACAACGCTAACTCCTGCACCATAAACCCGTTAAAGAGTACATACGTTAGTATTAATCAAATAAAGATTGAATTGTTTATACCTTATATTCTCTCACATTCTCTGAAGAAGAGCTTTCAACGCCATATTGAGAATCTTCACTTTTCACCACACAAACACCAACAGCCGCCTCTTCTTTGATGATCAAGTGTTTGGAGACATCCTCAGATTTTATTGATGGCACAATTTCCTAATGGAAGACAAAAACAGTGTGTGAAAATTCACATCTTGGCCTTATTTAAGGTCGAAACGACAGCGGTTATATGATGCAACTTTTCGTCTATGGGAATCGATGAAATGTCATTTACTACAATGCAGATATGTACGAATAATGAAAATGTTCAATTATCATACCTAATAATCAAGAAAAGCTGAAAATTTACACTAAATTCAGTATTAAGAAGACAACAAACTCGTCAAATTAAATGTTAGTCACATGAAATATCAGTTTCATTGATTCACACGAAAGAATTTTTTGATGTTTCTGTATCAGCAATACAGCTTTGCAGATAATTGCATTGTGTTTTACGAGATTTAGTAATCTTTAAGAGAACAATGAGTAGTAAAATTACACAAAGGTCACCTGAAAATCTTCCGCAGGTTCCGACAGCTGTGCGGGCGTGCCAAAGAAAATTTCTTTCGACGGACATCTCTCTTCATTATCTTCCTCTTCGACTGGTTCAAGCTTGATATCCATTATTTTCCTTCCGTAACTCAATATTAAGCAAAATGACACGCAAACAACAATGAGTAACTGTTGCTAAGCGTTGCCATAGACAATATGATGATAATTATATATCTATGGTTAGAGATAAAAGTTGACTACCTACCAAAGCTGAATATTTTCTACCAGATTAATTGACGTATAAGTATTTGTAGAGACATTTGTAAATTTTGCATGAAAAATAACAGAAAATCGAACAACGCAAAAATCTCCCTATATTTTTTTTGTATAAAAATACAAAGAAATGAATTTATGCCTGATAAAATGACAAAATAAAAAATAAAATAGCTCTCGCTTCCATTATATTGCATTAAATCACATTTAATTCACATTTTTATGATAATTTAAGGACTTTAGTATTAATAAATAAAACGAAATAATATAAACAATATTATGTTTTAAAGTTCAAAAAGTTATAATTGTATCGTTTTTAATATAATATGTTGAATATTATGAATTTAAGCTCTCAACTATTTAAGTGTGTCTATAATATTTTCTCTTGTTTTCATCACTCTTGTTTTAATTGTCTATGTGCAAAATATCAGCAATTATTGTCTATAGTAATACCAATTTATATAAAGCTTGCACTCTGATATCTATTAATACTTAATTAACTTGAAATGGATATCAAAATAGAACCGGACGATGAAGTGCTGTCTATCTGGAATGAGGGACAGTCGATTGACATCAAAGTCGAGACACTCGTGAAGCAGGAAGAATATCTTCACGAAACAGATCATCACGAGACTAATATGGTAATCTTAAACAAAATTAAGACGCCAAATTGTTTTAAATTCAAAGCATTACGCTATTATCATTGAAACTAGGAAACTCATCGCTTTGTGTTGCTTCCATAGGGAGGCAATCCAAAAAAAATGAATGATAACAAAATTGGGGGATACAGTTTGGTGTTGCAGCTTTATATCTATCATCGCTATTCAAAATTCAATTGCACCACTGGATAGTTAAAAAATCAAAGAATGTATTGCGTTATGTAAAGACTGTCATAAATCGCGCGGGGCGGAGGGTAAGCGCCGCCATTTTGAGGTCATTTTGCCACGTATCGAGATTTCTATTTACTATAACTTTTGACTCGGATAAGCTACGATGTTCGTTCAAGTTTCAATCGTTAGCTCTCGACAAAATCTATCGTTTAACTATAAAACATTAGTGTAATATTGTGACTGTGTCTATAATTAGGTGTTACAATATAAAAAAAATGTATCAAAAATATGTAATGCCGGGCTATACGCGTCAAAAAGCCAAATAAAAATACAGAGATCGTATACGGTTGGAAAGGGCTTCACAAGAGCAATCAAATAGTACCATTAAAACACCATATGACTGAGTCAAGCAGTGCCGGGAACGTAAAAATGGGGCGTAATATCACCTATTACGAGACGTATTCATCTACAACACACGGCCGTGTCCATGACACAGCCACACCTCATTTGGATTAAATCAATTTATGTCAGCATTGAATGAAGATGTACCAAGCTTGCGCCAATTCAACTTATTGATATCAAATATGAAATACTTTACTTTGTTTCAGTTTCCAACAACCAACACTGACTCTACACATCCTATTGAACCACCAGCGATAACCCCATCTTCAAAAAATTTATCATTGACACCATATGTAAATGAAATGCTTATTAAAAATGAACGTTTACCCCAGCAAGCAGAAGTTGTAATAATCCTTGAGAATATTGTTAGCTATGAGCGAAATTTCGTCTGCAGCGTTTGTTTTGATACTTTCCCATCATCGCAGATACTCCAACAACACTTGACTTGTCATGAAACGCCAAAAATTGATGCCAAAAACAGGTTTGTTAATTGTCACAAGTCGCTCGAAAGCATTTATTCTATTTGATATCATTTATGTCGTTTAATTTTAATATTCACGAAACTAACACATATTCGTGTCAGGTGATTTGAATGGTCTTGAGCAGCCATACTCAACCTTCTTTCCTCCGGGTCGCATTCCGATTTTTGCTTTTCTACATGGGCCGAAAAATATTTACAGTGATCTGTAAATATAGCACATACCATACTGCACACACACACGTATGTATTATGATGTCAAAACAAAACTACCTTTTTATTTGAATCGTTCAAATTATGTACATTCTCACAAATTTTGTCACTAACGACCCGGGTTTCGCCTTTCGGCATCTTCAGGCATTCAAGTGCACGGATGAACTTGAACTGACGCTTAGCAAATGAAAGTTTCGTGTTTATATAACATATAAATGCATCACTGAGTCCAAAGCCATTGCTGGCGAAAAGGATGAGCCCATGGGAATGCCAACAGATTTTAGTAGTGAGCACTTTCATTTGCTAAGCGTCAGTTCAAGTTCATCCGTACACTTGAATGCCTGAAGATGCCGAAAGGCGAAACCCGGGTCGTTAGTGACAAAATTTGTGAGAATGTACATAATTTGAACGATTCAAATTTAATATTGAAATTCCACCAAGCACCTTCAGTCGAAATCTTAAATTATACCTTTTTTATGTTAATATATACATATCGACTGTGGAAAGGAAAAAGGACGTAACCCACACATATCAAATTTGACAGGAGGCGCAAAAAACGTGTTTTGATGATTTTGGGCCATATGCAAATTATAATTTATACACAACCCTGAAGTGCACGGAGACTTCTAAACTGGTGTTTAATTGACATAATCTAATATTAATTGAAGAAATCGTCTAGGAAAAACCTTTATTTCAGTCTTTTTTCTTGGTTTTAGTTTTTTACAAGGTCATTTTTGAAACTTAAAAGCTTAATTTAGATACTAATTCGGCATTTGCAGCTTGCATCCTTTTGATTGAACGTTTTGATTTTTGTCTTTCTATTGAGAATGGAAATAAGATGTTTTTGTACAATTTCTTTTTTTTAATATATTCATTATAAAACAAAAATACAACAGTTATAAAATATACAATTTTTCAAATATCTTTTACCTTCAACGTTTAATGCATTCATTGAACCATAGCCTATGACAAATGTTGATTTTTATTCAACGGTTTTTCATTTTTTTCTGTTTCCATGTAACAATCAAGAGTGAAGCTTGAAGCCAATGTCACAATAACACTCGACCATGACTCATTGTTAGCTAATACGCCAACTAAGTCTTCCGACAGTGATAATCAAACAAACAATATGAATGACGTCAGTGACGGGGGAAATTCGATTGACATCAAATACGAAGCAATCGACATTCACCACAGGTCCATGAAGGTTAACGAAGTATTTCATATAAGACCATTTTTATCTGTTTCTTTTCAAAATCAAATTATTTTGATATGTGAAAACAGTATCTTCGTGATGTTAAATAAATTTTGTTTTATTTTTGGTTTTAGTTTAAAATTTTGAATGTTAACCCTACGGTTCATACTGAATTAGCAGCGGTGAATTGGCCTCCGAATCAATTTCAAGCTGAAGCTCACATCCATCAACCGAACGCACAAACGGAAAATTCACAGCAGAAAATAGTCGCTGTAATAATGATAGAAAACTGTGTTTTTAACGAGCACAATTTTGTATGCAGCGTCTGCTATCAAATATTCCCATCGTCAAACTTTCTTAAGCAGCATTCAACTCGCCATGCTAAATTAAGGTTTGTTACATTTTCATTGTTAAATAACTACTGTTGCCGTACTAATGTATTAAAAAATTCTTAATCAATACCATATTCCATTAATCAAGCACCCTTTTTGCATTTGTTTTCATGTATAAATTAAGAGTTAAGCTTGAAACCGATTTGTCAATCGATCCAGACAGTGACCCGGTGACATCAACCAACGCAGATAACCCCTGTTGCATTAATATGAATAAAAAACATTCCATTGACATCAAACACGAACCACTGGCGAATCACGAAGAAACAATCATCGATCAAGATCAACAAAACATAATAACAAAAATTCTTCAACGCGAAGTTGAAGCTGTTGTGATGTTGGAAAATGGCGTGTTTAACAGGCGAAATTTCGTATGCAGCATTTGTTTGGATATATTTCCATCGTCACATTTACTCAATCAACATGTGACTTTTCATGGAAAATCAAAATCCTATGGAACAAAGAGGTTTGTTAAATTTTGATATATATATATTTTGCTATGTGAGCTTATAAAATGTTACATTCTAGAGAAAATCTTTTTTTATGTATTTTGTTGTACACATTCATTAAGGCTTTTCGCGCATACAAAAGTATGCTACCCAGACAGTTCCAAAGTATTTCTTCAACCACTGAAGTGACGATGCGCTGTCTTTTGGCTGCATCATTCTTTTTAACATTAACGAAATAGCGAGTTCATATATTTTCAAACAACACCTGAACATGATTTAAACATTGTTTTCTTACGATGAAATACATAATCTAAATAGAATTATGAAATTTAAATATTAAAAAACTGTGACAACTCTAAAAATATGACTTGATTTTATTGAAAAGACGCCTATAGCGTCTGATTCATTATTGTAATATATTTTTTTCCAAGAGAGTTAGTTATATTCACAGTGAAATAAACGTCGTCGAATACTTATTAATTGATTTAGTTTTAAACATCTCACATGAAGTGTATCAATAGACTGTGATAATGTCACAGGAAAGACTTAGTTTGTTTAATGTTTTGACTGAATTCTTACAGTTGTTCTCCGAAACAATTAGATATATTGTTCACTGTGATATAAAAGATTTATCTTCCATTTTGTTTTCATGCACCGAAGAAGTGAGAAGCTTAAAAGGAATACAGAAATACAACCAAAGCTTAAACAACTGTCACAAGAGAACTCACATGAAAGTGATCATTGCCAATTGGCTGTGAATGATATTTGTAATGAAGATTATTCAATTGACATCAAAGATGAGCCACTTGTAGTTCACGAAAAAATAATTGAACTAAAAAATCACCACAAGTCTAGAGAGGTATTAGCAATTATCAATTATTTTTTAAAGGAACGAATTTCTAATGATATATTTCTTTTAATTTTTTTCAACTAGAGTCACTTTTAGGGTGTTCACTGTCAATACATAGTGAAAAAGCATAATATTATGAAAAAATCACAATATTATTTTGTTATAATCGATAAAAGTCCGGACCGGTTTCGCTCATGGCAAGCATTGTCAACTGATAGGAAATGTACATTTTAATGTACATTTACGAAATCGACAGGCATGAAGATTCAAAAAAGATTTTTTCAAAAACCATATCAATTCAAAGATTCAAAATAAATAAAATTTAATATCTATATAAACTTTATAACTTTTCCGGTTCTAAGCTCAAGAAATGCGACCCCAATACCCACATTTTCTTAAATATCTATTTTAATATGGGTGATACAGTGTTTATAATTAAGGTTTTCTTATATCATAGTTTTTTGTACCTTTTGTAGTTTATATTAATACGCGATAAGCGATCGTTTGTAAGATAGCTGAGCTAAACTCGTCAGTTGCAATTTCATATGTGCGCTGGAATGACGTCTTTTTTAAAATATGATAATTTATTAAAAAATCACGGATTTTTATAGAAAAAATACGAGAAATGATGCAGAGATATATTTTAAAGCCCTTAGACTATTAGTTTTTTTTAAATTCATAAGAATAAGGCCAATAATTAGGAAACCACTGGAGTCCCTAAACGACCTCCATCGGATGAGAAATATTTTTCTAGTCTCCGGGCCGCGAGAGTTAATAATAGTAAACATCATAATAAACAAACAGCCGGCATGGGCAACCTTTCCTAGGTCTGGAGCCAAATTATCATTCTGTCTTTGCGTCAAGGGCCGGACCAAATCATTAAACATAAAAAACCAATATTAAATAAATAAAACACGTTGCTGCTTCTTATATAAATCTTTTTTTATATAATGAACGACATAATATTAATATTATTGGCCTTCAACTTGAATTACGAGAAAAAGCAATCACCGAGATAAATCAGGGCCGGACAAAATTGTTCAGTGGGCCGGTGGTTGTCCATATATGTCTTAAACTGGCAACAAAATGCCGTTTTTTTTCAAACCAATGTGATTTAAAAATATTATTTTTTGCAGATGAATACAATACAACATTCTCGACCAAAGACTTGCAACAATAATCAATGCAAATTGCTAAAATTGCCTAAAATGTCACACACCGGAAAAAAGGCTTTCAAATGCGACCAATGCAAATTTGAATCTGCCTCATTTGGTAATCTTAAATTGCATAAAACTACACACAGTAGAGAAAAGCCTTTCAAGTGTGACAAATGCACTTTCAAATCTGCCCGATTTAGTTGTCTTAAATTGCATAAAATGTTGCACACCAGAGAAAAGCCTTTTCGATGTGACCAATGCAATTTTAAATCTGTCCAAAAAGCTCATCTCACATTTCATGAAATGTCACACATCGGAGAAAAGGCCTTCAAATGTGACCAATGCAATTTTAAATCTGCCTCGTCTGGTAATCTCAAAACACATAAAGTGATACACACTGGTGAAAAGTCTTTTGAGTGTGACCATTGCAATTTTAAATCTGCCTCGTCTGGTAATCTCAAAACACATAAAATGATACACACTGGTGAAAAGCTTTTTAAATGTGATTATTGCAATTTTAAATCTGCCTCGTCTGGTAATCTCAAAACACATAAAATGATACACACCGGTGAAAAGCCTTTTAAATGTGACCATTGCAATTTTAAATCTGCCCGATCTCATTATCTCAAATTGCATAAAATGTCGCACACCGGTAATAAGGCTTTCAAATGTGACCAATGCAGATTTGAATCTGTCTCATCTGGTATTCTTAAATCGCATCAAATTACACACACCAGAGAGATGTCCTTTAAATGTGACGAATGCCATTTTAAATCTGCCCGACCTTGGGATCTCAAAGTGCATAAAAGGTTACACACTGGAGAAAGACCTTTTAAATGTGACAAATGCAACTATAAATTCGCCCGATCTGGTCATTTAAAAAGGCATAAAATGTTGCACAATCGAGAAAAGCCTTGAAATATGAACAGCAAGATAATTCATCTTCCTTTCTTGATAAAAAGATTTCTCCGACTCCAGCTTTTAGATGATTAACGACTCCGACTCCGAAGAAATTTATCAATATTTTCATTTTGTTTTTTATATATATATATATATATATATCGACATTGAAAAGGAAAAAGGACGTAACCTACAGTTTTTTCAAAACAGGTTTTATCCATAATCACATTCTGTCAAACTTGATACACGTTCTATCAAAACGATGTAAGCTGCAAATGCCGAATTAGTATCTAAATTTAGCTCTCAAGTTTGAAAAGGATGACCTTGTTGTAAATTAAAACCAAAAAAAAAGACTGAAATAAAGGTTTTTCCTAGACAAAATCTTTAATTAATATTAGATTATGTCAATTCAACACCAGTTGAGAAGTCACCGTGCACTTCAATGCTGTGAATAATTCATAATTTGCATATGTCCCAAACTCATCAAAGCACGTTTTTTGCGCCTCCTGTAAAATTTGATACTTGGGGTTACGTCCTTTTTCCTTTCAACAGTCGATATGTATACCATAAGATCATATTTTGTCAGCCATGCATACAGTGACTCAAAAAACGTAAAATGTCACCCACTGGAGGAAAGCTTTTCATATGTGACAAACTTAGTTTTAAAATTGCCTTATTCATGTAAGCCACTTCTCTAATGAATTGCTATTGCTACTCAAAGTTCATTGAATTGTACACATAAGTAAAAAAGAATAAAGTTTGGTCCAGATATATGACGTCTGCAAAAGATGAAATACAGCACAATTATAATAAGCCTCTCGTGAGTGACCAATGCAATTGAAAAACCGTCTGTTTTTGTGATAAAATAGTGAACAGCAAGTAACTATTCTATATTACTGCTGGCATAAATATACCCACTGTGTGTCTAACATAAGAAGGCTTAAAATCATTTCACACTAGAGAAAAACTTTTAAAGTTTTACCAACACGTTAAAAAAAATTGTTCATGTTACAATGTGGCTTATACTACAATTGCAAAACAAATAAAGATACTGTCTCCTTAACTTTTCCGTTTCTAAGCTCAAGAAATGCGACCCCAATACCAACATTTTCTTAAATATCTATTTTAATATGGGTGATACAATGTTTATAATTAAGATTTTCTTATATCATAGTTTTTTGGACCTTTTGTAGTTTATATAAATACGCAATAACGTAAAAACAACTGATTTTTATAAAAAAAATGTATGAGGAATGATGCAGAAATATATTTTAAAACCTTTAGACTATTTTTTTTATTAAATTCATAAGAATAAGGCTAATAATGAGGAAATTACTGGGGTCCCTAAACGACCCCCATCGGCATAGAAGAATTTTTCTAGTCTCCGAGCCGCGAGAGTTAAATAAGACGAACGCGCCGTTTAAAAACTGCATTGTTCACAATTTAATGTTTTAATTTATGTCGCTTCGAATTACACAACTGTACCGCGGCAAAGCTACATTGATCACATTTAAATGACTTTAGTCCTGAATTTTATGGTCCTTTAAACCAGATAAACGCGCCGTTTCAAAGCTACGTTGATCACCTTGAAATGGCCGGCAAATGAAAACACGTTATTAACTGTTTTAGAAATTGATTATTTGTGGAACAAATACTTCTCAGGGCAGAATTACCTATTTATTCTTCCCAGATATGTTTTTGTCAGAATGCAACCTGGCTCTCTCCGGATCACTTTACCCGACAATTCATCTCCGGACACGGTGCGTTTAATGCCAAGTTACAAAATTTAAAATCAAACTATTTTCCCATAGCGAAAATTAGAGAAAATATCTGTCACCTTAAAATTAACTACTTTAAATTTGAATCGTTCAAACTATGTACATTCTCACAGATTTTGTCACTAACGACTCGGGTTTCGCCTCTTCATTGCAATGCTCTTGCTGTACAATGTTTTATATCGGCAAAACAGAAAAACACTGAACATCCGAGTTTTAGAACATATGGCAGCCTTGAGATTAAAAAAAGACACGTCTACTTTTGCTAATCACTTAATTTCGGAACGACACGTGTTCAATCACGAACAAGGGATAAAAATGTTACACCCAAATACGGACAGTCATAAGCTCTTTTTCCAGGAAATTTTGGAAATAAATAGAGCACAGCTGCATAGTCTTCCGATTTTAAATGAAATGTTAAATCTAGCCACAAACTTTATAAAATATAGTATCCAGGTAATAAATAACAGTTTGCTCATTTTCGCATAGACATTTTAATCAATGTATGATTAGTATAATAATAAAAAATAGTTACGGAACTACAAATGATATGGAGTGACTATTAATACATTTCACAAGGTCTGAAAATAATAAAGACTGTGTTGAACTAAAGTAAGCTCCAAACGTTATATTGCTAGATTGTGTATCTAGTAAATAAATATAATCCCGTATCTTGTTTATTTTTCTTTTAAAAGATGGTCATTGTATTCGACTGGAATAGTTGTGAATAAATATAAAATCATTTTTCTTGTTTAACTCAAAACAAATTGTGTCTAAAATATACATTGTCAATTTTTAAGCTTTGTGAATCAAGTTTTTTTTTTAATCGTTGATACACATGTCTGACAAAAACAAACATCTTTTAAATAGTAACAATTTTATTTAAATACTAACTCAAAAGATTATTTTGTGCTTATTTATTGTCTATGTATATATAAATAAATTTTCTTATTGTCTATTCTTAAGATTGTTCGCAATCAGTTAGCTGATATAATCTAGCAAATACATCAATATGGATTTTAAAATAGAGCCAAAAGTTGAATCACCGCCATTGGATGGACAAGAAAACACGTTGTTTGATCGCCAGAGTAACATTTACGACGTAACAGATACAATAACTGAACACGAGCAAATGACATATGTAAAGCAGGAAGAAATCGAAGATGATGTTAAAGGGGTAAGAGGAAATATCCCAAACAGTAATTAGCGGGCTGTTTATAGTATATTAAATATGTTACATGCAAATAACTGTTCCCTTTAACCCCTTTAGCACACAGAGTCGGAAACGGACCGAAAGCGGACGAATGTGAACCGAATCCACGCCATTTTCATTTCTGACAGTGCGCTGTTCTGTCCCAATAAGCTACAACCTATCTAATTTATAATATAAAACAGCACAGCATGTATAGCATGGGTGTCCATCCGGTCGATCCCAAAGCAAAATTTGGTCGATCACGAAAGCTTCCGTGAATTTCGAAAAAGTTATTAATTAATTTGGTTTGCGCATACCTATCTAATGATATAGACCCTTGAAGTGAGCGGTGACTTCTAAACTGGTGTTTAATTGACATAACCCAATATTGATTAAAGAAATTGCCTTGAAAAAACCTTTATTTCAGTCTTTTTTCTTTTTTTTAACTTTTTACAAGGTAATCTTTTTCAAATTTAAAAGCTAAATTTAGATACTAGTTCGGCATTTGCAGCTTGCATCCTTTTGATAGAACGCGTATCAAGTTGGATACATTGTGATAATTAAAAAAAGCTGTTTTGGATAAAAATGTGGGTTACGTCCTTTTTCTTTTCCAAGTTCGAATTATAAATTTAAAATTAAATTGAAAAAGTAGCATGTTTTTAAGAAAATGCACTCAAACTATGTGTTAGGACAAGACTAGTTGTCAGCTATTCGCTTTTGCCACTCTCCATACACACACATCTATACCTTTTAACAGAAAACCACAAATCGTTTGTGACTTTGATATAAAACAATTTGGTTTATTCACGCTTTGATATTATTACTTTGCGGCCCATGAAAAGTATTTATTTTAAAGAAAAATATTAAATTTTATATCATATGTAAAAATAATGCAAATTGATTTCAGTCGGATATCTCAAGAGATCCCTTGAGCATCGAATCGGAAGATGGCCCATACCTGAGTCACCTAGATGATGGAGTTATTCCAAAATTATGTTCTATTAAGAATGAACAGTCTGAAATTTGCGAGTTCCTGTCTGCTGCTAGCACATCGGGAGAGGTAATTGCAGCTTCTCAATACACAGGTTTTACACGGTATACACGTTTTATAAAAAACCGTGTATTACGTGACAAAATTCAAGATTTGTTTCTTCTTTGTAAAAATTTGTGTTATTTTTAAAAACAAACAAATTGTTGTAGAGAAAATCGTTTAAAAAAGTGTTCAAAGTATATAACACAATATATTTTAATTCATTCAAGCCCTTATGGCCCTCTAAAAGAAGTGTTTTAACAGATATTTTTTTTTAAAAAAAACTGTTACTTAGTGACTTAACCTGCCTTTTCCAAAAAGAATAGTAAAGATAAAAATTACACTTTTCCTGGAAATCGTGTTAATTGCTTTTTTTAAAACTAAATTTTTATTAGTTTTTTCTTGTCTTCTCAAAGTAATATTGACTTGCTTATGTAAAATTAATAGATTTTCTAGTTTTTTTTATTCTGTTTGTTGACGACGCCTGACATTCTCTCTTCTCTCATTTAATTTAAAAAATAGACCAGTACAGAATTCTTACCGTTTCTTAACTTACCACTTGTTCTCTTCTTGCTGTATTTTTTAATTTTCATTTTAAAAAAATGAGGCTTGGAAGCTATGTAACAATCAATCTTTGTACAAACAACGTATTTTTATTTAGATTCTACCAGAAATTCGTGTCCACTTTCAAGGTGCTTAACTATTTAAAGGATTTTCAAATTGATTTAATTGTATGTATTGGATACAGAGCCATTTAATCACAACTGAAAAAGCCTAAAAGAGTATTACAACGATACAAATTAAAAATAATTAAATATATAATAAAGTTATAATCGTCATTTTAACTTTTCCTGTTCTAAGCTCAAGAAATGCGACTCCAATACCCACATTTTCTTAAATATCTATTTTAATATGGGCGATAGTTTTTTGGACCTTTTGTAGTTTATATAAATACGCGATAACGCTATCAGGCGATAAGCGATCGTTCGTAAGATAGCTGGTCTAAACTCGTCAGTTGAAATTTCACACGTGTGCTGGGATGACGTCTTTTTTACGCGCAACTTAAAATATGATTATTTATTAAAAAACCACGGATTTTTATTTAAAAAATGTATGAGGAATGATGCAGAGAGATATTAGGAGAGAATAAGGTCAATAATGAGGAAACGACTGGGGTCCCTAAACGACCCCCATCGGCAGAGAAGTATTTTTATAGTCTCCAAGCCGCGAGAGTTGAATAAATTAAAAAAATAATTCGATTCATTTCGTGTTTTAATTTATTTTATTGTTATCTTGTATATATAATAACTTTTAATATTCTTTTAAGATTTCTAGAATTAACAACGAACCCGTGCCTGACATCAATCATCTATTAAATTGTTCGGCTATAATCGAATCACACGAAGAAACAATCATCATTGAAGTCACTGATGTTAAAAAGGAAATCTTGAAACTTGGCCCAGTTGCTGTGATAATACTCAAAAATGAAATCTTCCACAAACGGAATTTTGTATGCAGCGTTTGTTTTGATGTTTTTAAAACTTTAAAATCTCTATCGAATCACAAAAGCTTTCATACTGTGCGAAATCTATCAGCTATAAAGAAAAAGCTTTTTGAATGTGACGTGTGTGATTATAAATCCACACAAATCACCAATGTGAAACGTCACCAAAAGCGTCACAGTGGTAATTGTGAAGAAAAATTTAATTGTAATATTTGTAAGAAAAGCTTTGAAAACAAACCGATTTTGAGTGATCATAAATTAACACATTACGTTAAAATGCCATTCGAATGTGACCAATGTGACCAAGAAACGGAAAGTTCGTGCGCGTCAAAATTACATAAACTAGCAAAAACTGCTAAAAAAATCTTGAAATGCGAACAATGTGGCTTTTTTTCTGTGAGACCTGCTTTTTTGAAGAAACATTTGTTGATTCATTCCGATGAAAGACCGTTTTGTTGCGATCAATGTGATTTTAAATTCAGATCAAAAGCTAATCTTAAGCGCCACATGTTGACACACTCTACTGAAAAGCCTTTTAAATGTGACGTTTGTAACTATAAAACGAAAACGTCTTATTGTTTGATGAAGCATGAAAGAATTCATATAAAAAAAAACTATATATGTAAAGTCTGCAAGTTGAGTTTTTTAAATCTAACGCTTTTACTTAAGCATGTGTTTGTCCATCATAGAAAGAGACCTCACAGATGTGAAAAGTGTGACTTTGCAACTACGAGTCTTCGAGCGTTAAAAAAACATTCTAATCTTCATGGAATGATTTTTATATGTGACAAATGCGACTTCAAAACAGGAAAAGATCGTAGGTTAAAAGAACACAAAGCCAACATCCACAATGCTAAGCCTTTTACTTGCAATGCTTGTAACTATAAGACATCATGTTACACAACGTTAAATCGACATAAGTTATCAAAAACTTGCTTAAACCGGTTTCAGTGCAACATTTGTTACAAGAAACATGTTGATATATCAGAATATAACAACCATAGAAGCATTCACACTGTAGAAATGCCTTTTAAATGTGACAAGTGCACCCCAGAAACTGAGAATAATTGCGAAAACTATTGGCACAAAGTCTCAAAAGTTGTAAAGGAGATCTTTAAATGCGACAGATGTCCGTTTATATGTAAGCGCCCGATTGATATGCGAATGCACTTAATGAGACATAACGGCCAGTTTCGGTTTTTGTGTGAAATTTGCAACTTTAAGTGCATTAGAATGTGTGACCTCCAAATACACAAATTGTGTCACTCGGCGGAAAAACCCTACACGTGTGACCAATGCAGCTTCAAATCGAAAGTGAAAGCAAAACTGAATGAGCACAAAATGATACATACATCAGAGGAACTGTTTGCGTGTGACGAATGTAGCTATAAATCAAAGACGCGTAAACATTTTATGTTACATATAAAGAGACACACTGCCGTCATGTCTTTCAAGTGTAACCTGTGTGATTTTAAAACGTTCAGAGCTGGAATATTGAATTCTCACCGTAAATATCACACTGGCGAAAAGCGTTTTCACTGTGACATTTGCAATTGTAAATATCATTCTCTTGGCCAGCTTAAAACGCATAAGTTATTTCACTCCGGTGAAAGCCGTTCGCGTGTGACAAATGTAAATTTAAGACCACGCGTTCCACGAGTTTTAAAAAACATCAAATGATACACACCGGAGAGAAGCCGTTCAAGTGCGACGAGTGTGACTATAGATCTATTCACCATGGTAATGTTAGGACACATAAAAAAACACATCGTAAAAAAACTCTAAAAAAGACAGATTCTCGGAAAAAAAAAAATAACAAAAAAAGTTGTTGATTGATGCCGTCACGGAAACTGCAGGTACTAAACGTTTATCATGTCAGCTTATTATTATTCTACGATCTGATTGACTTAACTATTTTTTCTTGTGATACAATATTGAAACTTAAAAAGACTTTCAGCGACATAATAGGGTTTAAATAGCAATGTGTTTTGTTTTATAGTTTTTTATATTTATGATTTGATAGCTATTTCGGCTTTCGCCATTGTCAGAACTATGATTTAACCTATATTATTCTCAGCTTTACACAATGTATCATATTTTTCACTCTAACATCCTTATACTAACGATAAGCAATCTGTTGTTTTTAAAATCAATTGAATAAATTAAACTGATGTTAATTATTAATTATATTAAATTTATTAACTATGGTTTTAGTTCAAGGTATATTTATATAGATTACACTGACACTAATTATTAATTACATTAGGGGTTTTAACAACGGTGGTGAATTTATAATGGTTTGTTCATTTAAGATAATTTGTTCTAATAAATTTAGTTTTTTAGCCTTATGACAAAGATGCAAAACGGTTGGCGCTAAACTTAAAGACAGGACAGGGTTTTTGATTTTATCTTTACTGTTTTTAAGCTGCATTTTTTAATATTTATTATCCTTAAATGCTACGTTAACCGAATGCTTAGTTTTATTGTGGATTTTTTCAGTAATTCTTCCTAGGTAGTTAATTGATCTTAAAAAGGGGTTCTCTTGTATAACGTTAGGGTAAATAAGTTACCTCTATAGTTTATTTTATGCTGCCAGTTTGTGATTCCATGATTGGAGGGTTCGCGTGGATGGTAGTGTCGCAAAATGTTGGTTTCCTAAAATTTTTGATTTTTATTTGGACCCCTTTCTTTTATATCATTACTTCTGTCAAGATATCTATATTGGAATGTCGGTGGGTCCACATTGAGAGCGAACATGTATTAAACATATTTATTTAATATTGAAATTACGCCAAGCACTTTTAGACGAAATCTTAAATTTTATTTATACAAATTTATGATTAATTATTATAATTGTTTCAATGATTTTTATATTGCTCTGTAAAATATGAATTTTATTTAAATGTATAAAAATTTTGACTTTGTTATTGAAGTGCGTTTTTGAGAATCTAATAAAAACACGTTTTATTAAATCAGATTTTTTTCTATTTATCGAATTTTGTTCCGAGGAGAGAATATTTGTGATTTTTTTTTTCAAGGTCATTGAACTTCAAGTTCAATGTTCAAGTACATCATCCGTGCACTTGGAATGCCTGAAGATGCCTAAAGGCGAAACCCGGGTCGTTAGCGACAAAACTCATGGAAAAGTACAAAATTCAAACAATTTGATATTGAAATTCCATCAAGCACCCTAAGTTGAAATACTTAATTATGACATAACCTAATATTAATTCAAGATTTTTTTTATGAAAAACCTTTATTTCAGTCTTATTTCTTGGTTTTAATTTTTTTTACGAGGTCATCTTTTTCAAACTCAAAAGCTAAATTTAGATACTAATTCGGCGTTTGCAGCTTGCATCCTATTGATAGAACGTGTATCAAGTTTGATACATTGTGATTATCGAAAAAAAAACCATTTTTGAAAAAACTGTTGGTTACGTCCTTTTTCCTTTCCACAGTTGATATTATTATGTAACTTTTGAATTAAAAAACAGATTTGCTGTTATTTATATGAGCATTGAAAGTTTAGTGAACACTATACTTAATAAATTGTATCGGCGAAAATGATTCACAATGCCACTCTATATTTAGTTGAGGCAATTCACTAGAAAACTTAATTATATAATTAACAACCACTAATAGTAAGCATAGGCTATTTTTGCTTAAGTGGAACCCCCAATTACACTATCCCGAATAACGCACTGGCTTAAAAAAAATCTCCCCAAATCACCCAATTGCACGATCGCATTCCACTGCCGTCACTACGAGACGGTCATCTGTGCCGCGCATACAGTCAAATGTCGGCTAGCGTCTGTGTATTCAACACGTGTCAGGTAGGGTATTTAATCCCAGAGCCGAGCTTTAGCGATTTTTTAGCTCACCGAAGAATTTGCCAATTTCTTGTCAATTTTCGGGATTTGCTCAAAATTTCTCAATCCCGAAATTCCGGGATCGCGGCCATCTCAATCCCGATTTTCGGGATCAGAAAATTGAACAGGATCCCGGGATTGGATGCCCTAGTGTCAGGCTATACACGTATAGCGGGCGACTGTCTATGTGTGGGATTTTGGCGCGCTTTGCATTTTATCGCTTGGTAACTAAATATTTCGTCAATATTTTATTTTATATTAAATCTAAGTTTTGCATTTTTTTTTTGCGGAAAAAAACCAAAATTCCCAATTTTGTATGAGATTCACACCCCCAATTACACTACCCCGAATTACACTGTCCCGACTCTAGTGTAAACGGGGGTTTTACTGTAGTTAGATTAGATTAGATTTTGTTCACAGGTGCGTCTTATAAATGGAGAACTTTCTTTCTATTTGTATCGATTTAATTGTCTATGCCAATAATATTTATTCATAAATACGTGCTGTCTATGGTGATGCCTTTGTCACGTGTTGACAGTACAAATGGATATAAAAAAAGAACCAGACGATGAATTTCTGTCGCCGAATTGCTCAGAGAACGCCAATAATGGCGATAATTTTCAGAATCATTTAAATGACACCAGGGAAGATGACGATTCATTTGACATCAAATACGAGGCGCTCGTGAAGCAGGAAGAAATAATTGACAAAGAGGAGCGTCGTGAACTTATAAAGGTTAAATAAAAAATTCTTAAATTATCGGCAAGATTTATTTTTCGCTATTTTTTTATTTTCTAATGTAAGGTTAGATCAGTAATACCCAACCCTGTGCCAGCGGGTGCCATGGTTTCAATGAACTGATTTCTCGCGCCCAACAATATTGGCCCGCAATAGTTTTTGTAATTAAATATCGACTGTGGAAAGGAAAAAGGACGTAACCCACACATACAAAAATTTACAGGAGGCGCGAAAATCGTGTTTTGATGATTTTGGGCCATATGTAAATTATGAATTATAAACAAATTTAAAGTGCATGGAGACTTCTAAACTGGTGTTTAATTGACATAATATAATATTAATTAAAGAAATTGTCTAGGAAAAACCTTTATTTCAGTCTTTTTTCTTGGTTTTATTTTCCACAGTCAATATATTTTTTTTACAAATTTTTATTTGCTTTATCCATGTGCGCTCCCAATGTGGAGCATATACCCATCTTATGGATTTATCTCAACAGTTCATTTTTACGAGAACTGTGAATTAGGTATAGAAGGACAAGGCTAAGATAGGATAGACTAGTGTTAAGCTAATCCTTCTCGCTACACCAAATTATTTAATGTTCGGTATGGGTGAGAGGGAGTTTTCAGACATCACAAACACCCATACCTTCGATCAAAAACCGATAAATCAATAGAAAGAACGCTGTTCGAACTAGAACTCGATGTCGTGAAGTCCAGCATGGACTACATTGCTAATCACTGTGCCATATTTGAATATTACCATGCAGACATTCCGATCATTAATATCTGGGCGTAGCGAGAGCGATTAGCTCACCACTAATCATTTCCTAGCTTTGTCCTTCTATCAACACAACTCACTTTCAAAACGAGAGGTTGTGTGACTGAGTAACAAGCAGTTCTCTTAGAAAAACTTGTACTAAGAAACCGTCATTAAGAGACCATACGCTCCACATTAGGGGCGGACAATATATCAGGACAACTTTCTTCCATCGAAAGCAATATAAGTATCAATATAGATTTTTTAATTTAATATTTTTTTTTATTTAAGGATGTTTCAAATGAGTCTCAAAACATCAAATTAGAAGAAGAAGATGTACAATATCAAAATTGTCACGAAATCACAATAGACAAGTGTGAATTGACCGATTTTTCATATTCTCAAAGTAAACCGCCCGAGGTAAATATCATCAACCATTCTTTGGTGAATTCAAACTATTTAAGACTTTACTGCCAAGCTTTCAGGTCAACCACGAAAATCCCTATTTTATTAAAATATAAGTTGATATCTGTCCCTGTAAGCTTGTTGGTTAGAGCTTGCCTTAACGATCAAGTGGTCCTGGGCTCGATTTCCGGTGAGGTCAATGTCAAATTTATATTTTTTATGCTAAAATTTGAGAATTAAGACTTGGGTGTTTGTGGTGTGTCAATTTACCTCGAGTTGATGTCGAGTGACTTACAATAATTTTTCATAGAGCTTCTGTCGTATAAACTTTCAACTTTTAAATATTTGGTGCCTTGGCATTTACTGTAGTACCAAATTTCAATTTAAAATTTACAGATGGTATTTTTTTTTTTAAATAATATTTTGTTAATTTTCATCTTCTAGACCAGGCATGGGGAACCTGCTGCCTTTTGGCTACTCTAGTGTGGCCTTCTGGCCAATTCTGTAAATTGATGTAAATTCCTAACATATTCTGACCGCAAATTCTTGTTACCGGACAAAGATTCCCTAGTCAATGTTAACTGCGGCCTTATGAGAAGAAACGGTTCCCCACCCTTATTCTAGACACTTTTTGTTATTATACTAGTTCTTGATGTAAATATAAAATAAAAAAGAACAACGTGTTAATGTTAACATTATCATTGTATATATATATATATATATCAGTATTAACAGTGAACACCTTAAAACAGATCATTAAATATTTGAAAATATGCCTGTGTGGTCGAGTGGTCAACGTTGTTGGCTTCGGCTACCGAGGGCCCGAGTTCAAATCCCGGTACGGACAGTTTTTATAAATTGATTTTTCAATCGATTTATGAATTTCTGTTCAAAGGCATGGGTGTATGTGATGTCTTGAATTCCCCCCTCTCACCCATCCTATCCTACGAACGGGGCGTATCGAAAGCGATTAGCTTACCACTAATCCTGTCCTAGCCCTATCCTTCTATCCCTACTCTCTTTGAAAAAAGAGAGATTAAGCAACTGAGTAACAATCAGTTCTCGTAGAAACACTTCTGTTGAGATAAACTCCATTAGGAGACCATATGCTCCACATTGGGAGCGGACATGGTTAAAATAATAAAATATTAAAATAATTAAGATTATTCCACGCATTGTGCTCCAAACTGTGACACGTGTTTCGCCTTTTTCAGAGGCATCCTCAGGCAATCTTACTTACACTGAATGATTTTAATTGTACTATTCAGATATATTTTTGGATGGAAAAATAAACAAACAATTATGATGAAATCTACATTACTAAATGATTAACTAATGAGTTGCATCAATTAGGAAGGGTTAAGCCATTGGAAATAAATCAAGCAGTAGCGAACAACCTTTCCTGCTTAAGATATTAATTAATAATAGTTATTTATTGTTAATACTTTTATTTACTTCTTAAAAATATTAAATATTGTATTTTTTTTTTAGTTTCCGACTCCCAAACATACTATTAAACTTCCACCGATGAGCTCGCCTCGACACCAATTACTAAAAACACAACAAATAAATGAAACATATATAAAAAATGAAATTATACAGCAAAAGGTAGTCGCTGTGTTATTGTTGGAAAATGGTGCATTTCATGAACGAAATTTTGTGTGCAGTTTCTGTTTTGATGTATTCTCATCGTCACATTTACTGAAACAACACCTATCTGCCCACGGTGAATCTAAATTCAATATAAAACGATTGAAATGTGACCAATGCTCTTTTAAATGTTCGCGTACTAATAACTTAAAGGTACATAAAATGAAACACTCTGGCGAGAAACCATTTAAATGTCCCCAATGTAGCTTTCGTACATTGTATGTATCTTATTTAAAACAACATAAAATGTTACACACCGATAAGACACCATTCGAATGTGATCAATGTTATAAAAAATATACTAACGGAATCAATTTGAAATTACATAAAATGTCTCATTCTGGCGAGAAACCATTCGAATGTGACCAATGTAGCTTTCGATCTGTGCACGCATTAGGGGTGAAAAAACATAAACTGGTCCACACTGGTGAAAAGCCATTTAATTGTGATCAATGTGCTTTTAAAACTGCGCTAGAATCAAGTTTGAAGAAACATAAATTGTCTCATACTGGCGAAAAACCTTTCAAATGCGACAAGTGTTCCTTTAAGTCTGCGCTAGTGTGTAGCTTAAGGAAACATAAAATTTTACACAGCGGTGAGAAACCATTCAAATGTGACCAATGTACTTTTGAATGTGCGCGCGCGGATGGCTTAAGAAAACATAAAATGTCACACACTGGTGAAAAACTATTCAAATGTGACAAATGTACATTTAAATGTTCGCGTAAATGTAACTTAACATCACATAAAATGACACACTCTGGTGAAAAACGATTTAGCTGTGATCGTTGTAGCTTTCGGACCATGTATGCAGTAGCTTTAAGAAATCATAAAATATCATATACTATTGAAAAACCTTTCCAATGTGATCAGTGTTGCTTCAAATCTGCGCTGGTATCTAGCTTGAAAACACATAAAACAACACATACTGGAGGGAAGCCCTACAAATGTGACCAATGCACTTTCAAATGTGTAAGCGCAGATGGCTTAAAAAAACATAAAGTGTGCCACACCGGTGAAAAACCATTCAAATGTAATAAATGTACATTTAAATGTTCGCGTACACATAGCTTAATAATACATAAAAAGTCACACACTGCCGAAAAATCATTCGAATGTGACCAATGTAGCTTTCGATATGTACGTGAGTCAGGCTTAAAAAAACATAAACTATCACATACTAGTGGGAAACCATTATAATGTGACCAAAACATTTAAGAACGTTTTACATGAAATGTCACATTTTGGTCTGAAGTCGTTCGATGTTTTTTTTAAATCTACGCGTGAATCAATATTATAATAGAATATAAGCAATATTTTGATGAATATGTGTAGTGCCATCTATACTGAGTCAATACAGGTTTTTTAAATATAAAATTTGAGGGTATATTAGGCAAAATTATTTTCTTCAAACACGCAGTATCTCTGGGACATATTGATTTATTTGCTCAATATTAAAACGGCTTAAAGAACATCGCAAGTAACATTAATGTGACAAAATTAATTTTTTAATCATCAAATGTATATAGGCTTAATAATACATGAAAATGGCACTTTTTTTGCAAAAAACATTCAATTGCGACCAATGTCTTTATTCTACTTCAAAAATGCGATGAAGTCTTTCATAAATCTGTGAGTTTTCTTGAATATATATCAAAAGGAAGCAAAATTTATATGACTTGCTTATTTTTTAAAACCCCACTCATTCTCTCTCTTTAAAAAAAAGATTAATTGACTGACTTAAACAAGTTTTATACCAGATTTTTTTTCTTTAAAATAAAGTTTGCATTGTAAAAATTTCTCTTCATGTCAAACAATGAAAAAAGTTTTTCAATAACACTTGTTCCTAAAAAAAAATGATCTATATCAATGCCATTTAAGATTGGTCCTAAAGCGCAGACGTTATGGGTTTTTGTGTTGGTGCTGATGGGTTCGAGTCCCAATAAAAGCTGATTTTTTTGATCAATTGATAAATCTTTATTTGAAGGCATCGGTGTTCAAACTTTTTTGGTTCTTTATGCAATGGGTGTAGACACTGAAAGATTTATTATTAATTAGCATTTTGGGACAAGCCATCTTTGCAAATAAACTTTATACATGACTGAAAAAAAAAATCATTTTAATATACCCACAATCTTCAAACATTTTAATAAAAAAATAAATTTTGCGAAAATTAATTGCTTTGGAAAATGAAACTAAATGATTAATCATGTGACAAGATTTATACAAAAAAAAAATCTATTCAAAATAAAGTTTCGCAAAAACTCATGACTCAAACTATTGACTAACAATTAGTTGTTGTAAATAATTTATTTAGTCAAAGTTGTATTCTACTATGTAACTTGTTGAAAGATGCGAAAATTTAAAAAAACAATAGAGGAAAAGATTCGCTCGCTCAAATGATACGAAACATACACATGTCCTTATCATCGAATGGCATAAAAACGAAAAAGTTGCCATAGTAACCAAATATTATATTTACATTATTTTTAAACAAGTCACGTGCTGCAGATGACACCAGTAAGGTTTCTTGCTTTTTCTTTCAACCAAAGGAATTCTGCATTCCGGAAGACTTCAAGAACTAGTGGATGATGAGGTTATCATCAGAGTAAGGCAAGCGATTGGCAGAAGACAGAGGAAATAAAAGGTACCACGTCGCGATCAAATCTGACAAATCTGGAAAAGTTGTCTTCAAAACATCTATGCGTTAATTTTTTAGCAAGTATTTTCTGATGAAGAACGGCAAGTTGAAAAAAGTATTGACATGAAAACGTCGTAAGTCGGCCGTTCATAAAAATATAAAAACGTTTTTCGATGCTCAACTTTCTCCTCGAGGTGACCATTCTTTGAAGGTCAAATATTTTTTCAAGGTCATTTCGACTTGAAGGTCAAAAAATTCTTCACGCTCGTCGAGTGATCAAAAAAAAACAATAAAGGAATGACAAAAAAAAAAAATTTTTTTTATCGGAGGTCGAACTTTGTCCATGGCCATGTGGTTCCTCGAGTTCATAAAATTTTGAAGGTCAATTTTTTTTCAAGGTCGAACATCTCAAAGGCCGAGTCTTTTTCGATGCTCAACTTTCTCCTCGAGGTGACCATTCTTTGAAGGTCAAATATTTTTTCAAGGTCATTACGACTTGATGGTCAAAAAATTCTTCACGCTCGTCGAGTGATCAAATAAAAACACTTAAAGAATGACAAAAATAAAAATAAAAAATTTTATCGGAGGTCGAACTTTGTCCATGGCCATGTGGTTCCTCGAGTTCATAAAATTTTGAAGGTCAATTTTTTTTTTCAAGGTCGAACATCTCAAAGGCCGAGTCTTTTTCGATGCTCAACTTTCTCCTCGAGGTGACCATTCTTTGAAGGTCAAATATTTTTTCAAGGTCATTTCGACTTGAAGGTCAAAAAATTCTTCACGCTCGTCGAGTGATAAAAAAAAAAACAATTAAGGAATGACAAAAAAAAAAATTTTTTTTTTTATCGGAGGTCGAACTTTGTCCATGGCCATGTGGTTCCTCGAGTTCATAAAATTTTGAAGGTCAATTTTTTTTTCAAGGTCGAACATCTCAAAGGCCGAGTCTTTTTCGATGCTCAACTTTCTCCTCGAGGTGACCATTCTTTGAAGGTCAAATATTTTTTCAAGGTCATTTCGACTTGATGGTCAAAAAATTCTTCACGCTCGTCGAGTGATCAAAAAAAAAACAATAAAGGAATGACAAAAAAAAAAACTTTTTTTTTATCGGAGGTCGAACTTTGTCCATGGCCATGTGGTTCCTCGAGTTCATTAAATTTTGAAGGTCAATTTTTTTTCAAGGTCGAACATCTCAAAGGCCGAGTCTTTTTCGATGCTCAACTTTCTCCTCGAGGTGACCATTCTTTGAAGGTCAAATATTTTTTCAAGGTCATTTCGACTTGAAGGTCAAAAAATTCTTCACGCTCGTCGAGTGATCAAAAAAAAGCAATTAAGGAATGACAAAAAAAAAAAATTTTTTTTTTATCGGAGGTCGAACTTTGTCCATGGCCATGTGGTTCCTCGAGTTCATAAAATTTTGAAGGTCAATTTTTTTTCAAGGTCGAACATCTCAAAGGCCGAGTCTTTTTCGATGCTCAACTTTCTCCTCGAGGTGACCATTCTTTGAAGGTCAAATATTTTTTCAAGGTCATTACGACTTGATGGTCAAAAAATTCTTCACGCTCGTCGAGTGATCAAATAAAAACAATTAAAGAATGACAAAAATAAAAAAAAAAAATTTTATCGGAGGTCGAACTTTGTCCATGGCCATGTGGTTCCTCGAGTTCATAAAATTTTGAAGGTCAATTTTTTTTTTCAAGGTCGAACATCTCAAAGGCCGAGTCTTTTTCGATGCTCAACTTTCTCCTCGAGGTGACCATTCTTTGAAGGTCAAATATTTTTTCAAGGTCATTTCGACTTGAAGGTCAAAAAATTCTTCACGCTCGTCGAGTGATCAAAAAAAAAACAATAAAGGAATGACAAAAAAAAAAAAATTTTTTTTTATCGGAGGTCGAACTTTGTCCATGGCCATGTGGTTCCTCGAGTTCATTAAATTTTGAAGGTCAATTTTTTTTCAAGGTCGAACATCTCAAAGGCCGAGTCTTTTTCGATGCTCAACTTTCTCCTCGAGGTGACCATTCTTTGAAGGTCAAATATTTTTTCAAGGTCATTTCGACTTGAAGGTCAAAAAATTCTTCACGCTCGTCGAGTGATCAAAAAAAAAACAATAAAGGAATGACAAAAAAAAAAAATTTTTTTTTTATCGGAGGTCGAACTTTGTCCATGGCTATGTGGTTCCTCGAGTTCATAAAATTTTGAAGGTTAATTTTTTTTTTCAAGGTCGAACATCTCAAAGGCCGAGTCGTTTTCGATGCTCAACTTTCTCCTCGAGGTGACCATTCTTTGAAGGTCAAATATTTTTTCAAGGTCATTTCGACTTGATGGTCAAAAAATTCTTCACGCTCGACGAGTGATCAAAAAAAAAACAATTAAAGAATGACAAAAAAAAAAAATTTTTTTTTTATCGGAGGTCGAACTTTGTCCATGGCCATGTGGTTGAGTTCATAAAATTTTGAAGGTCAATTTTTTTTTCAAGGTTGAACATCTCAAAGGCCGAGTCTTTTTCGATGCTCAACTTTCTCCTCGAGGTGACCATTCTTTGAAGGTCAAATATTTTTTCAAGGTCATTTCGACTTGAAGGTCAAAAAATTCTTCACGCTCGTCGAGTGATCAAAAAAAAAAACAATGAAGGAATGACAAAAAAAAAAAAAAAAAAATTATTGGAGGTCGAACTTTGTCCATGGCCATGCGGTTCCTCGAGTTCATCAAATTTTGAAGGTCAATTTTTTTTTTCAAGGTCAAACACCTCAAAGGCCGAGTCTTTTTCGATGCTCAACTTTCTCCTCGAGGTGACCTTTCTTTGAAGGTCAAATATTTTTTCAAGGTCATTTCTACTTGAAGGTCAAAAAAATCTTCACGCTCGTCGAGTGATCAAAAAAAAAAACAATGAAGGAATGACAAAAAAAAAAAAAAAATTTATTGGAGGTCGAACTTTGTCCATGGCCATGTGGTTCCTCGAGTTCATAAAATTTTGAAGGTCAATTTTTTTTTTCAAGGTCAAACATCTCAAAGGCCGAGTCTTTTTCGATGCTCAACTTTCTCCTCGAGGTGACCATTCATTGAAGGTCAAATATTTTTTCAAGGTCATTTCGACTTGAAGGTAAAAAAATTCTTCACGCTCGTCGAGTGATCAAAAAAAAAAACAATTAAGGAATAACAAAAAAAAAAAAAAAATTTTTTTTATCGGAGGTCGAACTTTGTCCATGGCCATATGGTTCTTCGAGTTCATCAAATTTTGAAGGTCAATTTTTTTTTAAGGTCAAACACCTCAAAGGCCGAGTCTTTTTCGATGCTCAACTTTCTCCTCGAGGTCACCATTCTTTGAAGGTCAAATATTTTTTCAAGGTCATTTCGAATTGAATTGAAGGTCATTTTGACTCGAAGTTGATCGAGTTCTTCATGGTTCCTCGAGTCATCAAAGTTTTTTGCTCCGTTTAAAAAGTCTTCTTCCGCTCCTAATGTGGAACAAATGGCCTTTTTATGGAATTACCTCATCAAAAGTTTTTCTTTAAGAAAAATTTGTTGCCCAGTTGCTCGCAGTGGCGGCTCGTGCGTATTATATTTGGGTTTTCTGTGGGTAGATTAAAATTTCAGATAAAGACCTTATTACTTTTATTTTATTTAATATATCAAAAATTATTACATTTAAAAGAAGAAGCTTTTCTAAATAAAGTCCACTCGTTTATTTTTGTTAATGACATTGTTTTTCTTTATTTTTTTCATTTACGTTTTGAATTTTTCCTATCATATCTTTCTCTATTGAAAGCATCGATAAAGCTGTCATTTTTTCTTGACTTGTTGTGTTCCTAAAGTAAGTTTTAATTTTGCTTAATATAGAAAAGCAACGCTCCGGCTTTGCAATTATAATTGGAGTAGTAATCAACTTTTTAAGAGCTTCGTCAATTCTCCAAGAACATCGCTTAAATTATTAGCATGGATAATTTTTAATAATGATTATAACTTTTCCGGTTCTAAGCTCAAGAAATGCGACCCCATTACCAAAATTTTCTTTAATACCTATTTTAATATGGGTAATACAATGTTTATAATTAAGGTATTCTTATATCATAGGTTTTTGGACCTTTAGTAGTTTATATAAATACGCGATAAAGCGATAACGCTATCAGGCGATAAGCGCCTGTGATAATGATCGTTCGTCAGATAGCTGAGATCACTCGTCAGTTGTAAATTCATATGTGTGCTGGGATGACGTCTTTTTTTACGCGCAATTTCAAATATGATTATTTATTAAAAAAAAACCACAGATTTTTTATAAAAAAAATGTATGAGGAATGATGCAAAGAGATATTTTAAAGCCCTTTGACTGTTTTTTTTTTGAAATATTTGTTATATACTAACAGGGGCGAGTTTTAATTATTTCTCCAAGAAATTTTAGAGATTAATCGAGCTCAGCTCAACAGTTTGACAATTTTTAACAAGCAACTTTATCTACCAAATTCTCTATTGTTGTACCCCTTTTAAATAATTGTCAATTTAAATAATTGTCATTTATTAATAATTCAAGCACTTGCTTTCATTAAATATTAATTCAAAGACTTAAAAACAAATCAATTCATTAATAATAGGTCAGATAAAACTCTAGATTTATTTTAAACATTCCTATGTTATTATCTGGTCATTAATATTTTTAAAAAATCCCCATAATTAAAACAAACCCACTTAATTCATTGAAATTTTTATACATTCAATTTTCGCTAATTTACATTTTAAACCTCCAAGGACGAGCGTCACCATATGGTCACAGTAAACACCATTGTCTATTGATCCCGCTATTCATCCCTTTTCTACCTGAATATCGTTGCTTTCGCTCAAATTTGGTTAAGAAGGGTACAGACTACAGTAAGTCATCAGCCGTGGGGACAAAAACGAACTCCAAAAGCACATGTGATTTTTTTAATTTCCGTTTTTTTTTAAAATTACTTTTTGAAACTGTTTGTTATTTTTTTTATAAAAAAACATCAAATTATTTACAGTTATTTTGCAAATATATTTGTTTTGAAATTATGTTGATCTAAGCAGGTCAAATTGTAAATATTTAAAAAAAAATCACGTTTAGCTATATATCAACCCCGAATGTTTGCGAGCCCATATGGTCACTTTTGTCCTTACTCAATATTACACGGTAATAAAAGGATGAGCATGACTATATAGTCATGCGGGGTTCCTATACAACGACTTTGTTTTTTTTTTTTTTTAATTTTGGATAGGAATAAAAGTTATCTGTGATTTCAATATGGCTTAGCAAATATTTTTTTTATCGGAAAAAAGCTCTCGTCTCTGGAGGGCAAATGGCCTTTTAACTTAGTGATCTACTCATATTTTTTTTATATAAACGATACAAACTGTTTACTTCACGTCAGTTCAAGTACATCCGTGCACTTGGAATGCCTGAAGATGCCGAAAGGCGAAACCTGGGTCGTTAGCGACAAAACTCATGGAAAAGTACAAAATTCAAACTATTCAAATTTGACGACTAATTTCAATAAAAATAATAAAACATTTTTCAGTACTTTTTCCACATAAAATTTATTTGATCAGGAACGGTTTCGCTCATCATTATCAACTTATAAGAAAAATATATAAACAGTGCTATTTATAAAAAAATAATTGAAACAAAAGTGTAAGCATCTACCTATTAACAATGAAAAGGATTTACAAATTACATTATAATTACACATAATTAAAATGCTTAAGGCCTATGACATACAATTGAAAAATCACGACCGAAAATGAGACCCCAATACCCACAATTTCTTAAATATCTATTTTAATATGGGTGATACAAAGTTTATAATTAAGGTATTCTTATATCATAGTTTTTTGGACCTTTTGTAGTTTATATAAATACGCGATAACGCGATAAGCGATCGTTCGCAAGATAGCTGAGTTACTTGTCAGTTGCAATTTCATATGTGTGCTGGGATGACGTCTTTTTTACGCGCAACTTAAAATATGATTATTTATTAAAAAACCACGGATTTATTAAAAAAAAAATGTATGAAGAATGATGCAGAGAGATATTTTAAAGCCTTTAGATTATTTTTTATTTGAAATTCATAAGAATAAGGCCAATAATGAGGAAACAACTGGGGTCCCTAAACGATCCCATCGCATGAGAAGTATTTTTCTAGTCTCCGAGCCGCCTGATCAAATTATATTTGCAAGTTCTCCTTTACATTGGCCCCTTTACTTTGCCCGTTTTGAAACCGTTTTGCGCAAGCTTTCGATGACTTATGTCGCTTTAACATATTGAAACGTGCTGATTTATAGTCACAACCATTGCAAGTAAAAGGCTTAGCATTATGGATGTTGGCTTTGTGTAACTTTAAAAGGTGATCTGTTCCTGCTTTGAAGTCACATTCGTCACACTTTAAAGTCTTATTATGAATATTAAAATGTTTTTTAAACGAATCACGATTCTTAGTTGTAAAGTCACATTTTGAACATTTGTAAGATTTTTTTACATAATGGACATACAAATGCTTTTTAAAAAGTGATAAATTTGAAATTTTCAAATTGCAAACTTTACATACGTAATTTTTTAAATGGATTCTTTTATGTTTCCTTAAATGATACGAAGTCTTCGTTTTATAGTCGCAAACGTCACATTCAAATGGCTTTTCATCAGAGTGTTTCAACATATGTTCATTCAAATGAGTTTTTGTTCTTGATTTAAAATCGCATTGATTACAACTGAGCGGTCTTTCTCCAGAATGAATCAACTTATGTAACTTCAACAAAGCAAGTTTCACACATTGATATTCACAAATATCACATTTGAAAGGCTTTTCGCCTGCGTGTCGCATTAAATGTAACTTTACATCAGTTAGGCGCACAGAAAAGTAGCCACATTGTTCACATTTAAAGATTTTTTTAGTAGTTTTTACTAGTTTATGTAATTTTGACGCGCACGAACTTTCCGTTTTTTGGTCGCATTGGTCACATTCGAATGGCATTTTAACGTAATGTGTTAATTTATGATCACTCAAAATCAGTTTGTTTTCAAAGCTTTTCTTACAAATATTACAATTAAAATTTTCTTCACAATTAACACTGTGACTCTTTTGGTGACGTTTCACATCGGAACTTCGTGTGGATTTATAATCACACACGTCACATTCAAAAAGCTTTTTCTTTATAGCTGATAGATTTCGCACAGTATGAAAGCTTTTGTGATTCGATAGAGATTTTAAAGTTTTAAAAACATCGAAACAAATGCTGCATACGAAATTCCGTTCGTGAAAAAATTCCTTTTTGAGTACTATCACAGCAACTGGGTCAAGTTTCAAGATTTCTTTCTTAACACCAGGGACTTCAATGACGATTGCTTCTCCGTGTGATTCGATTTTAGCTGAATAATTTGATGGATGATCGATGTAAGGCTTGGACTCTTTGTTTATTCCAGAAATCTAAAAAGAATATTAAAAGTTATTAATTAATTATTAAGCATTTCTTAAGCTTAGAAGAGGAAAAGTTAAAATGACGATTATAACTTCATTACATATATAATTAATTTTAATTTGTTTAAGTTCTGATTCGTTTTAAATATTTTTGTCATACTCTTTAAGGCTTTTTCAGTTGTGATTAAATGGCTCTGTATCCAATATATACAATTAAATCAAATTGAAAATCCTTTAAATAGTTAAGCACCTTGAAAGTGGACACGAATTTCTGCTAGAGTCTAAATAAAAATACGTTGTTTATACAAGAATTGATTGTTACATAGCTTCCAAACCTCATGTTTTTTTAAATGAAAATAAAAAAATACACCAAGAAGAGAACAAGTGGTAAGTTTAAGAAACGATAGGAATTCTGTACCAGTCTATTTTTATTAATTAAATGAGAGAGGAGAGAATGTCAGGCGTTGTCAACAAACAGAATAAAAAAAAACTAGAAAACCTATTAATTTTAGATAAGCAAGTCAATATTTAAATTTGAATCGTTCAAACTATGTACATTCTCACAAATTTTGTCACTAACGACCCGGGTTTCGCCTTTCGGCATCTTCAGGCATTCAAGTGCACGGATGAACTTGAACTGACGCTTAGCAAATAAAAGTTTCGTGCTTATATAAGATACAAATGCATCACCGAGTCCAAAGCCATTGCTGGCGAAAAGGATGAGCTCATGGGAATTCCAACAGATTTGTGTAGTGAGCAGTTTCAAGAATTATATAATCTGTTTGTCGGCAAAGGTTTTATGATTATATGATTTTATGGTTATATAGGGTATAGAAGAGGAGATGTGGGAAAATTTGTTATTTCGTTTAAAATCGGAAGACTTTGCAACTGTGCTTTATTGATTTCTAAAATTTCTTGGAAAAAGAGCTTATGACTGTCCGTATTTGGGTGTAACATTTTTATCCCTTGTTCTTGATTGAACACGTGTCCTTCCGAAATTAAGTGATTAGCAAAAGTAGACGTGTCTTTTTTCAATCTAAAGGCTGCCATATGTTCTAAAACTCGGATGTTCAATGTTCTTTCTGTTTTGCCGATATAAAACTTTGTACAACAAGAGCATTGCAATCTATAAATCCCGGATTTATTTAAGTAATGTATTTTATCTTTATTATTAATTAATAATTTGCCTAAAGAGTTTTTACAGTAAAAAGCAGGTCTAACACTATCAGCTAGCTGTTTTTTAATTTTGAGACTTGTATTTCCTAAAAAAATGATTCTACGCCAATACCTAGTATGATCTATGTCCTTTGACACTATACCTTTAAATAACATTTTTTCTGCAAGTTTAGCTTGTTTTTTTGATAAAAGATTGTCTATAAGAGACATATCGTATCCATTGTTTATGGCGATTTGTTTGATGATTTTCAATTCAATATTAAAGTTTATTTCGTTTAAAGGAACACTCACAAGTCTATGTATTTCTGAATGAAAAGCGGCTAGTTTATAAGAAAATGGGTGCATTGAATTTTTATGGATTACAGTGTCAGAGAATGTTGGCTTCCGAAATATTTTAAACTCGTGAGAATGATTTTCAATGTTAATATTTAAGTCAAGAAAGTTAATATTTTTGCCTCCGACTTCTAGAGTAAATTTAATATTTTTATCTAATGAATTTATAAAGTTATGAAAGTGAGTTATTTGTCTATCTGTTCCATTAAACAGGCAAAGAATATCGTCTACATATCGGAACCAATAGACTATAGGTTTGGCTTCTGTTTTGTTTCTAAAAATGAGGGCCATAAAGGCGTAGACATGAATTAAAATATATTGTGTAATTTACTTTCAACACTTTTTTACACGATTTTCTCTTGAACAATCTGTTTATTTTTAAAAATAACACAAATTTTTACATAGAAGAAACAAATCTTAAATTTTTATATGAATTTTGTCACGTAATACACGGTTTTTTTATTAAACGAGTATACCGTGTAAAAACGGTGTATTAAGAAGCTGCAATTACCTCTCCCGATGTTCCAGCAGCAGAAAGAAACTCGCACACTTCAGACTGTTCATTCTTAATAGAACGTAATTTTGGAATAACTCCATCATCTAGGTGACTCAGGTATGGGCCATCTTCAAATTTGATACTCAAATGATCTCTTAAAGTATCCGACTGAAATCAATTGCATTATTTTAACACATGATTAAAAACTCAATATATATTTTTTAAATAAATAATTTCCATGAGCCGCAAAATAATAATATTAAAGCGTAAATAAAGCAATGTCCTTGTAATATTTTGAATCAATATACGATCACAAGTTTTTCTACAAGAACTGCATGTTACTCGGTTTCTTAACCTCAAAGTCACAAACGATTAATGGATATCTGTTGTAATGTATGAATGTGTGAGTATGGAGCGTGGCAAAAAGCGGTTGGCTGACTACTAGTCTTTCCCAAGCGCATAGTTTAATACAAAGCGCGGGGTGGAAAGGGAAGCGCCGCCATTTCGAGATCATTTTGTTGCGTATCGAGATTTCTATTTACTATAACTTTTGACTCGGAGAAATTACGATGTTCGTTCAAGTTTCAATCGTTAGCTCTTGACAAAATCTATCGATCACAGATAAAAAATTAGTGTAATATTGTAACTGTGACTAAAATATGTTATGTCGGGCTATACGCGTCAAAAAGCCAAATCTAAATACAGATATCGTATGCGGTTGGAAAAGGCTTCTCAAAAGCAATCGAATGGTACCATTAAAACACCATATGACCGAGTCAAGCAGTAACGTAAAAATGGGGCGTAATATCATCGTTTACGAGACGTATTCACGTACAACACACGACCGTGAACATAACACAGCCATATCCCACTTTTTTTAAGATACCTAGTTTTGTTTTATTTTAATAGTTATAGACAACCAGCTATTCAATTGTAACATCTTCTATGTACTATAAACAGTCAGCTTATTACATTTTGTGATATCTTTACTTACCCCTTTAAGATCTTCTTCGATTTCTTCCTGCTTTACATATGTCACTTGCTTGTGTTCAGTTATTGTATCTGTTACGTCATAAATGTTATTTTGACTATCAAAATACGTGTTTTCTTGTCCATCCAATGGCGGTAATTCATCTTCTGGCTCATTTTTTATATCCATATTGATCTACTGGCTAGATTACAACAGCTAATTGATCAAACGGATTCGTAAGAATAGACAATAAGAAGATTTATGTATATACATAGACAATAAATAAATACAATATAATCTTTTGAGTCGGAATTAAAATAAAATTGTTACTATTTTAAAGATGTTTGCTTTGTCACACATGTGTAGCAGCGATTAAAAAAATAATTACACAATTCACAAAGCTTAAAAATTGATAAATGTTTAATTGAAACCCTTTTTGTTTCTTTGTTTTAGGTTATAACTGAAAAATGATTCTATTTTAAATCACAATTATTCCGTTCGAATTCAGTGGCCATCTTTTAAAAGAGGAATAAATAAGATATGGGATTTTATTTAACTTATGTAAAGATTTTCAATCAAGTAATTTAATGTTTAGTGCTTAATAGAATTCAACACACTCGCTATTTTTTGCAGGCCTTTTTTAATGTATTATCAACCATAAATGAAGTCACTTTAAATCATTTTGTAGTGTAGTTACTATTTTTTTATTATTATACAACTAATCATACATTGATTAAATTGTCTATGTGACTTTTAAAAATTCTTTTCAATAAAAAATTAAACCATAGACACAGAATATTCCGATAAAGTTAGAACTTTCATAGAGAAGAATAATAAAGATACAAAAAAAGGTGCTTGATTGTTTTCAATTTTACAGTGAACCACGATGAAGGATGTACAAGCACTTTTATCTTAAGGTCGAATATTTTATCAATGATCAAATGAAAACACGCATTTTTTGTACAAGGTGGATTTTTATTATTTAATTATTTTTTTGATGTCTTAAAATTGCTTCCATAGGGAAGCGATCCGAAACAAACGAATGATTACAAAATCGGGGGATACAGTTTGGTGTTGCAGCTTTATATCTATTATCGCTATCAAAAATTCAACTGCACCACTGGATAGTTAAAGAATCAAAAAAATTATTGCGCTATGTAAGGACTGTGGTACATCGCGCGAGGCGGAGGGGAAGCGCCGCCATTTTGAGGTAATTTTGCTGCGTATCGATATTTCTATTAACATTAACTTTTGACTCGAAGAAGTTGCGATGTTCTTTCAAATTTCAATCGTTAGCTCTCAATAAAATCTATCGTTTATTGATAAAACATTAGTGTTATATTGTGACAGTGACTAGGGTATCCAATCCCGGAGCCTTTTTTCAATCCCGGGATTAATTAATTTTGAATCCCGGGATCCCGGGATTTTCTTACCGAGGAATTTGAAATCCTCGATTTGGTATACTTTTTCTCAGATTCTCACAAAATCATGTTTTTTATTTTTTAGCTCACCGAGGAATTTTGAATCCTCAATTTGCCAATTTCGTGTAAATTTTCGAGATTTGCTCAAAATTTGTCAATCCCGAAATTGAACGGAATCCCGGGATTGGATGCCCTAACTGTGACTATAGTGAGGTGTTAAAATATATCAAAATGTATAATGTCGGGCTATATGCGTCAAAAGGCCAAACCGGAATAGAGAGATCGTATACGGTTTAAAGGGCTTCTAAAGAGCAATCAACTGGTACCATTAAAACACCATATGACCGAGTCAAGCAGTGCCGGCAACGTAAAAATGGGGCGTAGTATCACCTGTTACGAGACGTATTCACTTACAACACACGGCCGTGTCCATGACAAAGCCACACGCCATTTTTTTTATAGCCGTAGAATTGGTCACGACAAGCCGGTATAGTTAACTACTCAAATAAATCACCAGACAGTATAATAAAGTAGTTAAATATAGATTAAATAATTAAAGGGATCTTATTTCCCCTCACATCTTGAGAATCTTTTCACCATACAAATACAAGCATCTGTCTTTTTTTTTGATGATCAAGTGTTAAGAGACCATTTCAGATTTCATTAAAAAGATAATTTGCTAAGAAATTACTGAATTATCAAACATCTGTTAATACTTGTATCCAGGCCTTATTAATTGCTTAAAAAATGGTGACTATACGAAGCTTCTCTTTATCCATGGGAATCAATGAAATGGCATTCAGTTCGTTAAAAAAATTATAAACAAAAACGAAAATGCCCAATTGCCACACCTGGGGATCAGGGAAGATGACCAATTTACGTGAAACACGAATCAGTATATAACATAACATAGCTCGCGAAACCATAGAGAATATTTTGAAAAAAGCAATACATATATTTGTCCTTGATTCCAACGTTGGGCTTACAATATTTTCGTTACCCCAATTGAGTTCTCAAGAGAATTAAATTGAATTAGAAAAGAGTATCATTGTGAATAACGTACACCAAACCAACTTATTAAGTAAAGTATCTGGTACAAAACTTATATATATTAAAATTAAAAACGTCGATACCTGCATAAACATATCGACTGTGGAAAGGAAAAAGGAAGTAACCCACAGATTTTCTTCGATAATCACAATGTATTAAACTTGATACACGTTCTATCAAAAGGGCGCAAGCTGCAAATGTCAAATAAGTATCTAAATTTAGCTTTAAAGTTTGAAAAAAGATGAACTTGTAAAAAATTGAAATTAAGAAAAAAGACTGAAATAAAGATTTTTCCTAGACAATTTATTTATTAAATATAAGCTTATGTCAATTAAACAACAGTTAAGAAGTCTCCGCGCACTTTAAGGATGTGTATAATTCATAATTTGCATACGGCCCAAAACACTTTTTTTGCGCCTCATGCAGAATTTTATATGAGTGGAGGAAATTTACCTTGTCGGGAAACGAACCAAGGGCACCCTAATTGGTAGAACAAACTCTAACCAACTACACCACAGTGAGCGATTTTTTGTTGGAACAAAAAAGAGTTTAAATTTAAGAACCAATCGGATGGCTTACGCATGGGTAGACCCATTTAAAACACACAAGAGTTCGAGAAACATAATTGCTCATGTCACATTAAAACGGCTTTTCTCCTGTTGTGTAATGACAAGGAGAAGCAGTTTCAAAATTGCGTTGCTCTTATTTAAACGGCTTTTCTCCGGCGTGTTACATTTAATGCCTTCTTAAATTACCAGATTGAGCAGATTGATAATTGCACTTGTCACATTTAAAAGGTTTCCGGTGTGTTACAATTTATGTTTTTTTAATGAACTGGAATCGACAGTTTTAAAGTTGCAAGTGTCACATTAAAAAAGCTTTTCTCCAGTGTGTGAAATTATTATGATTTTTTAATGAACCTGAATATGAAGATTCAAAATTGCATTTGTCACACTTAGAAGGCTTTTTTCCGGTGTGTAACAAAATGTTTTTTTAATGAACTGGAATCGACAGTTTTATAGTTTCATTTGTCACATTTAAAAGGCTTCTCTCCGGTGTGTGACATTTTATGCACTTTAAGATGACCAGATCGAGCAGTTTTAAAGTTGCACATGTCACATTTAAAAGGCTTCTCTCCGGTGTGTGACATTTTATGAGATTTAAGATTACCTGAATATGCAGATTTATAATTGCATTTGTCACATTTAAAAGCCTTTTCTCCGGTGTGAATAATTTTATGTCTTTTTAATGAACTGGAATCGACAGTTTTAAAGTTGCACTTGTCACACTTAAAAGGCTTCTCTCCGGTGTGTAACATAAAATGTTTTTTGAGTGAACTGGAATCGACAGTTTTAAAGTTGCACTTGTCACACTTAAAAGGCTTTTCTCCGGTGTGTGACATTTTATGCCTTCTTAAATGACGAGATTGAGCACATTCATAATTGCATTTGTCGCATTTAAAAGGCTTCTCTCCGGTGTGTAACATTATATGTTTTTTGAGTGAACTGGAATCGACAGTTTTAAAGTTGCACGTGTCACACTTAAAAGGCTTCTCTCCGGTGTGTAACATAAAATGTTTTTTGAGTGAACTGGAATCGACAGTTTTAAAGTTGCACTTGTCACACTTAAAAGGCTTCTCTCCGGTGTGTAACATAAAATGTTTTTTTAGTGAACTGGAATTGACAGTTTTAAAGTTGCACTTGTCACACTTAAAAGGGTTTTCTCCGGTGTGTGACATTTTATGCACTTTAAGATGACTAGATCGAGCAGTTTTAAAGTTGCACATGTCACATTTAAAAGGCTTCTCTCCGGTGTGAGACATTTTATGCGATTTGAGATTACCTGAATATGCAGATTCATAATTGCATTTGTCACATTTAAAAGCCTTTTCTCCGGTGTGAATAATTTTATGTCTTTTTAATGAACTGGAATCGACAGTTTTAAAGTTGCACTTGTCACACTTAAAAGGCTTCTCTCCGGTGTGTAACATAAAATGTTTTTTGAGTGAACTGGAATCGACAGTTTTAAAGTTGCACTTGTCACACTTAAAAGGCTTTTCTCCGGTGTGTGACATTTTATGCCTTCTTAAATGACGAGATTGAGCACATTCATAATTGCATTTGTCGCATTTAAAAGGCTTCTCTCCGGTGTGTAACATTATATGTTTTTTGAGTGAACTGGAATCGACAGTTTTAAAGTTGCACTTGTCACACTTAAAAGGCTTCTCTCCGGTGTGTAACATAAAATGTTTTTTGAGTGAACTGGAATCGACAGTTTTAAAGTTGCACTTGTCACACTTAAAAGGCTTCTCCCCGGTGTGTAACATAAAATGTTTTTTTAGTGAACTGGAATTGACAGTTTTAAAGTTGCACTTGTCACACTTAAAAGGGTTTTCTCCGGTGTGTGACATTTTATGCACTTTAAGATGACTAGATCGAGCAGTTTTAAAGTTGCACATGTCACATTTAAAAGGCTTCTCTCCGGTGTGTGACATTTTATGCGATTTTAGATAACCAGAATATGCAGATTCATAATTGCATTTGTCACATTTAAAAGCCTTTTCTCCGGTGTGAATAATTTTATGTCTTTTTAATGAACTGGAAACGACAGTTTTAAAGTTGCATTTGTCACATTTAAAAGGCTTCTCTCCGGTGTGTAACGTTTTAAGCGATTTTAGATTACCAGATGCGGCAGACTTAATGTTGCTTTGGTCACCTTTCAAAGCCATTTCTCCAGTGTGTACCATTTTATGAACTATGACATGATCGAATCCGGCACATTTAAAAGGCTCTTCTTCAGTGTGTGACATTTTATGCCCATTGAGATTACAAGAATGCGCGGCTCTCTTGTCGCATTGATTGTTTTTGAAAGTCTTCGGTCGAGAACGATGTATTGCATCCATCTGCAAAAATAATATTTTTAAATTGCATTTGTCTGATAAAAACAGCTGTTTTTTTCCAGTTTAAGGTATGCACACGCTGCACTATCATCGGATTCGACCGATTAGTAAAGATTTTTAACCTTTTTAAATGTTTTTGAAAACGAACTTGATGACAAAGGAAGGATACTGAGGTAAAGGAATGTTAAAATGAGGGTTAAACTGATGTTGGCGTGAGTGCCTAGATTTCGTTAATAAGAAACGAGAGATCAGACAGCACATTCATATTGTTGTTCTAGTAAAGACATGTTTAATGCACTCTTCAGAGCTAAGAGCCAGCTATCTGTCGTTCAGATTCAACAGTAAATTACTTGAAGCTGTATGCCAGTTGCTTTCAACGGAGGGGGGGAGGTTTTCGCTGCACTTTTAAATGAAAAGTTTAGGTCAGAAAATTTACTGGCGTGAAAATTAAATTGCAAACCTATTTATTGAATAAGCCAGAAAATCTATGCTTAGAAATTCACTCAATTCTTTAAAAGAACTAAAATACACCGGGACTGTAAAACGAAATATGCAAAAAGCGGATATAATAAAATAATATATTCATTAAAATCATAATTGATCTGCCCTGCTGAGCTGCTTTATCCAATATCGACAATGACGAGTATTTATATTTTATCATTTTTAGAATAATTCAAATGTTTCAAGTATGCAAAAAAATATATTTCGGAGAAGAAGAAGCAGACCCCGGGACATATATCGACAGCCTTTTAAATAATTCAAGTAAGCAAAAAAATATATTTCGGAGAAGGAAATGAAGACCCCTGGACATGTATCGACAGCCCTGCAAATGTTTAAAGTAATAAACAAATATATTTCAGGGAAGAAAATGAAGACCCCTGGACATGTATCGAAAGCCCTGCAAATGTTTAAATTAATAAAAAAATATATTTCAGGGAAGAAATTGAAGACCCCGGTACATATAACGACAGCCCTGCAAATGTATCAAATATGTAAACAAATATATTGCGGAGAAAAAAAGAAAACCCGGGACATGTATCAAAAGCCCTGCAAATGTTTAAATTATTAAACAAATATATTTCAGGGAAGAAATTGAAGACCCCGGGACATATATCGACAACCCTGAAAATTTTTCAAGTAAGCAAACAAATATATTTCGAAGAAGAACATGAAAACCCCGGGACATGTATCGACAGCCCTGCAAATGTTTAAAGTAATAAACAAATATATTTCAGGGAAGAAAATAAAGACCCCGGGACATATATCGACAGCCCTGCAGTATTTATATTTTGTTATAACTATAAACTAAAGCTTGTATTTGTATGCAATTTTTTAGATCATAAACACTAAAAAAATACACAGCACGAAAAATGTGTGCAGTAATAATTATTTTGATTTTTTTAGAATAATTCAACTGTCTATGTATGCAGTATGCGTATTTTGAATTTTTTGAATCAATTAGAACAAAATAATATTGTGTTTTTTCATAATATTATGCCTTTTCACTATGTATTGACAGTGAACACCCTATGAGTGACTCTTGTTGAAAAAAATTAAAAGAAATATATCATTAAAAAGTCGTTCCTTTAAAAAATAATTGATAATCGCTAATACCTCTCTACTCTTGTGATCATTTTCTTGTTCAATTATTTTTTCGTGAAGTACAAGTGGCTCATCTTTGATGTCAATTGAATAATCTTCATTCCAAATATCATTCACAGCCAACTGGCAATGATCACTATCATGTGAGTTCTCTTGTGACAGTTGTTTAAGCTTTGGTTGTATTTCTGTATTCCTTTTAAGCTTCTCACTTCTTCGGCGCATGAAAACAAAATGAAAGATTAATCTTTTCTATCATAGTGAACAATATATGAAATTGTTTTGGAGAACAACTGTAATTATTCAGTCAAAACATTAAACAAACTAAGTCTTTCCTGTGACATTATCACAGTCTATTGATACACTTCATGTGAGATGTTTAAAACTAAATCAATTAATAAGTATTCGACGACGTTTATTTCACTGTGAATATAACTAACTCTCTTGGAAAAAAATATATTACAATAATGAATCAGACGCTATAGGCGTCTTTTCAATAAAATCAAGTCATATTTTTAGAGTTGTCACAGTTTTTTAATATTTAAATTTCATAATTCTATTTAGATTATGTATTTCATCGTAAGAAAACAATGTTTAAATCATGTTCAGGTGTTGTTTGAAAATATATGAACTCGCTATTTCGTTAATGTTAAAAAGAATGATGCAGCCAAAAGACAGCGCATCGTCACTTCAGTGGTTGAAGAAATACGTTGGAACTGTCTGGGTAGCACACTTTGTATGCGGGAAAAGCCTTAATAAATGTGTTCAAAAAATACATTAAAAAATATTTTCTCTAGAATGTGACATTTTATAAGCTCAAATAGCAAAATATATATATATCAAAATTTAACAAACCTCTTTGTTCCATAGGATTTTGATTTTCCATGAAAAGTCACATGTCGTTTGAGTAAATGTGACGATGGAAATATATCCAAGCAAATGCTGCATACGAAATTTCGCCTGTTAAACACGCCATTTTCCAACATCACAACAGCTTCAACTTCGCGTTGTAGAATTTTTGTTATTATGTTTTGTTGATCTTGATCGATGATTGTTTCTTCGTGATTCGCCAGTGGTTCGTGTTTGATGTCAATGGAATGTTTTTCATTAATATTAGTGCAACAGGAGTCATCTGCGTTGTTTGATGTCACCGAGTCATTGTTCGGGTCGATTGACAAATCACCTTCAAGTTTCAATCTTAATTTATACATGAAAACAAATGCAAAAAGTGTGCTTGATTAATAGAATATGGTATTGATTAAGAATTTTTTAATACATTAGAACGGCAACAGCAGTTATTTAACAATGAAAACGCAACAAACCTTAATTTAGCATGGCGAGTTGAATGCTGCCTAAGAAAGTTTGACGATGGGAATATTTGATAGCAGACGCTGCATACAAAATTGTGCTCGTTAAAAACACAGTTTTCTATCATTATTACAGCGACCATTTTCTGCTGTGAATTTTCCGTTTGTGCGTTCGGTTGATGGATGTGAGCTTCAGCTTGAAATTGATTCGGAGGCCAATTCACCGCTGCTAATTCAGTATGAACCGTAGGGTAAACATTCAAAATTTTAAACTAAAACCAAAAATAAAACAAAATTTATTTAACATCACGAAGATACTGTTTTCACGTATAAAACTAATTTGATTTTGAATAGAAACAGATAAAAATGGTCTTATATGAAATACTTCGTTAACCTTCATGGATCTGCGGTGAACTTCGATGGCTTCGTATTTGATGTCAATCGAATTTCCCCCGTCACTGACGTCATTCATATTGTTTGTTTGATTATCACTGTCGGAAGACTTAGTTGGTGTATTAGCTAACAATGAGTCATGGTCGAGTGTTATTGTGACATTGGCTTCAAGCTTCACTCTTAATTGTTACATGGAAACAGAAAAAAATGAAAAACCATTGAATAAAAATCAACATTTGTCATAGACTAAGGTTCAATGAATGCATTAAGCGTTGAAGGTAAAAGATATTTGAAAAGTTGTATTTTTTGTAACTGTTGTGTTTTTGTTTTATAATGAATATATTAAATAAAAGAAATTGTACAAAAACATCTTATTTGCATTCTCAATAAAAAGACAAAAACAAATTAAACATCCTTGCTCTGAAATAGATTATTCAAAAAAGGCCATACTGGCAATCGATCATATGACCATATCAATAAAAGCCAATGGCATTTAACAAGAGGCAATGGTACTTGTCAAATGAACTGAGCATGTTCTGGTCCTATCTAGTATTTTCAAAGCTTTTCGGTACACTCAAGACCAGCCATACTCAACCTGCGGCCCAGTCAGCTCTTATGTGCGGCCCAAAATAATTATAGTCACCAAACATTTTTAAAAGATATTTAAAAGTTTGACTCAATATCAAAATTCACATTCATTTTTAATTAAGCGATTTAATATTTATGATACATTGGTATTTTTGTGTACTTTTTACATATTTTTTATTTGCTTTTCATTGGTTTTTTTTTTACTATGAAAAATACATGAATACATAAATGTATACATATTGACAGTGGAAAGGAAAAAGGACGTAACCCACGGTTTTTCAAAACAGGTATTTTTCGATAATCACAATGTATCAAACTTGATACACGTTTAATCAAAAGGATGCAAGCTGCAAATGCCGAATTAGTACCTAAATTTGGCTTTTAAGTTTCAAAAAATGACCTTGTAAAAAATTAAAACCAAGAAAAACGACTGAAATAAAGGTTTTTCCTGCACGATTTCTTTAGTTAATATAAGATTATGTCAATTAAACACCAGTTTAGAAGTGTTTGTGCACTTCAGGGTTGTGTGTAATTCATAATTTGCATATGGCCCAAAATCATCAAAACACGTTTTTTGCGCCTCCTGTCAAATTTGATATGTGTGGGTTACGTCCTTTTCCTTTCCACAGTCGATATGTACATATTAACATAAAAAATGAAGTTTTGTTCTGACATCATAATACATACGTGTGTGTGCAGCATGGTATGTGCTATATTTACAGATCACTGTAAATATTTTTCGGCCCACGTAGAAAAGCAAAAATCGGAATGCGGCCCGGAGGAAAGAAGGTTGAGTATGGCTGCTCAAGACCATTCAAATCACCTGACATTAATATGTGTTATTTTCGTGAATATCTCAATTAAACGACATAAATGATATCAAATAGAATAAATGCTTTCGAGCGACTTGTGACAATTAACAAACCTGTTTTTGGCATCAATTTTTGGCGTTTCATGACAAGTCACGTGTTGTTGAAGTATCTGCGATGATGGGAAAGTATCAAAACAAACGCTGCAAACGAAACTTTGCTCATAGAAAACAGCGTTCTCAAGGATTATTACAACTTCTGCTTGCTGGGGTAAACGTTCATTTTTAATAAGCATTTCATTTACATAAGGTGTCAATGATATATTTTTTGAAGATGGGGTAATCGCTGGTGGTTCAATAGGATGTGTAGAGTCAGTATTGTTTGTTGGAAACTGAAACAAAGTAAAGTATTTTATATTTGATATCAATAGGTTGAATTGGCGCAAGCTTAGTACATCTTCATTCAATGCTGACATAAATTGATTTAATCCAAATGAGGTGTGGCTGTGTCATGGACACGGCCGTGTGTTGTAGATGAATACGTCTCGTAATAGGTGATATTACGCATCATTTTTACGTTCCCGGCACTGCTTGACTCGGTCATATGGTGTTTTAATGGAACCATTTGATTGCTCTTGAAAAGCCCTTTCCAACCGTGTACGATCTCTGTATTTTGATTCAGCTTTTTGACGCGTATAGCCCGACATTACATATTTTTGATACATTTTTTTATATCGTAACACCTAATTATAGACACAGTCACAATATTACACTAATGTTTTATAGTTAATCGATAGATTTTGTCGAGAGCTAACGATTGAAACTTAAACGAACATCGTTACTTTTCCAAATCAAAAGTTATAGTAAATAGAAATCTCGATACGTGGCAAAATGACCTCAAAATGGCGGCGCTTACCCTCCGCCCCGCGCGATTTATCACAGTCCTTACAAAACGCAATACGTTCTTTGATTTTTTAACTATCCAGTGGTGCAATTGAATTTTGGATAGCAAAGATAGATATAAAGCTGCAACACCAAACTGTATCCCCCAAATTTGGTAACATTCGTTTTTTTTGGATTGCCTCCCTATGGAAGCAACACAAAGCGATGAGTTTCCTAGTTTCGATGATAATAGCGTAATGCTTTGAATTTAAAACAATTTGGCGTCTTAATTTTGTTTAAGATTACCATATTAGTCTCGTGATGATCTGTTTCGTGAAGATATTCTTCCTGCTTCACGAGTGTCTCGACGTTGATGTCAATCGACTGTCCCTCATTCCAGATAGACAGCACTTCATCGTCCGGTTCTATTTTGATATCCATTTTAAGTTAATTAATTATTAATAGATATCAGAGTGCAAGCTTTATATAAATTGGTAGTACTATAGACAATAATTGCTGATATTTTGCACATAGACAATTAAAACAAGCGTGATGAGAACGAGAGAAAATATTATAGACACAATTAAATAGTTGAGAGCTCAAAATCATTATATTCAACATATATTAAAAACGTGACAATTAAAACTTTTTAATTCGTATGATATGAATGTAAATAGACTTTAAAACATATTGTTTATATTATTTCGTTTCATTCATTATATTATAAAATGTGAATTAAATGTGATTAAATGCAATATAATGGAAGCGAGAGCTATTTTAATTTTTTATTTTGTCACTTTGTCAGGCATAATTTTATTTCTTTGCATTTTTATACAAAAAAAATTATAGAGAGAGTTTTGGAAAGTTTGATTTCCTGTTATTTTTCATGCGAAGGAGGCAAAACATACAAATGTATCTTCAAATACTTATACGTCAATTAATCTAGTAGAAAATATTCAGCTTTGGTAGGTTATCAACTTTTATCTCTAACCATAGACATATAATTATCATCATATTGTCTATGGCAACGCTAGGAAGCAGTTACTCATTGTTGTTTGCGTGTCATTTTGCAGAATATTGAGTTACGGAAGGAAAATAATGGATATCAAGCTTGAACCAGTCGAAGAGGAAGATAATGAAGAGAGATGTCCGTCGAAAGAAATTTTCTTTGACACGCCCGCACAGCTGTCGGAACCTGCGGAAGATTTTCAGGTGACCTTTGTGTAATTTTACTACTCATTGTTCTCTTAAAGATTACTAAATCTCGTAAAACACAATGCAATTATCTGCAAAGCTGTATTGCTGATACAGAAACATCAAAAAATTCTTTCGTGTGAATCAATGAAACTGATATTTCATGTGACTAACATTTGACTAACATTTAATTTGACGAGTTTGTTGTCTTCTTAATACTGAATTTATTGTAAATTGTCGGCTTCTCTTAATTATTAGGTATGATAATTGAACATTTTCATTTCTCGTACATATCTGCATTGTAGTAAATGACATTCCATCGATTCCCATAGACGAAAAGTTGCATCATATAACCGCTGTCGTTTCGACATTAAATAAGGCCAAGATATGAATTTTCACAGACTGTTTTTGTCTTCCATTAGGAAATTGTGCCATCAATAAAATCTGAGGATGTCTCCAAACACTTGATCATCAAAGAAGAGGCGGCTGTTGGTGTTTGTATGGTGAAAAGTGAAGATTCTCAATATGGCGTTGAAAGCTCTTCTTCAGAGAATGTGAGAGAATATAAGGTATAAACAATTCAATCTTTATTTGATTAACACTAACGTATGAACTCTTTAACGGGTTTATGGTGCAGCAGTTAGCGTTGTGGGATACCTTGCCGGATCTCACGGATTCAAGTCCCAGTACGAGCAGCATTTTTTCGAATTCTTTTCGAAGGCATGGCTGTTTGTTATATCCACAAATTCGGGCCACCTTTATTAACAATTTTAAAGACTTTATATCTAACTTTTTGTAGGAATAATACTTTATATCAGCGTTGTGCAACTGAAATAGTTTGATGGGCCAATTAAAATACAACTGTAATATGGTGGGCCAAATAAAAAATAAAACAAAGAAATGTATTAAAAACAATTTATTAATTAATAATAACCTTGATTCTTTATTCTAAAAACAGCCAAAAAATGATGAAAATATTTTAATTACTCACTAGCTGACCCGATGAACTTCGTACCGCCTCAGAATCAATAAACGTTGTGTTAATTTATTGATTGAATTAAATTCAGTTTAAATGAGTACTCAAAATGAATTAAGTTCAATAAATATGTCAAAATTCAAAATGAAAAGTATTTTAATTACATTGAAATGATGTAATTATTTGCTGCAAGAATTGCTCGTTCACTTAACCAATTGTGATGTCTGTGATTAGCAATGATGTTCGGGAACACTTTGTCGATGAGGTCGTCCTTCGTTGAGACGAAATTGAAAAAATTCTGTTAAAAAGAAATCAATCCGTTCGATTCGTCGAGAGGAACACGGTCGTTACAGATAGTCAGCAATTGCTTGAAGACATCCTCGGCAGATGGATCGCTTAGAAATACAACTCACATGTTTTTCGTCAGCTGAAGGTTCTTCACTTAGCGCCACAGGGTCGACGATTCGAGGCAAGTGTTTATTTCATCGGCAGCGGTCGATTTTGGAATGAGTTGTAGTGTTCGGCGGAAATCGCCAGATAGTGGAATCATTGCGCCACCAAAACGTCTCAAGTCGTTGCACGGATCTTTTAAAGATTTACCGGCAATTTCAGCACTGAATTAGCCGTTCGCCTTCCTTCCATCAACGTGGCCGCTATTCCAGAAGAAGAAACTGCTACAGCAATTTCGGATCTCGCATGAACAGTTTCCATAATCAATGACGTGAGGGATATCTTCCCAGTTTCACCGGGCGCATCGAGGAAAAATAGGCCACCATTTCCATCATCAATTGCATTCATTAACGCATCGTACACTTCCTTCTGTTGCGGGTTCAACGGTGGAACATTCGTTCGGACTGATTGGTTCAATGTATCTCGATCATATTCACGTTAACGTTCCGATTCTCGATTGAAAGCGTCGTTCATTCCACGATCTGGCGTTGGCATTCTTTACTTGACTAACAGACTGCCGCACATGAGGTTACCCATGTCTTCGATCTAAAGCAAGGCCTGGTTATGTATCTCTTCATTCGCCTCGAGATAAAGATTCCCTGAACTGACACGAATTCGATGTAAAAACGTCTTCCGACAGTCATCCTTCTACTGATTCAATGGGAAGCATGTCAAAATAGTGATTGAAAATAATGTGCGTATCTGACTTGGAGATTCAGAAACAATTTCTTCAGCGATTGTCATGTCCCAATGAGTATCATTTCCAAGCAAATTGAGCTGTTGACATGCAAGTAGAAGCATCCGTCATATTTCGGATGAACTGTGTAAATGCGACCAATCAGTAGTCTTTCGGGTGATCAGGAACCGCATCGCCTTGCTTCCGACGTTAAAATTTCTTCAATATAGCGTTCCAAGTGTAATATCGTGGCATATCAGAGTAGAGCAACGTTCGTGCAAACAGCGTAATATTGTCAAAAAATTAATCAAACCTAATTATAAACATAACCTTATTTCAATATTATCCAATTTTCTTTCGTTTTCATTCATTTCAAATTTAAAAATTATTTAAAAATCAATCGTATGCAAAAGAAACAGAAACAAATAAACGTTGGAAACGGCGCCATCTAGTGAATGAAACCAGCATACAACGACATTTTCATTATTTGAAGACTGTATGAGAATATTAATTTTCTTCATAAATTCTTCCCTAGATATTTTTCCGATAAAAATTGTTGCGCATCCGTTCTTAAATTATACGTGGCGTTCATAACCCCACTTTGTTTTACATATCGACTGCGGAAAGGAAAAAGGACGTTACCCACAGTTTTTTTAAACAATCACAATGTATCACAGTTGATACGCGTTCTGTCAAAAGGACCCAAGCTGCAAATGCCGAATTAGTATCTAAATTTAGCTTTTAAGTTTGAAAAAGATGACCTTGTAAAAATTTAAAACCAATAAAAAAGACTTGCGTGCACTTCAAGGTTGTGTATAATTCCTAATTGTGTATTTTGTATTTCAGTTTGATTCTTGGAAACAGCAACCAAACCTTAAGAGGGAAGAAAGTCCATCGATGATTGCTTGTGCTGCCGATTTATCATTGCCTTATCATGAAATTGATATCGTCAAAAACAATGTTAAAGAAGAACTGACAAAAGGAGAACTGGTCGCCGTTATAGTATTGGAAAGGAGAACATTCCACGAACGAAATTTCGCATGCGGTTTTTGTTTTGGTATATTCTCATCTAAACGATCGCTTGGACATCACGACTTAAGTCATTATCGTGAGACAAAAAATACACAAGATTCTAATGAATGCGGGAATTCTTTGAGTGATGGAAACGATGTTCAACAACTGGGCCTCAAACATTACAATTGTGATAAATGTGGCTTTAAAACTGCGTCTTCTTATAATTTAAAGCAGCATAAAAAGACTCATTCTGGACTTGAAACATTCAAGTGTGACCAATGCAGCTTTAGCACGGGACTGTTGACTTATTTGAAGAAACATAAATTAATACATTTAGCTGAAAAGCCATTTAAATGTGATCAATGTAGCTTTGGAACTAAGAATTCGGCTAATCTTAGGCAGCATAAAATGATACATTCAGGCAAAAAGTCATTTAAATGTGACCAATGTAGCTTTGAAACGGTGCATGTGTTTAGTTTAGAGAAGCATATTAAGTCACATTCTGGATTGAAACCATTTAAATGTGATCAATGCAGCTATAGCGCGGCACGGTTGTGGTATTTGAATCAACACAAATTAATACATTCAGCTCAATCATTAAATTGCGATCAATGCAGTTTTAAAACGGCACGTTTGTCTTCTTTAAAGAACCATAAAATGACACATTCCGGACTAAAACCATTTAAGTGTGACCAATGCAGCTTTAGCACGGGACTGTTGACTTATTTGAAGAAACATAAATTAGTACATTTAACTGAAAAGCCATTTAAATGTGATCAATGTAGCTTTGAAACTAAGAATTCGGCTAATCTTAGGCAGCATAAAAAGATACATTCCGGATTGAAACCGTTTAAATGTGACCAATGCAGCTATAGCGCGGCACGGTCGCACGAGTTGAAGCAACACAAATTAATTCATTCAGGCAAAAAGTCATTTAAATGTGACCAGTGTAGCTTTGAAACGGTGCATTTGTTTAGTTTAGAGAAGCATATTAAGTCACATTCTGGATTGAAACCATTTAAATGTGATCAATGCAGCTACAGCGCGGCACGGTTGTGTAGTTTGAAGCAACACAAATTAATACATTCAGATCAATCACTAAATTGCGATCAATGCAGTTTTAAAACGGCACGTTTGTCTTCTTTAAAGAACCATAAAATGACACATTCCGGACTAAAACCATTTCAATGTGATCAGTGCAGCTTTAGTGCGATACAAATGTCTAGTTTAAGGCAACATAAATTTAAACATTCAGGTATAAAACCATTCAAATGTGATCAATGTAGCTTTAGCGCCGTACAGATCTCTGATTTGAAGCGGCATAAACTAATTCATTCAGGCAAAAAACCATTAAAATGTGATCAATGTGCTTTTGAAACGGCACGTTCGTCTCATTTAAAGAACCATAAACGCGTGCATTCTGGATTAAAAACATTTGAGTGTGACCAATGCACCTTTAATTCGGCACGTTTTTATAGATTAAAGAGACATAAAAAAACGCATTTAGGCGATTGACTGCTTCAAAACGGGGCGTTTTTACTACTCAAAGCGACCGATTCAATCAAGTGTTTGAACGCCATTCAAATCATTGGCGGATCCAAGGGAAGGGCTATGGGAGCTATGGCCCCCTCTTGGGAGAATTTATTTTTTATTTTTCTAATTTATTAAAAAAATATTTTTAAATTAGCTCAATCTCTTTGATTGTTAAATTTACTATATTTTATTACTATAACATACTAAATTTATATATACACCCAATCTTTTTTTACACGTTCCAGAAAGTGGCGCGTAAAAAAAACCTCACTTTCATATAATTTGATAAATCGGTTCTAAAAATTAAAACATCGCGTAAAAAGAATCAAAAATTTATTAAAAAAACAAAAATTGCTCTTCGCGCAATAAATAGTTTTTTTAACGTCGCCGTCCAAAAAAACGCGTAAATTCAAAATTGCGAAAAAAAAAACGCGTAAAAAAAAACTTCATCAATTTTTCAATGTATTATTTTTGTATTATGTTTATTTTCAAATTGAATGGCCCCCTCCTGGAACAATTTCTGGATCCGCCACTGATTCAAATGTGTTTAATTTAAAACGATGAAACTGATATATCATTTGGTTAACATGGTTTCGTTCACACTTTTTTGATTTGATTATCAAAGTGATTGTCTTTGAAATGATGTCAATGTCAAAATGCATTTTTTTTTTAAATAAAAAGAGTGAAAGAAACGATATTAAGTTAGAAAAGGGATAAACAATGAAACCAATAGACAACGGTGTTTACTGTGACCAAATGGTCACGCTCGTTTCTGGATTCGCCACTGTCCTGTTGCTACTATACTCTTCATTGCTTCCCAAACTTTTTGCGCCAAGACCCTCTTAAATCTGAAAACCTGCGCGTCGCAGTTTGGGAATCACTGTCGCATGAATATATCATTTAAATTTTAAAATAAACATATACACCATTTAAAAGATTAATAATTTTAATATTGTTTTCGTCAGTTTTAAGGTGTTCACTGTCAAAACTTGGTAGGAAAGCATTATATTAAGAAAAAGCAATATTGCTATGTACTTTATTTTCACTTAATTCGTAAAAGTCAAGACCGGTTTTGCTTATTGGCGAGCATCGTCAACTGATGTCAAATAAAGTCGAAGTAAAGTACTAAGAAATATTGTGTTTTTTTGACGCGAATACATATTTAGCATATTTGAGGGGGATACAAGTTTGGTGTTGCAGCTTTATATCTATCATCGCTATCCAAAATTCAATTGCACCACTGGATAGCTTAAGAATCAAAAAAAAATATTACGTTATGTAAAGACTGTGATACATCGCGCGGGGTGGAGGGGAAAGCGCCGCCATTTTGAGGTCATTTTGTCTGCGTATCGCGATTTATATTTACTATAACTTTTGACTGAAAGAAGTTACGATGTTCGTTCAAGTTTCAATCGTTAGCTTTCAACAAAATCTATCGATTATAGATTAAACATTAGTGTAATGTTGCGACTGTGGCTATAATAAGGTGTTAAAATATAGAAAAACTAGCTGACCCAACGAACTTCGTTGCGCCTAAGAATCAATAAGTGTTATGTTAACTTGAAAACTTGAAACATGATGACTACCGAGCCAACCTTTAGTTGTTAATTGTGCGGTGGAAAGCCAGGCAGATCCAATGAGTTTAAAAATTCAGTTGGATAGTTGGTTGCTTCGACTTCGTTTGTTACACGGTCGATAGATTTGAAGGAATGTAGTGGACCAACGATTTGATTTTGAATTGTGAAGATTAAATGATCCACATCTTTGTTCTTCGCCGCAAGAATTGCTCGTTCACTCAACCAATTGTGATTTTTGTGATTAGATGTTTGGGAACATTTTGTTGATGAAGCCGTCCTAAAATTCGGCGGAAACGAAATCAATACGTTCGATTCGTCAACAGGAACGCGGTCGTTACCGACGATAGTCGAAGATCGTTTTCAAACTTAAAGCGTTTTTCTCTTCTCCTTTGGGGCCGAGTTAACAATCCTCAAATTCTCATGACTATTAATTTATATGCTCCCAATTTATTCTTACGTGGGCGAAACTGTAAGCAAAAACTTGTATTCCTAAAAACTTATACCTCGCTTAAGAGGTATGAGTCACCAGTTGCAAGGGCCGTTAGATTGATCAACGCATTGCCTAGAGAAGTGGACATTTTTAGTGATAGTATTTGTGAACTGTTTGTAAAATTTCACTATTTTATTTCTTGATTTTTTATATTGATTTTGATGTACTATGTTGTTTTATTTTATATTTTGTCTTATTATATTTTTCCTTATTATAAAGCCTGGTTATGTATCTCTTCATTCATCTCCAGATCGGGATTCCCTGAACTGACACGAATTCGATGTAAAATGTATTCGGACATGTCATCCTTGTACTTGTTCCACAGTTCACGGGGATTCGATGGGAAACATGTAAAAATAATGATAGAAAATAATATGCGTATCTGACTTGGAGATTCATAAACAATTTCTTCAGCGATTGTCATGTCCTAATGAGTATCATTTTCAAGCAAATTGAGCTGTTGACATGCAAGTAGAAGCATTCGTCATTTTTCGGATGAACTGTGTACATGCGACCAAGAGCATCAGTAGTCATTCGGATGAGCAGGAACCGCATCGCCTTGCTTTCGACGTGAAAATTTCTTCGATGTAGCTTTCCAAGTGTAATAACGTGGCATCTCAAAGTAGAGCAACGTTCGTGCAAACAGCGTAATATTTTTGTCAAAAAAATTATCATACCTAATTAAAAACATAACCTTATTTCAACATTATCCGATTTTATTTCGTTTTCATTTTATATCATCGATTTGTTTTATTCTAATCCATACTCTAAATTTAAAATTATTTAGAAGTCAATCGTATGCAAAAGAAGCAAAAACAAATGAATTTTGGAAAAATTGCCACCTAGCGGATGAAATCTGCATACAAACGACATTTTCATTATTTCAAGGTGTTCGCCCTTTGAAAACTGTATGAGAATATTAATATTCTTCATAATTTATTTTTCCGATGTTTTAATGCTTATTCTGCTATTCTAGGCGGATACGAATTTAATAAAACAAAGATCATTAAAATCCGAGCTGCAATTCTCGAGATATACGTGGTGTAACAAACCCCACTTTGTTTTATATATATAGATATGTGATGCCAGGCTATACGCGTCAAAAAGCTAAATCGAAATACATAGATCGTATACGGTTGGAAAGGGCTTGTTAAGAGCAATTGAATGGTTCATTAAAACACCATATGACCGAGTCAAGTAGTGCTGGGAACGTTAAAATGGGGCGTAATATCACCTATTACCAGACGTATTCACGTACAACACACGGCCGTGTCCATGACACAGCCACACCCCATTCAAATGTGTTAAATTAAATAAAATTTAACATTAGACTACGACGTAGAACGTACAAACAAATACCTGTAATTTATAGTCGAATGTGTAAAATAATAAAAATTTAACTATTTGTACATGGTTGTTTTTTTTTTCAAATAAAGATATTTTTTGTTAAGGCAAGAATATTCGGAAAATGTAAATATTGAAGATTTTAGTTCAGGAACCGCCACTGAAATCGATGAATCCACACAATGTATAACATTGCCAACAAGCTTCTTTAAAATTACAAGAACCATAGGCGAGGTGGACTGATTCACAAATATTTCCCAAAAATATCGGACAGAATTACAAAAATTACCAGTGGCTCAGTGAACGTGTTATATAAGAAGCCAAAAACAACGATGCTATTACCATCAACTTCAGGATTCAAAACGAAGTACCAGGCGAAGAGACAACGTATAGGTCCATCGATACTGTAATGAATCAAAACGAAGTTGTCAATTACCCAACTGAATTCTTAAATTCACTTGATTTGCCACACGTTTTAACATTGAAATTTGGCTTACCTATCATTCTAATAATACCAACAACAAAGCACATTGACAATCGCTGCAAGTGTCTGGACTAAATTTTGAAAATCCATGCTTTGTTTTGATATATTCTCATCTGAGCGATTGCTTAGACATCACAATTTAAGTCATTATTGTGAGACAAAAAATGTTAAAGTTTCTTATGAATGCGAGAACTCATTGATAGATAGAAACGATGTTCAACAACCAGGCCTCAAACCTTATAAATGTGATCAATGCAAATACAGCACGACAAAAATGTATGATTTGAAGCGACACAAATTTATACATTCAGGCGAAAAGCCATTTAAATGTGATCAATGCAGCTACAGCACGATAAGCATGTCTTATTTGAAGAAACATAAATTTAAACATTCAGGCGAAAAGCCTTTTAAATGTGATCAATGCAAATACAGTACGACAAAAATGTCTGATTTGAATCAACACAAATTTATACATTCAGGTGAAAAGCCTTTTAAATGTGATGAATGCAGCTACAGCACGATAAGCATGTCTTATTTGAAGAAACATAAATTTAAACATTCAGGCGAAAAGCCTTTTAAATGTGATCAATGCAAATACAGTACGACAAAAATGTCTGATTTGAAGCAACACAAATTTATACATTCAGGTGAAAAGCCTTTTAAATGTGATGAATGCAGCTACAGCACGATAAGCATGTCTTATTTGAAGAAACATAAATTTAAACATTCAGGCGAAAAGCCTTTTAAATGTGATCAATGCAAATACAGTACGACAAAAATGTCTGATTTGAAGCAACACAAATTTATACATTCAGGTGAAAAGCCTTTTAAATGTGATGAATGCAGCTACAGCACGATAAGCATGTCTAATTTGAAGCAACATAAATTTAAACATTCAGGCGAAAACCCTTTTAAATGCGATCAATGCAGCTACAGCACGATAAGGATGTCTTCTTTGAAGCGACACAAATTCATACATTCAGGCGAAAAGCCTTTTAAATGTGATCAATGCAGCTACAGCACGATAAAGAAGACTGCTTTGAAGCAACACAAATCATTACATTCAAGTGAAAAGCCATTTAAATGTGATTAATGCAGCTTTAGCGCGGTGCAGATGTAAAATTAACAGTATTAACAGAAACAGAAACGGAATACGCGAAGTGATATTTTTCTTCCTTTGTTTTTTGGGACACGAAGCGGACACAACGCTCCCGGTGCTGGAACCTAGTTCCTGTGACCTTAAGTTTAAGAGTCACTTGTGGTTTTTTCCCTTGTGGTTTTGTGCGATACGTGATTCATAGTATGGCGTATCGGAAAGTTCTTCGTCCGCGATGGAAAAAAATATCTTTTTCCATCCCAACAATAGTTGAAATTATTTGTTGTCGTCTATCGCGCGCAAACTTATTTCTTCTTTACTTCAATAAACTCGGTCAGTTGTAGTGTTGTTGTAGTGTTAATTATATTTTTTGAATTTGTTGTGATTTGTAAATTGAGTGATTGTTTGCTCCTAATAAACACCTCCGTAACAGTTGAGCGATGTTTTCTTTATTCTTCCTACTTATTGTACCTCGACTCATCATTCAAACTGCTGTTGGTCGCAATGACTTTGGTGAATTATCATGGGGACTAACATCGTAAAAAAAAAGGTTTAAATTTCTCCCAATTAGGGCTTCCAAACCGGTTTAAACTGAAACCGGTTAACCGGTTTATCGCATGTTATGAAAAAAACCGAAAACCGGTTTATTTCACGCAGTTAACCGCGTTTTATCAAAAATACTCTTTTCTTATTTTTCCTTTTCAAAAAGAAAAATCTTTTACAATGAATTTACTGCGTAGAAGCGGAAACAATTCACATAACACAATAAACATGCATATGAATTGTATAAAAAAATCTACTTATGTCTCAAAGTTGTCCATGTTGTGAACAGAAATGACTTTTTCAAATAATTTAATATTTTTTCGTAATTATTGACAATTATTTATCAAAAGACGGAATGATTCTTACATGCACGCCAATCAATAACCTTTATTGTAAATTTGACAAATCATCTGTATAAATATTGAAATAACTATTAATAAAGGGTACCATATAACTATGTACCATTTTAAAACGTATACAATTTAATTAATGAGTAATAATCTACACCTCCTTACCCATTGTTATTTTTTTTGTGTGCTTGTTAGTAGATATATTCTTCCTTTGCGCGATTATTGCATTATAATAATTCTAAGTATACTTGATTTTGTCTTTAACCCTTCCCTTACCGTGCTAAAAAATCCCTTCGCAGACCATGCAGTAACGCTCTGTGACCGTCTAGAATTTGTCATATAAACGCATTTCTAAAGCAAAATGACATTTTCAAAAAACGCCATATGATTTTACATAGTGTATAGTACTTATTTTGTGTCATAACTTGTGGCTAAAACCTGAAAAACTTATACAAATCATGCATAATTGTCGAAAGGAGCAAGAATCAAAATTCTACGCAACAGCTAGTAGACAGGACGTGTCTCGATCACGTTTGAAACGATACAGTCATGCACAAAGCGTCACGCAACTAATAATCGTTGTCGGGCGGTGAGCGGTTAGTGGAAGGGATAAGGAAATAATCAATCACACGCGTAAATACGTTATCTAAGTAAAACAATGTTTTATATAAAAAAAATATAATGAACATTTTTGATACATTATATGTATTTGGAAACATGCATAGAAAATAAAACTTTTTGACAAACATATTTATAATTATTACAAAAAAACTAAAATTATACGTAAATTAATTTACGTAACGAAATGTATGACACCGATTGAAAAAAGAAAAAAATATATATTGGTACTATTAGTGAGTTTGTACACAACAAACACGGTCACATAATATTGAGTGAAAAAATCGTTCAAAATATGTATATGTTTCGAAACACTAACGCCATAGTTAATAAATTTAATGTGATGTAATTAATAATAAATACCAGTTAAATTTATCCTAATTAACGTTTAAAAACCCCAGATTGCTTATCGCTCTTCGAAACACTAGAGTCACATTTAATAAGTGTATGTAATATTATAATTGTAATTTGAATTAGATTTTTTTTTTTAAACCATATCCGCTCCCAATGTGGAGCATATGGACTCCTAATGGAGTTTATCTCATCTGAAGTGTTTCTACGAGATCTGCTTGTTACTCAGTTGCTCAACCTCTCTTTTTCCAAAGAGAGTAGGAATAGAAGTATAGGGCTAAGACAGAATTAGTGGTAATCTAATCGCTCTCGATACGCCCCGTTCATAGGATACGATGGGTGAGAGGGGGGAATTCAAGACATCACATACATCCATGCCTTTGAGCAGAAAGTCATAAATCGATTTAAAAAAATCAATTTATAAAACTCGAGATTGCTTATCGCTCTTCGAAACACTAGAGTCATATTTAATAAGTGTAATATTATAATTGTAATTTGAATTAGAATATATAGCTGAGAAAAAAATAAGTTTAACCAGAGTTCTGACAATGGCAAAAGCCAAAATAACTATCAACTCATAAATATAAAAAAAAACTGTAGAACTAAAAACGTTGCTGTTTTTACCATATTATAATGGAGTTCTACCAAGTAAATTCCAAGTCAATAAATGAATATAACAGAGTAATTATCGCGAAGTTAGCAACGGGATATAAGTATTGGAATGTGGTTACGGCAACACTATTGTCTGGAATATGATCGCGCGTCTGAGCTGATAAGCGTCAAGCGTTAAGATTGTTCAAACACAATCGCATATTGTTTTTTTTGCGTTCTCTGTCTTACTCGTGGAATTCATATGATTGTTTCGCACGGCAAAACTTAAAGTGCTTGTTACTCTTACATATTGATATTTATATATGTCTATCTCATGTTCGATAATTCAATATTTTTCGATGATAAAATCGACGAGACTTTTAAATTATGTATAACTATACAAAGAAGACGTTGAATGTATATTTTTTAAAATTTATATTCATATGTAAAACTATTTTATTGACAAATAGAAAAAAAAACATATTTTTTTGAGACCTATAACACAGGTATTTTAAAGGTTTAAAAGCCGAGGTCCGCTGCTGTTGCTGCAAGGGTACGGAAGAGTTAAATCAACAATGCAAAAGGCGCTGCTTTAAATATGATATTTTTAATTATTGTATCAACCTTTTATTCTCCATCACAATGCAACATGTGAAAACTAATACCCAAGAGTTAATTGTAAAGTTTTACCTAAAAAATTAAAAAAATCAAAATTATTCCAAGAACTTTGTCCCGTGTCACTTTAACTGTATTGTTCAATTATATGGTTGCTTTTTGTTAACTTCATACATTTACGTTTGCAAAATGTTGACAAAAGATGCAGTCGTATTTTTATAACCTAAGCACATATCCTTTCTCAGTTTTAATCATAGCACGTTGCGTATTGTTAAGTGTCATTAAATTAATAACAGATGTGGCTAGTGGCTACCCTCCCACAAAGTCGAGGTACTTAGGTAAAATATTTAACAATAGGGAGAGCTACTGACAAACTTAGTCAGAATGTGTGATGTTTGTTGTGTAGACTTGAGCAAATACATTTATTTACTTCAGTATTTTTCAATGCGAAAAAAATGTTTTTTTTTAATAAAACAATATGAGATTTTTGATAGTTTCTCAGTAATATACAAATTGCTTATACGCAGCGATTATGAGGTTATAGGAAATTAAGAAGCAATTGATATTTTTCAGGTAAATAGCACAATATCTATCTTAATTAGAACAATATAAAATATATATTCAAATACAGCTTTGCTTGGTGCCTATTTTTGATTCATACAATTTTTGAATTCAAATTTGTAGTTTCGTGAAATACAACATTTTCGATGCATTCTTTTTTTACGAATTATTTTCTTGAGCAATAGATAAACAAACACACTGTGAACTAACTTTACTAACTAACTAATAACTTTGTACGTGATACGTGAATGAAAATTTTAGTATCGTAAAAATAATTGTTCAGAAAATAACATATACCCAGTAGCGGTTCCTGACCTGAAATCTTGGGTGGGCTAGAGAAAAGCATAGCATTGTATACTATTTACGAAATTTTGCATGCTTCCACTTCATCTTATACATTAATCTACAAGCAAATTAACAAATACTACGACGCTACTGCAAAGCATTAATTACTATATAATACAATCAATGCTAATGTAAGTAAGAAATAATAATACGTGACCTTAAATTTGTCTCTTTCAAAGTGAAATAACAAGTAAAAAAAGCAATACAGAACTGTCACTGAGATTCGATACCTGTCACTTTCATAAAATACAAAGATATTGGTATGTTTGTATGGGCCATGAACTAATTCCAATTTAGCCCCCGATGAATGACAGAAGCCAGTAAATTTGAAATACATGTGTGTTTGATGACGTTTCCGTATATACAAATACAAACAAAATCGAATCGTGCTAGATTGCGTTCCAGTGTAAAGAAATATTGTCTATGGTTTTGGGCTGGAAAGCGCCAGCCCCTGACCAATAGCATGTACATAGGTGTTGCCAGACTGACGTCACGTTGAAGGTTCTCTATGAATTATTTATAGGGTTATTGTTTTTTTTATGCCGGCTCAGCTTAAAATTGTAATAAAAAACAATCGAGAATATTATTGTAGGTAGACATGGCATTGTCTTATATTGACAGAGGAAAATTTAAACAAAGATATTATATTCATTTGGGGAAGGTGAGTGACGCTTATAAATGTATTTATTTTGTTCAGCGGCCGAATTGCTGTTCATTTTTATTCAGCCATCTAAAGTTTTGGGTGAAAAATGCAGGTCGGGCTTAGCCCACCTAACCCAGTACCTAGAACCGCCACTGCATGATATACCCAATAAATAATTGATTTTATCATAAAAAATAATTATAATTGTGCTTGTTATTCTCAACTATAGTTTAAGTATTATGGTCTGCACATGATGAAAATGATAACGCCGAGTCCATGGGCGAGTGGTCAACGTCGTTTCTTTGGGTTGCGGACCAAACGAGCTCGAATCCCAGTACGGAGGAATTTTCGCAATCAGTTCATAGATTTCATTTCTATGACATGGATTACTGTGATGCCTAATATTCTATTCCACTATCCCTTAAATTACTATGACGTAGTGAGAGTGATCAGCCACCCATGTCCTAGCCATAACTTTCAATCTCTTCTCTCTTCGAAAAAAAAGGGAGTTGAGCATCTGAGTAACAAGCAGTTCTTGTTAAAAAATAGTTGTTTGAGTCTATATGCTTCAAAGTGGGAGTGGAGACATAATATAAGCTAATATTATTGTATTCTGCTATATTTTTGTCTAAGCATTGGATGTCCTATCTAGTCGATATGCTAAAAAAATAAATGCATTTATTTGAATATCTTTCCTTTGATGAGTTTTATTATCAAGTTCTATTTTTTTATTTGACATATTTTATCATAAAATATTTTTCCACATTTGATTGTCATTGTTGTATATATATATATATAGAATGCCTTCCGTGTTCCATCTTTAAGATAATTATCGATTTTTCATTAAAATTGGAGCATTTATGACAAATATTTAAAAATTTCCACAATTTTTTTTTGCATACCTACCTAATCAAAATACGCTATATTTCAGTTTAAACCGGTTTTATTGCCAGAAATAAACCGAAAACCGGTTAGTTGGAAAGTCCGGTTAATTGGAAGCCCTAATTGTGACTATCAAAAAAAGCTGTCGGTTACGTCCTTTTCCCTTAATACGATAATCACAATGTATCAAACTTGATACACGTTCTATCAAAAGGATGCAAGCTGCAAATGGCAAATTAGTATCTAAATTAAGCTTTTAAGTTTGAAAAAGATGACCTTGTAAAAAATTAAAACCAAGAAAAAAGACTGAAATAAAGATTTTCCCTTTACAATTTATTTTATTTATATTAGATTATGTCAATTCAACAGCAGTTTAGAAGTCTTCGTGCACTTCAAGCTTGTGTTTTAATTCACAATTTGCATATGGCCCAAAATCATCAATACACGTTTTTTGTGCCTCCTGTAAAATTTTATATGGGTGGGTTACGTCCTTTTTCCTTTCCACAGTCGATATTACACAATAGAAAAAACAATATGCCGTCTTTTAAACTGCTTTATTTATAGGAAAGAATACAACTATGGATTGCATTTTGGTTCTTCGATTATTAAGGAAAAAGCGATATTTATTTTTTTACACTGGAACCTCGCATAACGAGTAATTTGTGTAAGGAGTTAAGCAGATTGTGAAAAAATGCTCCTTTAACGAGTGACATTTTGCATAACGAGTGACACAGCGTTTTGGAAAGATAAATTTCACATCGTTGCTTGTCTCAAGATGATGGATACGGGGTGGGAAGGGGTTATGAGGAGAACCCTCACTTTAGCTTGGAAGAAGCTTTGCCAAGGAATCTGATTTTTATGGGTTTGCAACAGTACCTGTGGGGTCTACAATCAACAAGATTGTATCTTTGGCCATTACCATGGGACTAGAGGTGGATAACAACGATATTGAGTAGCTTGTGAAAGAGTGCAGTCAAGAGCTGAACACCGAAAAGCTTATGAAGTTGTATTGTTTTTCAAAGCAAGAAGTTATGGAGGAGAGGTTGTTAGTGGTAGAGGAGGCAGTGGCAAAACAACAATTTTCTGGCACAATAAGAGAAAAGCTGAAAGCATTGTCAACTGTTGTATCGTACATTGAAGTGTCACCCTAATAAGGAGGTGGCTATGCGTTTTACAAATTTATTCAATGATACTGCCGTCACATTTTCGTCAAATTTTGATGCGTCGGCAAAAACGAATGTCTGCCATTAAAAAAGAATTGTCATAAAAAATAAGCTAGTTGATTCCAGATTGTTTCGATCCTTAAATAGTTATTTATAAGATTGTTATTTTTTTTGAATAGACGTTAAGGAAGAAGAGGTTCCAAGCCACCGGCCTAACGAACAAGTAAATTTTGTTACATCTACAAAGGAGTCAAGATTATTAACACAATTAAATATGTTTCCGATGACCGAGTATTTTTACAGTTTCTCCAATCATGTCACTTTATTAGCTCTGGCATAGATTCCTTGGAAACGATTATATTGTCTATGCTAAGAAAATAACTTATTCAACTATTATTTTTCATTTAAAATACATTAAACTGAGATCGAATCGCTTTATTCTTTTGGATATAGTAAAACAAATCCGTGATAATTTCTCGGTAACAAAATAATATAGGGCCAACAACTGATTCAATTTTATATTGTCTATGTTCACGTTGACGACAATTCATGATTACGTTGTCTATGTCCACGCTAAAAAAAGTTCTGCGCCATTGCTTCCGTAACCCTTTGTTGAAGTCCTAGTTGCGAAAGGAATAATGGATATTAAGCTCGAACCACTCGAAGAGGAAGATGATGAAGGGAGATATTCGTTTGACTCACATGCACAGCCAGCGGATTCCGCGAATGATTTTCAGGTTACCTTTCTGTCATTTTACCACCATATAATATTAAAATATATTTATGTATAACACTCGGAGGGTTAATCGCTGTCTTTTTGTTAACACCTCCATGCCCGTAATGCAAACGCAAATAGTTTAGCCAATAAATCATTCAATATTTCTCTTTATATTGTCAATAAGTATTTACATCCAAATATATAATTATAAAATCAAAAATATTACGTCCACTGCACAGAATTGTCGATTTTGTGGTTAACCGATCAATTTATCGATCTTTGAATGGTAGAATGCGATAGAAATATACGAGATTACATTTGATAGAGTAACAAGCAACTCAAATAGTTAGAGCGAGTACAACTTATTATAGTGACAAGTTAAAGAGAGAACGCGATTTTTTCATCTTTGAGAATAGAAGCAACATGTTTCAAGGGTTTCTAAAATTCAATAGTGTAAAAAAATCCTTTCACGCAAACACTGTTCAATAGTTGCGCCTGAAAATGTGTTTTTGTACTTTATGATTGGAAATATTTTGTTTGTAAACATGAGGAGAGTCATAAAATAATAACGCTTTAAGCTGGTTGTATATTTTAAAACCTTTTTGAGATGCCTGCAATAAAAATGAATAGACTATCATAAAAGTTGTCAATTAAAATTATTCAAGTTGTAAAGATATGCCGACATTTCTTTGCGACTTATTTGGACGTAAAGAACAGTTTTAACTATATTTTTGCAAACGCATTATGACCACTGAAAGCAAAAAAATATGTTGTTGTTGAATATTAATTGCAAATGATAAAAAAACAGCGCTGGTTAGATACAATTGTATTTTTACTCTACTTTTGTAATCACATGTTGCATAAAAATCGCTTTATTTAATATTAACTTTGGGAATGTAATTTTATTATAATATTAACAAATAACAATCACCAATATAAATAAATAAAAAAAATAAAACGGTCAATCTATATATTAATAGTCGATAAGGTCCGTTTGTAAAACGTCCGCAGTAAGGTACAGACCAATGATTTCGATTTATTTTGAACAGCACATTTTTGAAATGTTGTTCTATCCAATGGGAGCGGCTTATTTTAAACCGGGCGTGAATGTTCTGATATCGCCACGTTTGAAAATTTGATATATCTTGTTGTAGAGCTGAAGTATTGTATCACCATACATCATAATATTCGAATAATCAAAGACTTTAATTCGACTATTGCAAACTATGATTATAGGGCTATCGAAATGAATCGTTCGATCGTGTGAGTCGATGTGAGACTAATATTTTTTGGAGCGGATTTGATCAATTGAATCATAATGATGAATCTTTTCACGTCTGACCTTGAAAATCTGTTAGAATTCTTTAATACATTAAGAATATTCAAATTATGATATGGATATATCATAGAATAATATTTTGCTTTTTTCATACACTTGGAAAAAATGTGCAACTGATTTTTTATTGAAAAATTGGATTTGATCTTTTGATTTTTATTGGAAATAATTGTTAAATAATTTAAAATCCGAAAAATAATTGTTGGCAAACTTAAACATTATTCCAAAAATTAAGTAATTTACAAAATTTCTGCTACTACGAAAGATGATTGTTAGCAAACTTTAACATTATTCCAACAATTAAATAATTTACGTAATTTCTGCTCCTACGAAAAATGGTTGTTAGCAAACATAAACTTTATTCCAAAAATTCAATAATTTACGAAATTTCTGCTACTACGAAAAATGGTTGTTAGCAAATTTAAACATTATTCCAAAAATTCAATAATTTCAATAATTTACGAAATTTATGCTACTACGAAAAATGGTTGTTAGCAAACTTAAACATTATTCCAAAAATTAAGTAATTTAGGAAATTTGTGCTACTACGAAAAATGGTTGTTAGCAAATTTAAACATTATTCCAAAAATTCAATAATTTACGAAATTTCTGCTACTACGAAAAATGGTTGTCAGCAAACTTAAACATTATTCCAAAAATTAAATAATTTACAATTTAAGTACTGCAGGGCAGGGCTGTCGATATATGCCCCGAGATATATTTCTTTTACTATCAGAATTTCTGGCTTATTCAATAAATAGGTTTGTTATTTATTTTTCACACCAGTAAATTTTCTGACTACTTAAAAATGCAACATAAATCTCACGTTGCTGGGCAACGGGCTTACAGCTAGTAATAATAAATGTCAAATTATATCCACGAAAACAGCAATTTAAAACCTAATAAATCAATAAAAAATATGTGCAATAATCTTTCCTATTTTCTTTGTTATATTTTATGCAATAATTAATATGACTTCATAATCTCTATAAAACATTTCAAAGATTGCTAAATAACAATAAAAAATAAAAAAATATTCTGGACTTTCCAAGCAGCTGTAAAATAATTTTGGTTTTGTCTGCTCACGTCCAACGTCCGCCTTTTGTCAGTCATTCCTACCCCGGCTATTGTTGATGGCCAATAGGGTACACTTCTTGTTTTCGTCTTCAGACCTTTGTTGGACTCTACATATGCAGCACGGTCGAGACATTACTTTGAGGATGAGTGTCGAACATGAAGCATTGATAATAATCGTGTTTATTAAAGTTGATTTTATGTGCTTATTTAAGTATTTATAAATAAAATAAGGGTGAAAATGTATACAAGAATATATTTTTAAGCATACATACATTTTGAAAATTACTTTTTAGCTTCTAACTTAGGTCTTAATACTGTCAATAAACAGTGAAACTGAGATGCCACAGTGGCAGCAAACGTGATTTTTAAGGATGGCATGTTACTGCCTCAACCTTACTGTCATGGCTGACAAATGAAAACACGTGATTAGAGGTTTTAGAATTTGATTATTTGTGTCGCAATTAGTCGCCTTTTGCTCGGGAAACTAACTTGCATTTGTCGCACATTTATTCAAAATCCTCTCTCGAGAGAGAGAATTACCTACTTATTCTTCCCAGATACTTTTTTGCCAGACTGCAGCCTGGCTCTCTTGGGACCACTTAACCCCACAGTTCATCTTCGGACACTCCGTTTAATGCAAAGATACAGAATTCATAATCAACCTCAATTCCCACTACCCTTGTGGTGACAGTTAGGATCATTTGTAACCAGGGGAATGACCAGCATGGGAATCTTTAACTATGCCCGTAAAGCAATAACATATTTCTTTTTTAAACTAGATTTAAGGTGGGTTGATCACAAGTTTCTCAGTGAATAATATGAAGAACTCGTTGTTATTTTTTTCGATAGAAATTCAAAAAAATTATGCAGCTACAGCACGATACAGATGTCTTATTTGAAGCAACATAAATTGATTCATTTAGGCGAAAAGCCTTTTAAATGTGATCAATGCAAATACAGTACGACAAAAATGTCTGATTTGAAGCAACACAAATTTATACATTCAGGTGAAAAGCCTTTTAAATGTGATCAATGCAGCTACAGCACGATAAGGATGTCTTCTTTGAAGCAACACAAATTAATACATTCAGGCGAAAACCCTTTTAAATGTGATCAATGCAAATACAGGACGAAAAAAATGTATGATTTGAAGCAACACAAATTAATACATTCAGGCGAAAAGCCTTTTAAATGTGATCAATGCAGCTACAGCACGATAAAGATGTCTTCTTTGAAGCTACACAAATTAAAACATTCAGGCGAAAAGCCTTTTAAATGTGATCAATGCAAATACAGTACGACAAAAATGTCTGATTTGAAGCAACACAAATTTATACATTCAGGTGAAAAGCCTTTTAAATGTGATCAATGCAGCTACAGCACGATAAAGATGTCTGCTTTGAAGCAACACAAATTTACACATTCAGGCGAAAAGCCTTTTAAATGTGATCAATGCAGCTACAGCACGATAAACATGTCTACTTTGAAGCTACACAAATTAAAACATTCAGGCGAAAAGCCTTTTACATGTGATCAATGCAGCTACAGCACAATACAGATGTCTACTCTGAAACAAAATAAATTAATTCATTTAGGCGAAAAGCCATTTAAATGTGATTAATGCAGCGTTATCGCGGTGCAGATGTGAAATTAGCAGTGTTTGAAACGGAATACGCGATGTGATATTCGTTTTTTCTCCCTTGCTTTTTGGGACACGAAGCGGACACAACGCTTCCCGGCGCTGGAACCAATTTCCAGTGACCTTTAGTTATAGTCACATTTGGTTTTTTTTTTGTTGTTTTGTACGATACGTGATTCATAGTATGGCTTATCGGAAAGTTCGTCGTCCGGGATGGAAGAAATTATTTTTTGCCATCTCGACAATTGTTGAAATTATTTTTTGTCGTCTATCGCGCGCATACTGATTACTTCTTTACTTCTATAAACTCGGTCAGTTGTGGTGTTGTTGTAGTAATGTTAATTCTATTTGTTTAATTTTGTTTGATTTGCAAATTGAGTGATTGTCAGTTCCCAATAAACACCTCCGTAACAGTTGAGCGATGTTTTCATTTTTCCTTCCTACTTGTACCTCAAATCATCATTCAAACTGCTGTCGGTCGCAATGACTTGAATGAATTATTCTTGAAGTAAACATCGTGAAAGTCAAAATCGAGTGAATTATGTTCGCTGCCGAACGATTACCTGATATTCAAACGGGAAAACTGTCACATAAATGCACTAAATTGCACCATTCAAACTAAATGACCCCATAAACAACAGTAAAAATGTTTAAATTTCAAAACAAAACATAACATCTTTGCAAACATTTGCGGAACGAAAGGATATCCAATAGGTTGGAAGTTCAACTGGAAATGTAGGTATATCACATATACCGTATATGTATATATTTTTTAATTCAAATCCAAAAATAAGTAGTTTACATTGCAAGTACATTATAAAACAATATTAATTATGCAATTCTTGTACTCTATAATCAAGTTCTAGAAAATCTATTCCATCAGAATTGGACGTATATATTATGCAAAAAGATACAATCTCTCAATCATTTGAAGGTTCGACAGTTAGTTAATCTTAAAATAATACTGAATTTTATATTATGTTACAGTATTGATTTATATTGTCATCAGTTTATAACGTCTGCGATAAGCGAAGCCGGTCACAATCGTTATTAAAATAATGTAAAATTAGTACATAAGAGTAATATTTTTCGATATCTAAAATTTCATCCCCCTCTCCGATCTGTAAAGCAACGTGCAGGGAGAGCGATTAGCTTACCGGTAGTTCTGTCTTAGCAAAATCTCTGTACGATTATATAGACTCGTAATGAAGATTATTTTACATTTTTTTTCTACGACACTTTGTTAATCAGTTGATCAACTTTTAAAAAATATGTAACTTTATATCCATAGATTCCGCATGTAAAAATTCCTCATAAATATATATTACATTGTCATTATTACCTATCAAATTAATAAATTATTAACATTGCTTCAGAATCGGCAGATATCTCTTTATCCTTTTGATTTTAACCCTTTGGGTAGTGAGTTTATTTTTACAAAATTAGGATTTTTTGTATTTTTTGATTCATTTACCATTGATACACACAAAAATATATAAAACAAATTGTTTATTGTTCAGTCTGGTAAGAATATGGAATAATATTTCAGGTGGTAAATATTTCTTTAATAATTTTACAATGCAAAATCAAAAATGTAAATACACCCTTTTTTTCACTTATTTTACTTTACTTTTTACTTTATTTACTTTACTTTTTTTTACTTATTTAATACTTCCTTATTTTTGTTTTGTACTTCGAAATTGTTCACAGCTAATGGTAATAAATTAGTCAAAGTGAACAGTCAGTATAATAAAAATGTATGTTGACGAGTTTGCAAAAACCGCGATAAAATCACTTATATCAGTGGTAGCGAAACTTTGTGCCTGAGCGAGTCTGAGTGCCATTTTTTTTTCAATTTAATAACGCGTGCCACATGCCATAGAAATAAAAAATGTCTAAATGAATTTATGACTCATGACAATTAATGGCAAAATAAGAGACTAAATTTAAAAAAAATGTAGAACCTTCAAAACTTTATTATAAGTGAGATTTTTGTTGTTGGATGCTAGACGCCAAATGTTTTATATCGGTATCATAGTTAGTAGCTTTTAATACTTGTTGCTTCTAAAGCATTTTCAAATTGTTCTATTATTTTCCGGCATTTCATGAATTTCCAGATTCATCATGTATTTTTTTAGGGTTAGGAAAATACTTGAAATTCATGATCATTATATCACGCTTAAATATTTCTAACTATGTTTTAAATGATTTGAATTTTTTGTACACTATTTCTACAACTTTTTTGATTTTTTTGTATTATCACTTTATTTTTTTTTCTTCGTAATTAAACGTTCGCGTGCCATAGGTTCGCTATCCTGTAATGTACTGGCGTCTCTGATGAAAAAATGTCAATAAGCGAATACACAGCTACACCTACCTTCAAATATTGTATGTCTACAAAAAATCCAGAGGCGGATGAAGTTCTTGGAATGTGAAATTTTCATATTTCGTACTTACACTTACAATTTATATGTAAACCGAAAAACAAATGCATATTTCGAAAAACGATACATTGAGTAATTATCAATTTTTAAGTGTTCAATGTCTCAATTACATTGAAAAACAATAGAACAATTATTTTTTTTATACAATTAATTTATTGTCATCAAGACCAGGAATATGGTATATATTTTTTCAGTTGAAAATGCTCGTGGTGAAATGTTGAAACCAGTTCTGATTGTGATAAATTAAGCGTAGAATAAGAACAAAAGAGAGATTCATTATTTTTTAGGGTATTTATTAAACTCATACATAATATAAACCAATAATAATGTCTTATGTGCTACTTCGCAAAAACAAATACAGCGCATTTACACTACAAGCTAGATAAATAGTCTTAAAATAAAAAGATTTTTTGTCTATAAAAAATATTAAAACAAATTTGACTCGACACATATATTTCTAAATATTTAATATAACCAATTTTATTTAAGTACACCCCTGGAAGTAAAATCGATGGCGCCTATTCACCAAGTCACCAAAGTGTGTTGACCTTGACATATAATTAGATGCTTGCTACATTTTCGCTAATATTTAGGTCGACTGCCGTATGTAATATTTCTTAATTTTTCATTGAACAAAAAATTATATACCTCATCGATCAGAGTAGTTTCACATTTGACTTAAATAAAATTATAAAAACAGAAATCTGTAATATAATGTTTAATTATGTATATCAATATCGATTTCAAATGAAACGGGAGCTAAAATGCATGAATTTCAAGAGGATTTAGTAACAAGAATGTATTTTTCCAAAGATTTCTGCGAATTTAATAAAAAAAATATTTCCGAAGTCATAATTGCTGTTTGTTTGCAATTGGAAATAATAATCATGAAAATATGAAACAATCAATGGAACACTTTTGTACTTATTCCAGATATTGTAGTTACTGGAGTGCTATATTGCAATTTCTAGTCATTGTATTTAAAATTATAATGAAGTTTTGGGTGTCTCGTGAAATATATTTCAAATAAAACCGCAGTTTTCTCCGACGATGGAAAAAATGAAATTGTTTAAGCTTCATTCATAACTAAAATTAGCCAAAATGCAGACTACGGCAGTTTACTTATTAAGAGTGTTTTTATTTGGCAACGCGTTGGAATGATGGGTTTCTCTCGTCAATGGTGTCGAAAAATCTTGCCATCACCCAAACGATTAATGTTGCATTTAATCGGTTTATTACCCGACAGTTTTGCATTTCGGAATGATCATGAATGGAGACCCTAAAACTGACGAAAACAATATTAAAATTATTAATCTTTTAAATAGTGTATATGTTTATTTTAAAATTTAAATGATATATTCATGCGACAGTGATTCCCAAACTGCGACGCGCAGGTTTTCAGATTTAAGAGGGTCTTGGCGCAAAAAGTTTGGGAAGCAAGAAAGAGTATAGTAGCAACAGGACAGTGGCGAATCCAGAAACGAGCGTGACCAAACACCGTTGTCTATTGGTTTCATTGTTTATCCTTTTTCTAACTTAATATCGTTTCTTTCACTCTTTTTATTTCAAAAAAAAATGCATTTTGACATTGACATCATTTCAAAGACAATCACTTTGATAATCAAATCAAAAAAGTGTGAACGAAACCATGTTAACCATATGATATATCAGTTTCAACGTTTTAAATTAAACACATTTGAATCAGTGGCGGATCCAGAAATTGTTCCAGGAGGAGGCCATTCAATTTGAAAATAAACATAATACAAAAATAATACATTAAAAAATTGATGAAGTTTTTTTTTACGCGTTTTTTTTTCGCAATTTTGAATTTACGCGTTTTTTTGGACGGCGACGTTAAAAAAACTATTTATTGCGCGAAGAGCAATTTTCGTTTTTTTAATAAATTTTTGATTCTTTTTACGCGATGTTTTGATTTTTAGAACCAATTTATCAAATTATATGAAAGTGAGGTTTTTTTTACGCGCCACTTTCTGGAACGTGTAAAAAAAGATTGGGTGTATATTTAAATTTAGTATGTTTTCAATAAAATATAGTAAATTTAACAATCAAAGAGCCCATTTGAAAATATTTTTTTAATAAATTAGAAAAATAAAAAATAAATTCTCCCAAGAGGGGGCCATAGCTCCCATAGCCCTTCCCTTGGATCCGCCAATGATTTGAATGGCGTTCAAACACTTTATTGAATCGGTCGCTTTGAGTAGTAAAAACGCCCCGTTTTGAAGCAGTCAATTGCCTAAATGCGTTTTTTTATGTCTCTTTAATCTATAAAAACGTGCCGAATTAAAGCTGCATTGGTCACACTCAAATGTTTTTAATCCAGAATGCACGCGTTTATGGTTCTTTAAATGAGACGAACGTGCCGTTTCAAAAGCACATTGATCACATTTCAATGGTTTTTTGCCTGAATGAATTAGTTTATGCCGCTTCAAATCAGATATCTGTACGGCGCTAAAGCTACATTGATCACATTTGAATGGTTTTATACCTGAATGTTTAAATTTATGTTGCTTTAAACTAGACATTTGTATCGCACTAAAGCTGCACTGATCACATTGAAATGGTTTTAGTCCGGAATGTGTCATTTTATGGTTCTTTAAAGAAGACAAACGTGCCGTTTTAAAACTGCATTGATCGCAATTTAGTGATTGATCTGAATGTATTAATTTGTGTTGCTTCAAATGCCACAACCGTGCCGCGCTATAGCTGCATTGATCACATTTAAATGGTTTCAATCCAGAATGTGACTTAATATGCTTCTCTAAACTAAACAAATGCACCGTTTCAAAGCTACATTGGTCACATTTGAATGACTTTTTGCCTGAATGAATTAATTTGTGTTGCTTCAACTCGTGCGACCGTGTCGCGCTATAGCCGCATTGGTCACATTTAAACGGTTTCAATCCGGAATGTATCTTTTTATGCTGCCTAAGATTAGCCGAATTCTTAGTTCCAAAGCTACATTGATCACATTTAAATAGCTTTTCAGTTAAATGTATTAATTTATGTTTCTTCAAATAAGTCAACAGTCCCGTGCTAAAGCTGCATTGGTCACACTTAAATGGTTTTAGTCCGGAATGTGTCATTTTATGGTTCTTTAAAGAAGACAAACGTGCCGTTTTAAAACTGCATTGATCGCAATTTAATGATTGAGCTGAATGTATTAATTTGTGTTGATTCAAACACCACAACCGTGCCGCGCTATAGCTGCATTGATCACATTTAAATGGTTTCAATCCAGAATGTGACCTAATATGCTTCTCTAAACTAAACACATGCACCGTTTCAAAGCTACATTGGTCACATTTAAATGACTTTTTGCCTGAATGTATCATTTTATGCTGCCTAAGATTAGCCGAATTCGTAGTTCCAAAGCTACATTGATCACATTTAAATGGCTTTTCAGTTAAATGTATTAATTTATGTTTCTTCAAATAAGACAACAGTCCCGTGCTAAAGCTGCATTGGTCACACTTGAATGTTTCAAGTCCAGAATGAGTCTTTTTATGCTGCTTTAAATTATAAGAAGACGCAGTTTTAAAGCCGCACTTATCACAATTGTAATGTTTGAGGCCCAGTTGTTGAACATCGTTTCCATCACTCAAAGAATTCCCGCATTCATTTGAATCTTGTGTATTTTTTGTCTCACGATAATGAATTAAATCGTGATGTCCAAGCGATCTTTTAGATGAGAATATGCCAAAACAAAAACCGCATGCGAAATTTCGTTCGTGGAATGTTCTCCTTTCCAATACTATAACGGCGACCAGTTCTCCCTTTGTCAGTTCTTCTTTAACATTGCTTTTGACGATATCAATTTCATGATAAGGCAATGATAAATCGGCAGCACAAGCAATCATCGATGGACTTTCTTCCCTCTTAAGGTTTGGTTGCTGTTTCCAAGAATCAAACTGAAATACAAAATACACAATTATGAATTATACACAACCTTGAGGTGCACGCAAGTCTTTTTTATTGGTTTTAAATTTTTACAAGGTCATCTTTTTCAAACTTAAAAGCTAAATTTAGATACTAATTCGGCATTTGCAGCTTGGGTCCTTTTGACAGAACGCGTATCAACTGTGATACATTGTGATTGTTTAAAAAAAACTGTGGGTAACGTCCTTTTTCCTTTCCGCAGTCGATATGTAAAACAAAGTGGGGTTATGAACGCCACGTATAATTTAAAAACGGATGCGCAACAATTTCTATCAATAAAACATCGGAAAAATATCACGGGAAGAATTTATGAAGAAAATTAATACTCTCATACAGTCTTCAAATAATGAAAATGTCGTTGTATGCTGGTTTCATTCACTAGATGGCGCCGTTTCCAACGTTTATTTGTTTCTGTTTCTTTTGCATACGATTGATTTTTAAATAATTTTAAATTTGAAATGAATGAAAACGAAAGAAAATCAAATAATATTGAAATAAGGTTATGTTTATAATTAGGTTTGATTAATTTTTTGACAATATTACGCTGTTTGCACGAACGTTGCTCTACTCTGAGATGCCACGATATTACACTTGGAACGCTATATTGAAGAAATTTTAACGTCGGAAGCAAGGCGATGCGGTTCCTGATCACCCGAAAGACTACTGATTGGTCGCATTTACACAGTTCATCCGAAATATGACGGATGCTTCTACTTGCATGTAAACAGCTCAATTTGCTTGGAAATGATACTCATTGGGACATGACAATCGCTGAAGAAATTGTTTCTGAATCTCCAAGTCAGATACGCACATTATTTTCAATCACTATTTTGACATGCTTCCCATTGAATCAGTAGAAGGATGACTGTCGGAAGACGTTTTTACATCGAATTCGTGTCAGTTCAGGGAATCTTTATCTCGAGGTGAATGAAAAGATACATAACCAGGCCTTGCTTTAGATCGAAGACATGGGTAACCTCATGTGCGGCAGTTTGTTAGTCAAGTAAAGAATGCCAACGCCAGATCGTGGAACGAACGACGCTTTCAATCGAGAATCGGAACGTTAACGTGAATATGATCGAGATACATTGAACCAATCAGTTTGAACGAATGTACCACCGTTGAACCCACAACAGAAGGAAGTGTACGATGCGTTAATGAATGCAATTGATGATGGAAATGGTGGCCTATTTTTCCTCGATGCGCCTGGTGAAAATGGGAAGACATCCCTCACGTCATTGATTATGGAAACTGTTCATGCGAGATCCGAAATTGCTGTAGCAGTTTCTTCTTCTGGCATAGCGGCCACGTTGATGGAAGGAAGGCGAACGGCTAATTCAGTGCTGAAATTGCCGGTAAATTTTTAAGAGATCCGTGCAACGACTTAAGACGTTTTGGTGGCGCAATGATTCCACTATCTGGCGATTTCCGCCCAACACTACAACTCATTCCAAAATCGACCGCTGCCGATGAAATAAACACTTGCCTCAAATCGTCGACTCTGTGGCGCTAAGTGAAGAAACTTCAGCTGACGAAAAACATGTGAGTTGTATTTCTAAGCGATCCATCTGCCGAGGATGTCTTCAAGCAATTGCTGACTATCTGTAACGACCGTGTTCCTCTCGACGAATCGAACGGATTGATTTCTTTTCAACAGAATTTTTTCAATTTCGTCTCAACGAGGGACGACCTCATCGACAAAGTGTTCCCGAACATCATTGCTAATCACAGACATCACAATTGGTTGAGTGAACGAGCAATTCTTGCAGCAAATAATTACATCATTTCAAATTTGAATCGTTCAAACTATGTACATTCTCACGATTCAAATTTAATATTGAAATTCCACCAAGCACCTTCAGTCGAAATCTTAAATTACATCATTTCAATGTAATTAAAATACTTTTCATTTTGAATTTTGACATATTTATTGAACTTAATTCATTTTAATAATTCATTTAAACTGAATTTAATTCAGTCAATAAATTAACACAACGTTTATTGATTCTGAGGCGGTACGAAGTTCATCGGGTCAGCTAGTAAGTAATTAAAATATTTTCATCATTTTTTGGCTGTTTTTAGAATAAAGAATCAAGGTTATTATTAATGAATAAATTGTTTTATTTTTCATTTGGCCCACCATATTACAGTTGTATTTTAATTGGCCCATCAAACTATTTCAGTTGCACAACGCTGATATAAAGTATTATTCCTACAAAAAGTTAGATATAAAGTCTTTAAAATTGCTTCTCCTAGACAGGTGATTTAAATTGTTAATAAAGGTGGCCCGAATTTGTGGATATAACAAACAGCCATGCCTTCGAAAAGAATTCTAAAAAATGCTGCTCGTACTGGGACTTGAATCCGTGAGATCCGGCAAGGTATCCCACAACGCTAACTGCTGCACCATAAACCCGTTAAAGAGTACATACGTTAGTATTAATCAAATGAAGATTGAATTGTTTATACCTTATATTCTCTCACATTCTCTGAAGAAGAGCTTTCAACGCCATATTGAGAATCTTCACTTTTCACCATACAAACACCAACAGCCGCCTCTTCTTTGATGATCAAGTGTTTGGAGACATCCTCAGATTTTATTGATGGCACAATTTCCTAATGGAAGACAAAAACATTGTGTGAAAATTCATATCATGGCCTTATTTAAGGTCGAAACAACAGCGGTTATATGATGCAACTTTTCGTCTATGGGAATCGATGAAATGTCATTTACTACAATGCAGATATGTAAGAAAAATGAAAATGTTCAATTATCATACCTAATAATCAAGAAAAGCTGAAAATTTACACTAAATTCAGTATTAAGAAGACAACAAACTCGTCAAATTAAATGTTACGTCACATGAAATATCAGTTTCATTGATTCACACGAAAGAATTTTTTGATGTTTCTGTATCAGCAATACAGCTTTGCAGATAATTGCATTGTGTTTTACGAGATTTAGTAATCTTTAAGAGAACAATGAGTAGTAAAATTACACAAAGGTCACCTGAAAATCTTCCACAGGTTCCGACAGCTGTGCGGGCGTGTCAAAGAAAATTTCTTTCGACGGACATCTCTCTTCATTATCTTCCTCTTCGACTGGTTCAAGCTTGATATCCATTATTTTCCTTCCGTAACTCAATATTTAGCAAAATGACACGCAAACAACAATGAGTAACTGCTTCTTAGCGTTGCCATAGACAATATGATGATAATTATATATCTATGGTTAGAGATAAAAGTTGACTACCTACCAGAGCTGAATATTTTCTACCAGATTAATTGACGTATAAGTATTTGTAGAGACATTTGTATGTTTTGCCTCCTTTGCATGAAAAATAACAGGAAATCAAACTTTGCAAAAATCTCCCTATATTTTTTTTTGTATAAAAATACAAAAAAATAAAATTATGCCTGACAAAGTGACAAAATAAAAAATTAAAATAGCTCTTGCTTCCATTATATTGCATTTAATGACATTTAATTCACATTTTTATGATAATTTAAGGACTTTAGTATTAATGAATGAAACGAAATAATATAAACAATATTATGTTTTAAAGTTCAAAAAGTTATAATTGTATCGTTTTTAATATAATATGTTGAATATTATGAATTTAAGCTCTCAACTATTTAAGTGTGTCTATAATATTTTCTCTTGTTTTCATCACGCTTGTTTTAATTGTCTATGTGCAAAATATCAGCAATTATTGTCTATAGTACTACCAATTTATATAAAGCTTGCACTCTGATATCTATTAATAATTAATTAACTTGAAATGGATATCAAAATAGAACCGGTCGATGAAGTGCTGTCTATCTGGAATGAGGGGCAGTCGATTGACATCAAAGTCGAGACACTCGTGAAGCAGGAAGAATATCTTCACGAAACAGATCATCACGAGACTAATATGGTAATCTTAAACAAAATTAAGACGCCAAATTGTTTTAAATTCAAAGCGTTACGCTATTATCATTGAAACTAGGAAACTCATCGCTTTGTGTTGCTTCCATAGGGAGGCAATCCAAAAAAAATGAATGATAACAAAATTGGGGGATACAGTTTGGTGTTGCAGCTTCATATCTTTCATCGCTATTCAAAATTCAATTGCACCACTGGATAGATAAAGAATCAAAAAATGTATTGCGTTATGTAAAAACTGTGATAAATCGCGCGGGGCGGAGGGGGAAGCGCCGCCATTTTGAGGTAATTTTGCTACGTATCGAGATTTCTATTTACTATAACTTTTGACTCGGATAAGCTACGATGTTCGTTCAAGTTTCAATCGTTAGCTTTCAACAAAATCTATCGATTAACTATAAAACATTAGTGTAATATTGTGACTGTGTCTATAATTAGGTGTTACGATATAAAAAAATATATCAAAAATATGTAATGTCAGGCTATACGCGTCAAAAAGCTGAATAAAAATACAGAGATCGTATACGGTTGGAAAGAACTTCTCAAGAGCAATCAAATTGTACCATTAAAACACCATATGACCGAGTCAAGCATTGCCGGGAACGTAAAAATGGGGCGTAATATCACCTTTTACGAGACGTATTCATCTACAACACACGGCCGTGTCCATGACACAGCCACACCTCATTTGGATTAAATCAATTTATGTCAGTCTGAATGAAGATGTACCAAGCTTGCGCCAATTCCACCTATTGATATCAAATATAAAATACTTTATTTTGTTTCAGTTTCCAACAAACAATACTGACTCTACACATCCTATTGAACCACCAGCGATTAATCCATCTTCAAAAAATTTATCATTGACACCTTATGTAAACGAAATGCTTATTAAAAATGAACGTTTACCCCAGCAAGCAGAAGTTGTAATAATCCTTGAGAATATTGTTAGCTATGAGACAAATTTCGTCTGCAGCGTTTGTTTTGATACATTCCCATCATTGCAGATACTTCAACAACACTTGACTTGTCATGAAACGCCACAAATTGATGCCAAAAACAGGTTTGTTAATTGTCACAAGTCGCTCGAAAGCATTTATTCTATTTGATATCATTTCTGTCGTTTAATTTTAATATTCACGAAACTAACACATATTCGTGTCAGGTGATTTGAATGGTCTTGAGCAGCTATACTCAACCTTCTTTCCTCCGGGCCGCATTCCGATTTTTGCTTTTCTACGTGGGCCGAAAAATATTTACAGTGATCTGTAAATATAGCACACACCATACTGCACACACACGTATGTATTATGATGTCAAAACAAAACTACATTTTTTATGTTAATATATACATATCGACTGTGGAAAGGAAAAGGACGTAACCCACACATATCAAATTTGACAGGAGGCGCAAAAAACGTGTTTTGATGATTTTGGGCCATATGAAAATTATGAATTATACACAACCCTGAAGTGCACAAAGACTTCTAAACTGGTGTTTAATTGACATAATCTTATATTAACTAAAGAAATCGTCTAGGAAAAACCTTTATTTCAGTCTTTTTCTTGGTTTTAATTTTTTACAAGGTCATTTTTTGAAACTTAAAAGCTAAATTTAGATACTAATTCGGCATTTGCAGCTTGCATCCTTTTGATGGAACGTGTATCAAGTTTGATACATTGTGATTATCGAAAAATACCTGTTTTGAAAAAACTGTGGGTTACGTCCTTTTTCCTTTCCACTGTCGATTTGTATACATTTATGTATTTTTCATATTAAAAAAAAAACAAATAAAAAATATATAAAAAGTACACAAAAATACCAATGTTTCCTAAATATTAAATCGTTTAATTAAAATTTAATGTGAATTTTGATATTGAGTCAAACTTTAAAAAATCTTTTAAAAATATTCGGTGACTATAATTATTTTGGGCCGCACATAAGAGCTGACTGGGCCGCAGGTTGAGTATGGCTGGTCTTGAGTGTACCGAAAAGCTTTGACAATACTAGATAGGACCAGAACATGCTCAGTTCATTTGTCAAGTACCATTGCCTCTTGTTAAATGCCATTGGCTTTTATTGATATGGTCATATGATCGATTGCCAGTATGGTCTTTTTTGATTAATCTATTTCAGAGCACATGGATGTTTAATTTATTTTTGTCTCTCTATTGAGAATGGAAATAAGATGTTTTTGTACAATTTCTTTTATTTAATATATTCATTATAAAACAAAAACACAACAGTTATAAAAATACAATTTTTCAAATATCTTTTACCTTCAACGTTTAATGCATTCATTGAAACATAGCCTATGAGAAATGTTGATTTTTATTCAACGGTTTTTCATTTTTTTCTGTTTCCATGTAACAATCAAGAGTGAAGCTTGAAGCCAATGTCACAATAACACTCGACCATGACTCATTGTTAGCTAATACACCAACTAAGTCTTCCGACAGTGATAATCAAACAAACAATATGAATGACGTCAGTGACGGGGGAAATTCGATTGACATCAAATACGAAGCCATCGAAGTTCACCGCAGGTCCATGAAGGTTAACGAAGTATTTCATATAAAACCATTTTTATCTGTTTCTATTCAAAATCAAATTATTTTGATATGTGAACACAGTATCTTCGTGATGTTAAATAAATTTTGTTTTATTTTTGGTTTTAGTTTAAAATTTTGAATGTTAACCCCACGGTTCATACTGAATTAGCAGCGGTGAATTGGCCTCCGAATCAATTTCAAGCTGAAACTCACATCCATCAACCGAACGCACAAACGGAAAATTCACAGCAGAAAATGGTCGCTGTAATAATGATAGAAAACTGTGTTTTTAACGAGCACAATTTTGTATGCAGCGTCTGCTATCAAATATTCCCATCGTCAAACTTTCTTAAGCAGCATTCAATTCGCCATGCTAAATTAAGGTTTGTTACATTTTCATTGTTAAATAACTACTGTTGCCGTACTAATGTATTAAAAAATTCTTAATCAATACCATATTCCATTATTCAAGCACACTTTTTGCGTCTGTTTTCATGTATAAATTAAGAGTGAAGCTTGAAACCGATTTGTCAATCGACCCAGACAATGACCCGGGGACATCAACCAACGCAGATAACTCCTGTTGCATTAATATGAATAAAAAACATTCCATTGACATCAAACACAAACCACTGGTGAATCACGAAGAAACAATCATCGATCAAGATCAACAAAACATAATCACAAAAATTCTACAACGCGAAGTTGAAGCTGTTGTGATGTTGGAAAATGGCGTGTTTAACAGGCGAAATTTCGTATGCAGCATTTGTTTGGATATATTTCCATCGTCACATTTACTCAATCGACATGTGACTTTTCATGGTAAATCAAAATACTATATGACAAAGAGGTTTGTTAATTTTTGATATATATATTTTGCTATGTGAGCTTATAAAATGTTACATTCTAGAGAAAATCTTTTTTAATGTATTTTGTTGTACACATTCATTAAGGCTTTTCGCGCATACAAAAGTGTGCTACCCAGACAGTTCCAACGTATTTCTTCAACCACTGAAGTGACGATGCGCTGTCTTTTGGCTGCATCATTCTTTTTAACATTAACGAAATAGCGAGTTTATAGATTTTTAAACAACACCTGTACATGATTTAAGCATTGTTTTCTTACGGTGAAATCTATAATCTAAATGGAATTATGAAATTTAAATATTTAAAAAACTGTGACAACTCTAAAATATGACTTGAGTTTATTGAAAAGACGCTTATAGCGTCTGAATCATTATTGAAGTATATTTTTTTCCAATAGAGTTAGCTATATTCACAGTGAAATAAACGTCGTCGAATAATTATTAATTGATTTAGTTTTAAACATCTCACATGAAGTGTATCAATAGACTGTGATAATGTCACAGGAAAGACTTTGTTTAATGTTTTGACTGAATTCTTACAGTTGTTCTCCAAAACAATTTGATAAATTGTCCACTGTGATAGAAAAGATTTATCTTCCATTTTGTTTTCATGCGCCGAAGAAGTGATAAGCTTAAAAGGAATATCGAAATTCAACCAAAGCTTAAACAACTGTCACAAGAGAACTCACATGAAAGTGATCTTTGCCAATTGGCTGTGAATGATATTTGTAATGAAGATTATTCAATTGACATCAAAGATGAGCCACTTGTAGTTCACGAAAAAATAATTGAACTAAAAAATCACCACAAGTCTAGAGAGGTATTAGCAATTATCAATTATTTTTTTAAGGAACGACTTTTTAATGATATATTTCTTTATTTTTTTTCAACTCAAGTCACTCTTAGAGTGTTCACTGTCAATACATAGTGAAAAAGCATAATATTATAAAAAAAACACAATATTATTTTGTTATAATTGATAAAATTCCGGACCGGTTTCGCTCACGGCAAGCATTGTCAACTGATAGGAAATGTACATTTACGAAATCGACAGCCATGAAGATTCAAAAATGATTTTTTCAAAAACCATATCAATTCAAAGATTCAAAAGAAATAAAATTGAATATCTATATAAACTTTATAACTTTTCCGGTTCTAAGCTCAAGAAATGCGACCCCAATACCCACATTTTTTTAAATATCTATTTTAATATGAGTTATTCAATGTTTATAATTAAGGTGTTCTTATATCATAGTTTTTTGGACCTTTTTTTAGTTTATATAAATACGCGATAACGCGATAAGCGATCGTTCGTAAGATAGCTGAGCTAAACTCGTCAGTTGCAATTTCATATGTGCGCTGGAATGACGTCTTTTTTAAAATATGATAACTTATTAAAAAATCACGGATTTTTATAAAAAAAATACGAGAAATGATGCAGAGATATATTTTAAAGCCCTTAGACTATTAGTTTTTTTAAAATTCATAAGAATAAGGCCAATAATTAGGAAACCACTGGAGTCCCTAAACGACCTCCATCGGATGAGAAATATTTTTCTAGTCTCTGGGCCGCGAGAGTTAATAATAGTAAACATCATAATAAACAAGCAGCCGGCATGGGCAACCTTTCCTAGGTCTGGAGCCAAATTATCATTCTGTCTTTGTGTCAAGGGCCGGACCAAATCATTAAACATAAAAAACCAATATTAAATTAAATAAAACACGTTGCTGCTTCTTATATAAATCTTTTTCTATATAATGAACGACATAATATTAATATTATTGGCCTTCAACTTGAATGCCAATTGCCTTGAATGAATCAGGGCCGGACAAAATTGTTCAGTGGGCCAGTGGTTGTCCATATATATCTTAAACTGGCAACAAAATGCCGTTTTTTTTCAAACCAATGTGATTTAAAAATATTGTTTTTTGCAGATGAATACAATACAACATTCTCGACCAAAGACTTGCAACAATAATCAATGCAATAAGAGAGCCGCGCATTCTTGTAATCTAAAATTGCATAAAATGTCACGCACCGGAGAAAAGGCTTTCAAATGCGACCAATGCAAATTTGAATCTGCCTCATTTGGTAATCTTAAATTGCATAAAACTACACACAGTAGAGAAAAGCCTTTCAAGTGTGACAAATGCACTTTCAAATCTGCCCGATTTAGTTGTCGTAAATTGCATAAAATGTTGCACACCAGAGAAAAGCCTTTTCAATGTGGCAAGTGCAATTTTAAATCTGTCCGAAAAGCTCATCTCACATTTCATGAAATGTCACACATCGGAGAAAAGGCCTTTAAATGTGACCAATGCAATTTTAAATCTGCTTCGTCTGGTAATCTCAAAACACATAAAATGATACACACTGGTGAAAAGCCTTTTAAATGTGATTATTGCAATTTTAAATCTGCCTCGTCTGGTAATCTGAAAACACATAAAATGATACACACTGGTGAAAAGCCTTTTAAATGTGACCATTGCAATTTTAAATCTGCCCGATCTCATTATCTCAAATTGCATAAAATGTCACACACCGGAAATAAGGCTTTCAAATGTGACCAATGCAAATTTGAATCTGCCTCATCTGGTATTCTTATATCGCATCAAATTACACACACCAGCAGGCTTATTCTGGCGGAGGTACTTATTTCCGACCGGTCTGAAATATTTACCATAAGCAATATTTATTTTTTTAAGTTGGTACCAATGATATATCGCGTTCGTCCACACTAATCGTCGTACTCCTGTCAAACTATTCTCTGACGTAAACATAACCTCTATCACTATGGTAAACAGAGATGATACTTTGGTTATTTTAATGAATTGATCTATGAAACGAACACGATGTCAGGAACTGAAAATATTCTTCCAGTATTTTGATGCCTGATTCGTTCTGCCCACTCGCTATATACGCATAAGGGTGATTGTTATGAGACAATATTATGTCTTACGTTTACTGCAAATATGCTACATTTTCTTCCTGAAAATCAACTAAATGCCGCTAATAGCAACGCAGTTCTGTAGGAAATTGCCAAACTATCATACAAGGAGATCAGGGAAAGCGATAATTTACGCTTAATACGAATATGATATCCGTATGAAACAGAAAGATGTCGAATTGAATTTCTTATATCCATAATAGAGCAAATTTGAAATACGTCGACGAGTTTTCCTTATACTTTTTTAATCTGCATCGATTATCGGTTCCTTAGATTCCTAAATTTGTTTTTGTATATTGTCCAATTGGAAATTAAATATCCTAGGAATCGCATTGCTTTCTGTGGAATTTGACAATTTTCAGGGTGAAAATGAGTACTTAGCATGTTGTAAAGCATTTAAAAATATGAAAGAAATAATCAAAATTCGGTCTTCGATTCCCGACATCGTATTCGTTTTTCGTTCAGTCAAATAATAAAAATATCGTCTTTGTTCACGGTTTACGGCAGAAGGCTTCCCACTTACGTTTGAAAAAAAGCGCGAACATAAATGCAAATATATTTAACGAGTACCAACAGTCAAATACCAATACAAAAATATCGTGTCCGGCATGAATGGGTTTTAATAATAGACCGGTTGGAATCCATAGTAAAATTAATTTCAACCGGTCTGAAATACTTTACCCATTCGAGCCGAGCACATTTTTTTTGTATTATCATTTGAAGGTTGGTCAACATTCGTTGATCTTCGATCTGTCAAATGAATGGAATGTCACATAGTGAAATGTCATATTTTCTTCATTTGTCTGGATGATAGTTCAAAGTACTTAAAAGTAAATGTATCATTATTATTTCTGTAAAATATAGTTTAAAAAAATATCTTATTAAATTTGTGACCCCGCACGTAGATAAAGAGGCATACTAAAACCATCAAAGATCTTATTCCATTAGTGTTTCAAATTGTTGAAGTTTAAAAGTGAAGTGATAAATATTTTTTGTAATAATTGATATTTTTTTAAATTCATTTTCAGATTTGCGACAATGAACTTAACATTCTGGATGTTATTGCTAGATATCCAGGAAGTGTCCACGATGAATTGTATTTTAAGACTTCTAAAACTACGATTGAAAGGAAGATATTAGTCAACGAAAGGATTGGAACATTTTTCTGATGGGTATATAAACATATTTTGAATTTTGTGAGGAATTCGGATATAAGGGAACGTACAAGACAGCGACTGGGTCACGTGCTGCGAAAGCCTCAATCCTGCCCGCCTCTTCTTTCGACCAGTGGGATTCCGGCGTTCTGGACGACCGTCGGGAACTATCCATAGGATATTTTCTTTAATTGGTTTTACAAATTACCAAATGAATGCAGATTTGCGCGAAAACAGACTAAGCATCGAATGGTCTGTAACGTGGCATGATAATGATTTTTATAGTTAAAGAAATTATTTATAATATATTTGGCATATGTCAATCCTGAATTGATTTATACATATCTTAGACAAGTCAAAAAAAATCATTTTGAGTTCATAAGGCTAAAAATATTATTATTTACCCTGTCACAAACTTTCAAAGTCTAAATGAATAATAGAGGTTTCATTGAAATTGTTACTTTCTATACCATTGTTAATGGCATATTTTATCCTTACAGGATTCCAAGGCTACAGCCACATTCAGAAGAGATGCCAGCAATACGTCTCGGGTAGGCAACAACATCATCAACGAACCGGTGAACAGATTCCACCAAACTTGATTCTTACGAACAAGAATACTCCGAACACAGAACCTTTCGCACATAGAATACTTCGTACATTTAAATATGAAAATCATTGTTTTATTATAATGAGTAATGTCTTAGGTCAATTATGCCAAATATTTTTCAGAGTGGAAACCAGCAAAATATTTAATTATAATTTGAATCGTTCAAACTATGTACATTCTCACAAATTTTGTCACTAACGACCCGGGTTTCGCCTTTCGGCATCTTCAGGCATTCAAGTGCACGGATGAACTTGAACTGACGCTTAGCAAATAAAAGTTTCGTGCTTATATAAGATACAAATGCATCATCGAGTCCAAAGCCATTGCTGGCGAAAAGGATGAGCTCATGGGAATTCCAACAGATTTGTGTAGTGAGCAGTTTCAAGAATTATATAATCTGTTTGTCGGCAAAGGTTTTATGATTATATGATTTTATGGTTATATAGGGTATAGAAGAGGAGATGTGGGAAAATATCTAATCTTCTAAATAGTTCATATAAAAGTACAATTTTTAGAAACAAAACAGAAGCCAAACCTATAGTCTATTGGTTCCGATATGTAGACGATATTCTTTGCCTGTTTAATGGAACAGATAGACAAATAACTCACTTTCATAACTTTATAAATTCATTAGATAAAAATATTAAATTTACTCTAGAAGTCGGAGGCAAAAATATTAACTTTCTTGACTTAAATATTAACATTGAAAATCATTCTCACGAGTTTAAAATATTTCGGAAGCCAACATTCTCTGACACTGTAATCCATAAAAATTCAATGCACCCATTTTCTTATAAACTAGCCGCTTTTCATTCAGAAATACATAGACTTGTGAGTGTTCCTTTAAACGAAATAAACTTTAATATTGAATTGAAAATCATCAAACAAATCGCCATAAACAATGGATACGATATGTCTCTTATAGACAATCTTTTATCAAAAAAACAAGCTAAACTTGCAGAAAAAATGTTATTTAAAGGTATAGTGTCAAAGGACATAGATCATACTAGGTATTGGCGTAGAATCATTTTTTTAGGAAATACAAGTCTCAAAATTAAAAAACAGCTAGCTGATAGTGTTAGACCTGCTTTTTACTGTAAAAACTCTTTAGGCAAATTATTAATTAATAATAAAGATAAAATACATTACTTAAATAAATCCGGGATTTATAGATTGCAATGCTCTTGTTGTACAAAGTTTTATATCGGCAAAACAGAAAGAACATTGAACATCCGAGTTTTAGAACATATGGCAGCCTTTAGATTGAAAAAGTCTACTTTTGCTAATCACTTAATTTCGGAAGGACACGTGTTCAATCAGGAACAAGGGATAAAAATGTTACACCCAAATACGGACAGTCATAAGCTCTTTTTCCAAGAAATTTTAGAAATCAATAAAGCACAGTTGCAAAGTCTTCCGATTTTAAACGAAATAACAAATTTTCCCACATCTCCTCTTCTATACCCTATATAACCATAAAATCATATAATCATAAAACCTTTGCCGACAAACAGATTATATAATTCTTGAAACTGCTCACTACACAAATCTGTTGGAATTCCCATGAGCTCATCCTTTTCGCCAGCAATGGCTTTGGACTCGATGATGCATTTGTATCTTATATAAGCACGAAACTTTTATTTGCTAAGCGTCAGTTCAAGTTCATCCGTGCACTTGAATGCCTGAAGATGCCGAAAGGCGAAACCCGGGTCGTTAGTGACAAAATTTGTGAGAATGTACATAGTTTGAACGATTCAAATTTAATATTGAAATTCCACCAAGCACCTTCAGTCGAAATCTTAAATTTAATTATAATGTTTATAATTTTGAACTTCGACTGAAGGTGCTTAATGGAACTTTAATATCAAATTTGAATTATTTTGATTCTGTACTCTTCCATGAGTTTTGTCGATAAAGACCCGGGTTTCGCCTTTCGGCATCTTCGGGTATTATCAAGTGCATTCGTGCATAATCTATATATTGTTTATGAACAGTTTATCATTTAATACGTATTTTGGCTTATGTATTTAGAAAAATTGTGCTGTATCCTGATAAGGCCGATATCTTTGATCGTATTAAAAAAAATCATTCATATAGGTATTTAATATTGAAAATTCACGTACACAGTATTTTTACATGATTTTATTATCTTATTGATACGCATATATTATACATTTACTTAAAAAATGTATAGGTATATCAAATTTTAAACATATTTTATCAAATTGTAATTGAAACATTAGACTATAGTTATTAATTAAAACAATTTTCAAAGAAGGAATTAACAATACTAATGTTGGTAAATATAAAAATCTATGTGTCCCCTGTGTGGTAAAGTGGTCAACGTCGTTGGCTTCGGTTACGGAGGTCACGGGTTCAAATCCCAGTACTGACAGTTTTATTAATTGATTTTTCAATCGATTTATGAAAATCTGTTCGAAGGCACGGATGTATGTGATGTTTTGAATTCCCCCCTCCCACCTATCCTATCCTATGAACGGGGCGTATCGAGAGCGGTTAGCTAACCACTAGTCCTGTCCGAGCCCTATCCTTCTATTCCTACTCTCTTTGGAAAAAGAGAGGTTGAGCAACTGAGTAACAAGCGGTTTTTGCAGATACACTTCTGTTGAGATAAACTCCATTAGGAGTCCATATGCTCCACATTGGGAGCGGACATGGTAAATGTGTATATAAAAATATGTTAGGAGCTTCATTTTCTTTGGAATATTTTATTGTTATATTTATAGGGTGAATTTCTGTTTTTTTTACTTTTTATAATTAAAAATAAAGAAAGTATCAAAATTTTGTATTTTATTTCAAAACAGATAAATCATAACATATTATGTTTTGATGTTATGAATAGTGCTTAAATAAAAGCTAACAAATACATTTTTTTAATAATAATAAGTTTTTGTTGAATTATGTTCAATGAAAATAAATTTATATTAATTACAGTATTTAAGTAAAATAAATTGAATAACAGCAGGCTGCTTCAGGCGATGTCAGGAACTGAAAATATTCTTCCAGAATTTTTATGCCTGATAAGTTCTGCACACTCGCTATATACGCATAAGGGTGATTGTTATGAGACGATATTATGTCTTACGTTTACTGCAAATATGCTACATTTTCTTCCTGAAAATCAACTAAATGCCGCTAATAGCAACGCAGTTCTGTAGGAAATTGCCAAACTATCATACAAAGAGATCAGGGAAAGCGATAATTTACGCTAAATACGAATATGATATCCGTATGAAACAGGCCATAAAGATGTCGAATTAAATTTCTTATATATAATTGAGCAAATTTGAAATACGTCGACGAATTTTCCTTATATTTTTTTAATCTGCATCGATTATCGGTTCCTTGGATTCCTAAATTTGTTTTTTTCTATATTGTCCTATTGGGAATTAAATATCCTAGGAATTGCATTGCTTTTTGTGGATTTTGTCAATTTTCAGGGAGAAAATGGGTAGCATGTTGTTAAGAGTATTTACCTTTCATGATACTTCTTGTTTTCAGTCATTCAAGAAGAAAGAATGAAGCATTTGAAGGTGGTTAAACCATATGCAGCTTTCAGTCAGTTGAAAATGCTCGCAATGAGCAAAACCGTTCCTGACCTAATTAATAAAGTGGAATTAAGTACAAAGAAATATTGTATTTTTACTAATATAATGCCTTTCCACCAAGTATTGACAGTGAACACCCTAAAAGTGAAATAAGACTGCCTTTATTTACATTTTCATTCAATTGTTTAATAAAATATCAAAAAAATACAAAGATAAGTAATAAAATAACAAAGAAACCAGTCAACCAAATTTAAACAATAGACTTCCACAAAACTGTTATATTCAATGAATCAAAATCTTTTTATACACAAATATTTTTTTAAAAAAGTTAAGAAAGTGGGATTTCTGGGTAATTGTTAGTTTTGGACATAAGTTGATGATTCATTTATTATACTTATATTGGACAAGGGTACTTGTGATACAATTTTTTTTTACCCCAAATTCATAAAAACATTTTCTTTTCAAATCCATTAATACCGTACGATTTCACACCAAACAGCGTGAGCTTCAGCTAACCAATGGTTCGTTGATGATGATGTTGCATGCCCGAGAGGTGTTGCTGGCATCTCTTCTGAATGTGGGTGTGGGCTTGGAATCCTGTAAGGATAAAATATGCCATTAACGATTACTCAGGAGTCTACTGTTCTAATTTATCGAAAGATTTTTAATTTTTATCTAAATTCATAATATTGTGTAATGGTATAGAAACTAAAAATTTCAATGAAACCTCTATTATTTGTTTATACTTTTGAATGTCTGTGACAGGGTAAATTATAATATTTTTAACCTTACTGCATTAGCGAATATATTATAAATAATTTCTTTAACTGTAAAAATCATTATTATTATTATGGCACTTTAGAGACCATTCGATGCTTAATCTGTTTTCGCGCAAACCTGCATTCATTTGGTAATTTGTAAAACCAATTAAATTGTATATCATTTACAAGATTTTAAAATATCGACCTTTTCTTACTTGCAAAATATTTTTTGTGTCACTGACGTGCATGCCAAACTACGGTATAACTCTGGGCAAGTATTTTGTTAAAAATTCATTGAGCAACATGTTCACAGTATTAATCATTGTAATTGAATGTGACTTGCTTCTTGACTTCAGAAATTTTATATTTGTTTCCAAGTTCTAGTTTCTACTTGTGATTTTATTCAAATGTTTTTCCAATAAATGTGAATTATAAGAAAAAAGGTTTGTTTATATGCTTCCTCTTCTTCTTTGACCATATTCGCTCCCTATGTGGAGCGTATGTCGGCCACGCGGCACCTCTGTGTTTCCCTGTCTCTCGCCAATTGCTTTGCTTCCTCCCATGACATGCCAGCATCCCTCAGTTCCGTCGAGTAGTATCCATAGGATGTACCCGACGGAATCCCACTGGTCGAAAGAAAAGGCGGGCAGGATTAAGGCTTTCGCATCACGTGACCCAGTCGCTGTCTTGTACGTTCCCTTATCTTCGCATTCCTCACAAAATTCAAAATATGTTTATATACCCATCAGAAAAATGTTCCAATCCTTTCGTTGACTAATATCTTCCTTTCAATCGTAGTTTTAGAAGTCTTAAAATACAATTCATCGTGGACACTTCCTGGATATCTAGCAATAGCATCCAGAATGTTAAGATCATTGTCGCAAATCTGAAAATGAATTAAAAAAATATCAATTAAGTATTACAAAAAATATTTATCACTTCACTTAGACTAACAATTTGAAACGCTAATGAAATAAGATCTTTGATGGTTTTAGTATGCCTCTTTATTCACGTGCGGAGTCACTATTTGCATGTGTATGCGATCTACACATCTGATTACACCAGGGAAACATGCCTCTGTAAGAAATCTGAAAATATATGAAAGTGCTATATTAGGAGCAACGGCATAAACTTTTTTTAAACTATTGATTGCACTGTTTTCATGTTGTTGATAAAATTCTAAAACGATAAATTAAAACAATGTCAACTCGACAAGTATTGAAATCCACAAGTAGTCTTAAATACTTAATCACACATCTAATAAGATAATTTTTAAACTATATTTTCAGTCAGTCGTCGCTTTTGAAATTCGGTATGGTTGCTGGAAATAGGTATCCGACATTTCAATAGCATTTTACGTATCGCACAGTGCATTTACTTTAAATTGAAAACATGACATTGTGCGTTTGACAGATCGATAATAAAAATCAATTAATCTTGCAAGGTTTGCAGTACACCAACCTTCAAATGATAATACAAAAAAAAATGTGCTCGACTCGAATGGGTAAAGTATTTCAGACCGGTTGAAATTAATTTTTCTATCGAATGCGACCGGTCTGTTATTTAAACCCATTCATGCCGGACACGATATTTTTGTATTGGTATTTGACTGTTGGTACTCGTTAAATATATTTGCATTTATGTTCGCACCTTTTTTCAAACGTAAGTGGGAAGCCTTCTGCCGTAAACCGTGAACAAAGACGATATTTTTATTATTTGACTGAACGAAAAACGAATACGATGTCGGGAATCGAAGACCGAATTTTGATTATTTCTTTCATATTTTTAAATGCTTTACAACATGCTAAGTACTCATTTTCACCCTGAAAATTGTCAAATTCCACAGAAAGCAATGCGATTCCTAGGATATTTAATTTCCAATTGGACAATATACAAAAACAAATTTAGGAATCTAAGGAACCGATAATCGATGCAGATTAAAAAAGTATAAGGAAAATTCGTCGACGTATTTCAAATTTGCTGTTATGGATATAAGAAATTCAATTCGACATCTTTCTGTTTCATACGGATATCATATTCGTATTTAGCGTAAATTATCGCTTTCCCTGATCTCCTTGTATGATAGTTTGGCAATTTCCTACAGAACTGCGTTGCTATTAGCGGCATTTAGTTGATTTTCAGGAAGAAAATGTAGCATATTTGCAGTAAACGTAAGACATAATATTGTCTCATAACAATCACCCTTATGCGTATATAGCGAGTGGGCAGAACTAATCAGGCATAAAAATTCTGGAAGAATATTTTCAGTTCCTGACATCGTGTTCGTTTCATAGATCAATTCATTAAAATAACCAAAGTATCATCTCTGTTTACCATAGTAATAGAGGTTATGTTTACGTCAGAGAATAGTTTGACAGGAGTACGACGATTAGTGTGGACGAACGCGATATATCATTGGTACCAACTTAAAAAAAAATATATTGCTTATGGTAAATATTTCAGACCGGTCGGAAATAAGTACCTCCGCCAGAATAAGCCTGCTGATTATAGTGTCCATGACTTATTCAACTATTATTTTTCATTAAAAATACATTAAACTGAGATCGAATCGCTTAATTCTGATGGATACAATAAAACAAAGCCGTGATAATTTGTCGGTAACAAAATAATATAGGGCCAATAACTAATTCAATTTTATATTGTCTATGTTCACGTTGACGACAATTCATGATTACGTTGTCTATGTCCACGCTAAAAAAAGTTCTGCGCCATTGCTTCCGTAACCCTTTGTTGAAGTCCCAGTTGCGAAAGGAATAATGGATATCAAGCTCGAACCACTCGAAGAGGAAGATGATGAAGGGAGATATCCGTTTGACTCACATGCACAGCCAGCGGATTCCGTGAATGATTTTCAGGTTACCTTTCTGTCATTTTACCACCATATAATATTAAAATATATTTATGTACAACACTCGGAAGGTTAATCGCTGTCTGTTTGTTAATTTCTATACTCAACTTTGCACTATACCGTTTTATCAATAAATAAAATCAGCGGTCAGCACACGCTCGCGCAATCACAAACGATTAAGTCATCACGTTTGCTTTTTAACTGAAAAAGTGTGCGAAAGACGCGCGTTTACTCGTGTTACAGAACGACCACTACCAGATATGCTTTTAAATTAAAAAAACTTTTAACACGCTTCGTTCGCACACTTTTTCTTTCGTTTGAAAGCACACGTTCTTTTCAAACGCAAGTGAAATGACCTTTGTAAGGCTGTCTATTTGAGTTTATATTTGGAACGTAAAGACTGCAATACTTGACGAATGCATTGTCGGCTCTTTAGTCTAATGCAGAAGTCATTCAACCATTCCTTAATTGTCAATTCTGGATATATTTTTCTCTTTTTTTTATATATAAAAAGAGTTTTATTTAAACAAGCAAATGAACAAAACGATTTACAACTTGTCCACGACTAAGCCATCGAACGCTGTTGTACATTGGAAATCCTGAATATTGAGAATCTACCTCTTCTCATAATCTGGAAAATTGTCGCTTATTTAAAGCTTGTGCAGATATAAAATTGTTGATTTTAACCCATTTTTTGAGCATAGTACCTCCTGGTGGATGAGGCAATGAAATTCAATCAAAGCATGTCCAATATTTGGCTTCAGTCTGTTTATAAATCCTATGATTTTTTCAACCATACTTGGGGCGCCACCAGATCTTATACAAACAATCTTTTTGAAATCAATATTCATTTCAGTCATGTTTAACTTTTCCGGTTCTAAGCTCAAGAAATGCGATGGGTTATACAATGTTTATATTAAGGTATACAAAGTTTATACAAAGGTCTTCTTATATCATAGTTTTTTGGACCTTTTGTAGTTTATATAAGTATGCGATAACGCGATTACGCTATCAGGCGATAAGCACCCGCGATTACGATCGTCCGTAAGATAGCTGAGAACACTTGTCAGTGGTCAATTCATATGTGTGCTGGGATGACGTCTTTTTTACGCGCAACTAAAAATATGACTATTTATTAAAAAACCACGGATTTTTATGAAAAAAATGTATCAGGAATGATGCAGAGAGATATTTTAAAGCCCTTAGACTATTTTTTTTTTTTGAAATTCATAAGAATAAGGCCAATAATGAGGAAGCCATTAGCCACAATTTTTTTAAGCAAGGCATGTTATGGGTAAAGGATACCAAGTGCTCTTCTTTGTTTTGCAATTGTAGTATCGGACACAAAGGAACATGAATTGATACTTTTTTAATCGTGTTGGTAATGATTTAATTAATTACCAACACCATTACATTAATTTTTAACTAAAAAGTCACTTTGACTTTAACTTTCAAGTAAAAAGCTTGAACAGATTTATGGATCAGATTTTTTTCCGGTGTGACATTTTATGCTTTTTGATTGAAACAGAATATACAGATTTATAGTTGTGTTTGTCACATTTGAATTTTTTTCTCCGGTATGTAACATTTATGAACTAAGACGATATGAAACGGCTGATTTGAAATTGCATTTGTCATATTTAAAAGGCTTTTCTGCGTTGTGTGACATTTGATGCGTTTTTGAGACATTTTGACTGGGCGGATTTATAGCTGCAATAGTCACATTTAAAAGGCTTATCTGCAGTGTGTGACATTTGATATCGTTTGAGTGCTTCTGAAAAATAATATTTATAGTTTTATATGTCAAATTTAAAAGGCTTTTCTCCAGTGTGTGACATTTTATGTTTTTAAAGTGCTCTAGAGACAGCAAATTTGCAGTTGCATTTGTCACATTTTAAAGGCTTTTCTCCTGTGTGTCTTTTGATGCGTTTTTAAATGATCAGATCGGGCAAATTTTTTATCGCATTTGTCACATTCTAAAGACTTTTCTCCAGTGTGTTTCATTTTATGCCTTTTGAGACATTAATTTCGGGCGGATTTAAAACTGCACTGGTCACAATTAAAAGGCTTTTCTCCGGTGTGTGACATTTTATGATTTTTGAGTTCACCAGAATGGGCAGTTTTAAAAATGCATTGGTCACATTTAAAAGGCTTTTCTCTTGTGTGGGTCATTTTATGCATTTTTAAGGTTTTAGAACGGGCAAATTTTTGATAGCACAGGTTACATTTGAAAGGTTTTTCTCCAATTCGTGACACTTTTTGCTTTTTGATGTGACCAGAATGGGCAGTTCCATGAATGGATTTGTTATATTTAAAGGACATTAATCGAGAATGTTGTATTGTATCCATCTGCAAAAGAAATAATGTTTTAAAATGACATTGGTCTGTTAAAAACAGCTATTGTTTTGTCAGTCAAAGATATGGATATGCTGCTCTTTACCTGGATTCGAACGATTCGTTGAGACTTTTTAGTAGCTTGCCAACGAAGTTTTCTTTAATATGTTTAATTGATGAAAGGTAAAACTATGGTTGTCAATTAGACACTAACATTGCATATATTATATCGTTGGTCTAATAAAACTTTAACTAAAATTAAAATAAAGATTTCGTCATAATTCAATATATTTTTTTTTAATATGATTGAAAACGACCTTGATAACAAAGGAAGGATTATAAGGTAAAATGTTTTAACGGGACTGGACTGATGAATACGAGGGCTCCTTGATTTCGATACTAAAAAAAGAGAGATCAGACAGCACAGCCATATTGTTGTCCTTATATAAAGATTTCAAAAGCACGCTTAAGAGCTAAAAGCTCAGCTATGTCATTCAGATGTTAAAATATATTTTCTCTATCGATTAACAATGCTCGTCATGAACGAAACCGGTCTTTATCTAAGTAAATTAGTAAAAAAAAAAACATTGTATTTTTTGTTTAATATAATGTCTTTTCATCATGTTGAGCTAATTACCCGGATTTCGCATTTCGGCATCTTCAGGTGCTTAAGTTCATCCGTTCACTTGAGCACCTGAATATGCCGAAAGGCGAAACCTTGGTCGTAAGTGACAAAAAGTGTTGGCTTAATAAACTGAAAGTTTATTTATTGGCAATATCTAAATCTTTTTTACCTCCTTAGGATAAGAGCTTACTCACGCAGGTCTGGGCTTGATTCCCGGTCAGATCACAGTAAAATTGAGAATTATTCAATTCAAAGTTGTGATCGAAGACTGTAGCTATTCAGTCAAAACATTAACCAAACTTTGTCTTTACTTCGATATTATCACAATCTATTGATTCACTTCATGTTAGATGATTCAAACTAAATTCAATAATTAAGCATTCGACGTTGTTTATTTCTCTTAAAATATTGCAAACTCTCTTGGAAAAAAATATATTACAATTAGGAATCAGACGCTACAGGTGTCTTTTTAATAAACTCAAGTCATATTTGAGAGTTAACACAGTTTTGTAATATTTTTATTTCATAATTCTATTTAAATTATGGACTTCATCTTAAGAAAACAATGCTTTACTCATGTTCACGTGCTGTTCGAAATTCTATGAACTCACTATTTTGTAAATGTTTGAAAGAATGATGTAGCCAAAAGACAGCGCTTTGTCACTTCAGAGGTTGAAGAGAGACGTTGAAACTGGACTTTTGGACGCGGAGAAGCCTCAATAAATATGTTCAAAGAGAAAAAGACACGAAAATGCATACACAAAATATATAAAAAAACGGTTTTCTCTAGAATGTGACATTTTAAAAGCAAAAATCTCAATCTATATATTTTAATTTAACAAACCTCGTTAATCCATGGGTTTTTGATTCTCCATGAAACGTCACATGTCGATTGAGTAAATGTGAAGATGGAAATAAATCCAAGCAAACGCTGCATACGAAATTTCGCCTGAAAAACACGCCATTTTCCAGCATCACAACAGCTTTGACTTCACATTGTATAATTTTTGTTTTTATGTATTTTTTATCTTGATCGTTGATTGTTTCTTCGTGATTTGCCATTGGCTCGTGTTTGATGTCAATGGATTATTCTTTATTCATATAAATGCAACAGGAGTTATCTGCGTTGGTTGACGTCAACGAGTCAATGTCCGGGTCGATTGACAAATCAGCTTCAAGCTTCACTCTTAATTTATACATGAAAACAAATGCAAAAAGTGTGCATAATTAATAGAATATGGTATTGCTACGGCAATAGCAGTTATTGAATAGTGAAAAAGTAACGAACCTGTTTTCCTCATGAAATTAAGGAGGCAAAAAATAATTAATAAAGTATCTATAAGAGCAAATGGCATACAGCAATAGGCTACGATACTTGAAAATAACCATTTAAAATGTGCTAGTCTCGTCTTGTATCGTTTAAAAAGCTTTTTCAGCACATTCAAGATCATTTTCATGCAAATGTCAATCTGCATTCATATAATTCAAACAAACTGTAACAATAATGTGTTATTTTGAGTATAATTCAGTTACAAGACAGAAATGATATCAAAAACATAATAGAACACTTTTGATCGACGTGTCACATTTAACGTACCCGTTTTTTTAAATAAATTTTTAATTTTCCATTAGAAGCCAAGTGCTGTTGAAGTAATTGCGATGATGGGAAAGTATCAAAACAAAGGCTGCAAACGAAATTTCGCTCAAAGAAAACAGCATTAATACAACGTCTACTTACTGGTTTGAACGTTCCTCTTTAATAAGCATTTCATTTACATAAGGTGCTGAAGATATATATTTTGGAGACGAAGTAATCACTGGTGGCTCATAAGGATATGTAGAGTCTGTGTTGGTTGTTCGAAACTGAAACAAAACATATTATTTTATATTAGATATCAATAGGTAGAATTGGCGGAAGCTTGCTACATCTTCAGTCAATGCTGACATAGATTGATTTGATCCAAATGATGTGTAAAAAACTGCTGCTTATAATTTGGAACTATTGACTCGCTATACCTCGCTATGACCCTGGCGATATAGCTTAATACTATGATTTGAAGCAACTTTAATTCTAAATTGTGTGTTGATTACCTTATTAGTCTCGTGATGATCTGTTTCTTCAAGAAATTCTTCCTGCTTCACGAGTGACTCGACTTTGATGTCAATCGACTGTCCCTCATTCCAGATGGCATTCGCATTGTTTTGACGGCTATCGTAATAATCAGCATTCTTCGGGGTATTTGGTGACAGCAGAAGTAATTGGGATGTCAAAAATCTTAAAGTACAAAATGGCCAATTATTTATTTTTAATTTATATGAAATGAATCTGAATAGACTGAAAAACATATTGTTTGTATTATTATAATTCATTCATACATGTTAAAGTCATAAAAATATTATATAAATGTGAATTGAATTTTGTCACTTTGTCAGACATCATATATTTTTAACAACTAATTTCTAAAGGCAAAATTTTACAAAGTCTTATTTTCTGTTATTTTTCATGCAAAGGTGGCAAAATAAACAAGTGTTTCTACAAATATTTATACGTTAATTTATTTGGTTAAAAAAATTCAACATAGGAAGGTAGTCAACTTTTATCTCTAACGATAGATATATAATTATCATTATATTGTCTATGGCAACGCCACGAGACAGTTACGCATCGTTGTTTGCGTGTCATTTTACTTAATATTGAGTAACGAAAGGAAAATAATGGATATCAAGCTTGAACCAGTCGAAGAGGAAGATAATGAAGAGAGATATCCCTCGAATGAAATTTTCTTTGACACGCCCGCACATCTGTCGGAACCTGCGGAAGATTTTCAGGTGACCTTTCTGTAATTTAACTACTCATTGTTCTCTTAAAGATTACTAAATCTCGTAAACCACAATGCAATTATCTTAAAAGCTATATTTGTAATACAGAAACATCATCGGTCACATTTAAAGTTCGCTCTATGGTTATAATTTTAGAAATAACATTTGACTACTTTGTTGTGTTTTAAATACTGAATTTATATTTGTATTTATTGTAAATTTTCGGCTTTTCCTGATTATTAGTTACAATAATTGGACATTTTGTAATTTATTACATAGCTGCATTGTAGTAAATGACATTTCATTGATTCCCATAGACCGGTGGTTCCCAAAGTGGTTCCTGTAGACCCCCTTGGGTTCGTGAAAACGCTTAGGGGGTCCGCGGAAGAATAAATATTTTCAAAAATCCTTCTTCTTTTTTCTTCTTTGGGCATGTTCGCTCCCTATGTGAAGCATATGGCACCTCCATGTTTCCCTGTCTCCCACCAATAGCCTTGCTTCCTCCCATGACATGCCAGCATCCCTCAGTTCCGCCGAGTACATCCTATGGATAGTACCCGACGGACGTCCGGGGCGCCGGAATCCCACCGGTCGAAAGAAGCGGCGGGCAGGATTGAGGCTTTCCGGAGGCATCCGCAGCACGTGACCCAGCCAGTTCCAACGTCTCTCCGTGACCACTGACGTGACGGGACGCTGTCTTGTACGCTACCTTATCTCTGAATTCCTCACAAAATCAAAACCACCTCACCCCCATTATCCGACGCAAGCATCTGTTCTCGAAGCTCAGTATACGGTTTTTCCGAGTTTTCGTAAGGTGCCATGATTCGCAATCGTAAAGCATTACCGGCTGAATGCAAGCGTTGAACAAGTGGCATTTGGTTTTAAAATGCTTACAGCTTTTTATTATTATCAGAATTAAAATATGTAAATAAGATTCCAGTTCTATATCCAACATTATAAATAAATGTTGATTTATTTTAAAAACATATTGTCAAACATAAATAATCTAACATCATCCCATCGGGTTCTCCCATATCAATGAAAAAATGGGGTTTTATATTTTAAAACAAAATTTATAGTTTTAATAAATGCAAAATAAAACACCATTTACCACTCAACTGGGCATAGCGAGAGCGATTAGTTGACCACCAGTCCTGTCCTAGCCTTATCCTTATCCCTATCATATCTCTACTACTCTTTTGGAAACGAGAATTTGAGCGACCGATTAACAAACAGTTCTCGCAGAAACACATCTGTTAAGATACCTCCATTAGGAAGCCAAATGCTTCACATCGGAAGCGGACATGGAAAAAATACAATTCAAGGCATTAATTTTATTATTTCACATGGGGGTCCACGAGCATAATAAGTTTAGGAATCACTGCCATAGACGAAAAGAAGCATCATTTTATCAATGTTGCTTCGACATTAAATATGGCAAAGATATGAATTTTCACAGACTGTTTTTGTCTTGCCTTAGGAAACTATGCTATCAATAAAATCTGAAGATGTCTCCAAACACTTGATCATTAAAGAAGATGCGGCTGTTGGTGTTTGTATGGTGAAAAGTGAAGAATCTGAATATGGCGTTGAAGGTTCATCTTCAGAGAATCTGAGGGAATTTAAAGTATTGACAATTTAGTCTTTATTTGATTATTACTAACGTATTAACTCTTTATAGGTATATGGCGCAGCAGTTAGCTTTGTGGGATACTTGGCCGGATCTCAAGGGTTCAAGTCCCAGTACAAACAGCATTTTTTCGAATTCTGTTTGAAGGCATGACTGTTTGTTATATCCAAAAAAATTCTCCTACTGTTATAGAAAACCTAAATTTCTGTCACCTTACAAAAATTTGCTACTAAAAGTTTATCTTCTCTGTCCCTCACCATTTAATCCCATCTGCTTCTTACCTCATCATAAAAGTGATTGATTATTATTCAATAATTTTATTTCCTATAGTAATTACAATTTTATTAAATTAACTCGAATGTTAAAGAGATTTTTTCGGTGCGATACAAATAAATAATGTTGATGCCTCAATTGTGTATTTCATATTTCAGTGTGATTCTTCGAAACGAGCAAACGTTAAGAGGGAAGAAAGTCCGTCGCCAATTTCCTCTGCTGCCGATTTATCATTGCCATATCTTCAAATTGATATCGTCAAAAACAATGTAAAAGAAGAACTGACAAAAACAGATCTCGTCGCCGTTATATTATTGGAAAGGAGAACATTCCACGAACGAAACTTCGCATGCGGTTTTTGTTTCGGTATATTCTCATCTGAACGATCGCTTAAACATCACAATTTAAATCATGATTGTGGGACGAAAAATGAGAAAGTTTCAAATGAATGTGAGAATTCTTTGAGTGATGCTCAACCACCAGGCCTCAAAACTTACCAATGCGATCAATGTAGCTTTAAAACGGTGTATTCTTATAATTTAAAGAAGCATAAAAAGACTCATTCTGGACTTAAACCATTTAAGTGTGATCAATGCAGTTTTAGCGCGGGACTGTTGTCTTATTTGAAGAAACATAAACGTAGACATTTAGGTAAAAAAACATTTAAATGTGACCTATGCAGCTTCACCGCGATAAAGATGTCTTATTTGAAGAAACATAAATTGATTCATTTAGGAAAAAAACCATTCAATTGTGATCAATGCAGTTTTAAAACGGCGCGATCGTCGGATTTAAAAAACCATAAAATGATACATTCTAAACTAAAACCATTCAAATGTGAACATTGCAGCTATAGCGCTAATCAGATGTCTAATTTGAAGCGGCATGAACTAATGCATTCAGGTGAAAAACCATTAAAATGTGATCAATGTAGCTTTGAAACGACGAATTCGGCACATTTAAAGTATCATGAAATGACACATTCAGGACTTAAACCATTCAAGTGTGACCAATGCAGCTATAGCGCGATACAGATGTCTAGTTTGAAGCAACACCAATTTAAACATTCTGGCGAAAAACCATTTAAATGTGACCAATGCAGCTTCAGCACGATAAAGATGTTCCTTTTGAACCAACACAGATCTATTCATTTAGGAAAAAAACCATTTGAGTGTAACCAATGCAGTTTTAAAACGGCTCGTTCTACGTATTTAAAAAACCATAAAATGAGACATTCTGGAATTAAACCATTCAAGTGTGATCAATGCAGCTTTAGCGCAATACAGATTTCTAATTTGAAGAAACACAAATTCATACATGGTGGCGAAAAGCCATTTAAATGTGATCAATGTAGCTATACAACGACGCAATCATCTCGTTTAAAGAAGCACAAAAGTGTACATTCCTGACTAAAACCATTTTAATGTGCTTTATTTGTCATTTTTGGTACATATGGTTCTATCTGATTTTAAAAAAACTTTAATTGCTCTACAAATTCATCAAAATCTAATAAAAGAAGATTCAATCTGAAAAACATACGAATTTATTAAGGGCATTAATGTTTCATCTTCATACATGGTTAAAAATTCAGTATTTAGAAAATGACAGCTATAGAAACAGTTCATACACGTTTATAAAATGGCTGATGCCCATTACTCATGTAATAGTTTTTATTTAAGACTTTATCACTTCATAACATTTAAACATAATTTGTATATTAAAACTCTAATCATTCCACTGACTTAAATTGATTTATCTGTTCTGACATAAAATACAAAATTGATTAAACATTTTCGATTTTTTCTTTATTTTAAATAAAAAAAAAACAGAAATTCACTCCATTAATATTATAATTAAATATTCTAAATTAAAAGGAAGCGAAGCTCCCAACTTATTTATATAAATGTATATTAACCATGTCCACTTTCAATGTGAAGCATATGGAGTTTATCTCAACTGTGTTCCTACGATAACTGCTTGTCACTCAGTTGCTCGACCTCTCTTTTTCCAAAGAGAGTAGGAATAGAAGGATAAGGCTAGGGCAGGAATAAACAGATCTTAGAAAAACTTCAACTATAGTTTCATTTTTTTCGATAATAATAATTGTTAAAATTATTTAATAAAGTCATTGCAATAAAGAAATCACAAACACATAATATTGCATTTGTCAAGTGAATGTAAAACATAATATCGAAAGTGGGAAGGAAAAAGGACGTAACCCACACATATCAAATTTTACTGGAGACGCAAAAAACGTGTTTTGATGATTTTAGGCCATATGCAAATTATTAATTTAACACAGTCATGAAGTGCATGGAGAATTCTTAATTTGTGTTGAATTGACATAATCTAATGTTTATTAAAGAAATTGTCTAGGAAAAATCTTTATTTCAGTCCTTTTTTTTGGTTTAAATTGTTTACAAGGTCATATTTTTCAAACTTAAAAGCTAAATTTAGATACTAATTCGGCATTTGCAGCTTACATCCTTTTAATAGAACGTCTATCAAGTGTGATACATTGTGATACATTGTGATGTTCGGTGGAACCACCGAACCCCCACGATAATTAACACCATAATTATCGTGTTGGTTGATTTTATTAACAGTTTGTTAGGGGTTCTCAAAAGAAATTCCACGAAATAAAAACTAATGCATTAAACAACTATACACATATGAATTTATAAGGTTTTGTATGGGGCCACTCTTTTTTCTGTGCTTTTCAATTTATACATGCAAAATAAAATAAATATTTATTTTAAAGCTAAAAAAAAACACCGTTAATATCGACCTTGGAAAGGAAAAAGGACGTAACACAACGTTTTTTCAAAACAGCTTTTTTCAGATAATCACAACGTTTTATCAAAAGGATGCAAGCTGCAAATGCCGAATTAGTATATAAACTTAGCTTTTAAGTTTGAAAAAGATGACCTTGTAAAAAATTAAAACCAAGAAAAAAGACTGAAATAAAGATTTTCCCTTGACAATTTCTTTTATTAATATTAGATTGTGTCAATTAAACAGCAGTTTAGAAGTCTTCGTGCACTTCAAGCTTGTGTTTTAATTCACAATTTGCATATGGCCCAAAATCATCAATACACGTTTTTTGTGCCTCCTGTAAAATTTGATATGGGTGGGTTACGTCCTTTTTCCTTTCCACAGTCGATATTTCACAATAGAAAAAACAATAAGCCGTCTTTTAAACTGCTTTATTTATAGGAAAGATTACAACTATGGATTGCATTTTGGTTCTTCGATTATTAAGGAAAAAGCGATATTTATTTTTTTACACTGGAACCTCGCATAACGAGTATAAGGAGTTAAACAGATTGTGAAAAATGCTCCCTTAACGAGTGACATTTTGCATAACGAGTGACACAGCGTTTTGGAAAGATAAATTTCACATCGTTGCTTGTCTCAAGATGATGGATACGGGGTGGGAAGGGGTTATAAGGAGAACCCTCACTTTAGCTTGGAAGAAGCTTTGCTAAGGAATCTGATTTTGATGGGTTTGCAACAGTACCTGTGGAGTCTACAATCAACAAGATTGTATCTTTGGCCATTACCATGGGACTAGAGGTGGATAACAACGATATTGAGTAGCTTGTGAAAGAGTGCAGTCAAGAGCTGAAGCCCGAAAAGCTTATGCAGTTGTATTGTTTTTCTCAGCAAGATGTTATGGAGGAGAGTTTGTTAGTGGAAAAGGAGCCAGTGGCAGAACAACAATTTTCTGGCACAATAAGAGAAAAGCTTAAAGCATTTGCAACTGTTGCATCGTACAATGAAAAGTGTCACCCTAATAAGGAGGTGACTATGCGTTTTACAAATTTATTCAATGATACTGCCGTCACATTTTCGTCAAATTTTGATGCGTCGGCAAAAACGCATGTCTGCCAGTAAAAAAGAACTAGCTGTAAGCCCGTTGCCCAGCAACCGGATGATTTTTGTTGCATTGTGTTTAATTTTATTTAGTTTTTTTTTTTTTTTTTTTTTAATTTATTTCAATTTATTTTATTTTATTTTATTTTATTTTAATTTAATTTATTTTATTTTATTTTATTTTATTTTATTTCATTTAAATTTATTTATTTTATTTTATTTTATTTTACTTTATTTTAATTTATTTTATTTTATTTTATTTTATTTTATTTTATTTTAATTTATTTCAATTTATTTTATTTTGTTTTATTTTATTGTATTTTAATTTATTTTATTTTATTTTATTTTATTTTATTTTAATTTATTTATTTTATTTTTATTTATTTCAGTTTATTTTATTTTATTTTATTTTATTTCATTATCTATTAATTTGAAAATGTACGCAAACAAAATACATTTCGTAGAAGAAGAAGATGTCTCGAGGACATCATCAGTACGCACACATTTGTGAAAAGTGAAAAGCGAGTGATTATTTTATCGACTTTTAATATATAAATTTAGTATGAATAAAAAAGTGGAGACTGGAAGGTGTGAAATGGACGCTCACTCAAACAAACACTCACCCACTCAAACATACGGACCTTATCGGCTATTAATATATATGTCATAACAGATAAGCTAGTTGATTCCAGATTGTTTCGATCCTTAAATAGTTATTAGATTGTTATTTTTCTTGAATAGACGTTAAGGAAGAAAAGGTTCCAAACCACCGGCCTAACGAACAAGTAAATTTTGTTACATCTACAAAGGAGTCTTAACACAATTAAATATGTTTCCGATGACCGAGTATTTTTACAGTTTCTCCAATCATGTCACTTTATTAGCTCTGGCATAGATTCCTTGGAAACGATTATATTGTCTATGCTAAGAAAATAACTTATTCAACTATTATTTTTCATTTAAAATACATAAAACTAAGATCGAATCGCTTTATTCTGTTGGATATAATAAAACAAATCCGTGATAATTTGTCGGTAACAAAATAATATAGAGCCAACAACTGATGCAAGTTTATATTGTCTATGTTCACGTTGACGACAATTCATGATTACGTTGTCTATGTCCACGCTAAAAAAAGTTCTGCGCCATTGCTTCCGTAACCCTTTGTTGAAGTCCTAGTTGCGAAAGGAATAATGGATATCAAGCTCGAACCACTCGAAGAGGAAGATGATGAAGGGAGATATTCGTTTGACTCACATGCACAGCCAGCGGATTCTGAGAATGATTTTCAGGTTACCTTTCTGTCATTTTACCACCATATAATATTAAAATATATTTATGTATAACACTCGGAAGGTTAATCGCTGTCTGTTTGTTAACACCTCCATGCCCGTAATGCAAACGCAAATAGTTAAGCCAATAAATCATTCAATATTTCTCTTAATATATTGTCAATAAGTATTTATCATTTTGGGTATTCCTAGAAAAAATAGTTTTACATCCAAAAATATAATTATAAAATCAAAAATATTACGTCCACTGCACAGAATTATCGATTTTGTGGTTAACCAATCAGTTTATCGATCTTTGAATGGTAGAATGCGATAGAAATATACGAGTTTACATTTGATAGAGTAACAAGCAACTCAAATAGTTAGAGCGAGTACATCTTATTATAGTGACAAGTTAAAGCGAGAACGCGATTTTTTCATCTTTGCGAATAGAAGCAACATGTTTCAAGGGTTTCTAAAATTCAATAGTGTAAAAAAATCCTTTCACGCAAACACTGTTCAATAGTTGCGCCTGCAAATGTGTTTTTGTACTTTATGATTGGAAATATTTTGTTTGTAAACATGAGGAGAGTCATAAAATAATAACGCTTTTAGCTGGTTGTATATTTTAAAACCTTTTTGAGATGCCTGCAATAAAAATTAATAGACTCTCATAAAAGTTGTCAATTAAAATTATACAAGTTGTAAAGATATGCCGACATTTTTTTGCGACTTATTTGGACGTAAAGAACAGTTTTAACTATATTTTTGCAAACGCATTATGACAACTGAAAGCGAAAAAATATGTTGTTGTTGAATATTAATTGCAAATGATAAAAAAACAGCGCTGGTTAGATACAATTGTATTTTTACTCTACTTTTGTAATCACATGTTGCATAAAAATCGCTTTATTTATTATTAACTCTGTTTGGGCATGTAATTTTAATATAATATTAACAAATAACAATCACCAATATAAATAAATAAAAAAAATAAAACGGTCAATAATAATAAATGTCAAATTATATCCACGAAAACAGCAATTTAAAACCTAATAAATCAATAAAAAATGTGTGCAATAATCTTTCCTATTTTCTTTGTTATATTTTATCCAATAATTAATATGACTTCATAATCTCTATAAAACATTTCAGAGAATGTCTAAATAGTAATAAAAAATATTCTGGACTTTCCGAGCAGCTGTAAAATAATTTTGGTTTTGTCTGCTCACGTCCAACGTCCGCCTTTTGTCAGTCATACCTACCCCGGCTATTGTTGATGGCCAATAGGGTACACTTCTTGGTTTCGTCTTCAGACCTTTGTTGGACTCTACATATGCAGCACGGTCGAGACATTACTTTGAGGATGAATTTCGAACATGAAGCATTGATAATAATCGTCTTTGATTAAAGTTGGTTTTATTTGCTTATTTAAGGATTTATAAATAAAATAAGGGTGAAAATGTATACTAGAATATATTTATAAGCATACGTACATTTTTTAAATTATTTTTTAGCTTCTAACTAAGGTTTAAATACTGTTAATAAACTTTGAAACTTAGATGCCAGAATGGCAGCAAACGTGATTTTTTAGGATGGCATGTTACGGGTTAATTTCTATACTCAACATTGCACAATACCGTTTTATCAATAAATAAAATCAGCGGTCAGCACACGCTCGCGCAATCACAAACGATTAAGTCATCACGTTTGCTTTTTAACTAAAAAAGTGTGCGAAAGACGCGCGTTGATTCGTGTTACAGAACGAACACTACCAGATATGCTTTTAAATTAAAAAACTTTTAACACGCTTCGTTCGCATACTTTTTCTTTCGTTTGAAAGCACACGTTCTTTTAAACGTAAGCGAAATGACTTTTGTAAGGCTGTCTATTTGAGTTTATATTTGGAACGTAAAGACTGCAATACTTGACGAATGCATTGTCGGCTCTTTGGTCTAGTGCAGAAGTCATTCAACCATTCCTTAATTGTCAATTCTGGATATATTTTTCTCTTTTTTTTTTATATAAAAAGAGTTTTATTTAAACAAGCAAATGAACAAAACGATTAACAACTTGTCCACGACTAATCCATCGAACATTGTTGTACATTGGAAGTCCTGGATATTGAGAATCTACCTCTTCTCATAATCTGGAAAATTCTCGCTTATTTAAAGCTTGTGCAGATATAAAATTGATGATTTTAACCCATTTTTTTAGCATAGTACCTCCTGTTGGATGAGGCAATGAATTTCAATCAAAGCATGTCCAATATTTGGCTTCAGTCTGTTTATAAATACTATGATTTTTTCAACCATACTTGGGGCGCCACCAGATGTTATACAAACAATCTTTTTGAAATCAATATTCATTTCAGTCATGTTTAACTTTTCCGGTTCTAAGCTCAAGAAATGCGATGGGTTATACAATGTTTATATTAAGGTATACAAAGTTTATACAAAGGTCTTCTTATATCATAGTTTTTTGGACCTTTTGTAGTTTATATAAGTATGCGATAACGCGATTACGCTAAGAGGCGATAAACGCGATAACGATCGTTCGTAAGATAGCTGAGAACACTTGCCAGTGGTCAATTCATATGTGTGCTGGGATGACGTCTTTTTTACGCGCAACTAAAAATATGACTATTTATTACAAAAACACGAATTTTTATTTAAAAAAATGTATGAGGAATGATGCAGAGAGATATTTTAAAGCCCTTAGACTTTTTTTTTTTGAAATTCATAAGAATAAGGCCAATAATGAAGAAACCACTGAAGTCAAAAAAAGAATAATAAATAAGAATGCAGAGACGTATTTTTCTGGTCTCCGAGCCGCGAGATTAACGTAAATTCCTTTATAATTTCAGCAACGGTAGTTTGAAACAAAACTTGAAAAGCCATTTTTCATTGTATGATCTTGCTTTGTTAGGCGTTGTCATGGTGATGTCTTAAAGATTAATATATTTTTAATTACTATTTATTTATAACAAAAAAGTAATTTAAATGTCTGAAATTATTCACGAGCTGCTGCTTTTGATATGACAATCCAGACAAACAATTTTAATGAAAGTTTTAAATAAAAAAAAAATCATTTCTTAAAGTTCAAGCGGGTAAGATTATTTCTCACCCGGGTCACTGCGTGACTGAATTCGCTAAACCCTTGAATAACGCAAAAAGGCTAACACTTTTCACGAATTTGGCATTTTTTACCCATTCCGTGGAGTAAGCAATTCGGTGTTATATATGTCAATAGCTCAATATGACTTTCATGTGTGCCCAGTCACAGTCAACCTTACTGTCATGGCCGACAAATGAAAACACGTGATTAGAGGTTTTAGAATTTGATTATTTGTGGCGCAATTAGTCGCCTTTTGCTCGGGAAACTAACTTGCATTTGTCCCACATTTATTCAAAATCCTCTCTCGAGAGAGAGAATTACCTACTTATTCTTCCCAGATACTTTTTTGCCAGACTGCAGCCTGGCTCTCTTGGGACCACTTAACCCCACAATTCATCTTCGGACACTGCGTTTAATGCAAAGATACAAAATTTTATAATCAACTTTAATTCCCACTACCCTTGTGGTGACAGTTAGGATCATTTGTAACCAGGGGAATGACCAGTATGAATGTATGGGAATCTTTAACTATGCCTGTAAAGCAATAACATATTTCTTTTTTAAACTAGATTTAAGGTGGGTTGATCACAAGTTTCTCAGTGAATAATATGAAGAACTCGTTGTTATTTTTTTCGATAGAATTCAAATAATTTACGTGAGTTGTAATCATTACCCTTAATTGTGCATTTTATATTTCAGTTTGATTCTTCGATACAAGCAAAATGTAAGAGGGAAGAAAGTCTGTCGCCGATTTCTTCTGCTGCTGATTTATCATTGCCTTATCATGTAATTGATATCGTCGAAAACAATGTAAAAGAAGAACTGACAAAAGGAGAACTCGTCGCCGTTATATTCTTGGAAAGGAGAACATTCCACGAACGAAATTTCGCATGCGGTTTTTGTTTTGATATATTCTCATCTGAGCGATTGCTTCGACATCACAATTTAAGTCATTATTGTGAGACAAAAAATGTTAAAGTTTCTTATGAATGCGAGAACTCATTGATAGATAGAAACGATGTTCAACAACCAGGCCTCAAACCTTATAAATGTGATCAATGCAAATACAGCACGATACAGATGTATGATTTGAAGCTACATAAATTTAAACATTCAGGCGAAAAGCCTTTTAAATGTGATCAATGCAGCTACAGCACGATAAAGATGTCTCATTTGAAGCAACACAAATTAATACATTCAGGCGAAAAGCCTTTTAAATGTGATCAATGCAGCTACAGCACGATACAGATGTATGATTTGAAGCAACACAAATTTATACATTCAGGTGAAAAGCCTTTTAAATGTGATCAATGCAGCTACAGCACGATAAAAATGTCGAATTTGAAGCAACACAAATTTACACATTCAGGCGAAAAGCCTTTCAAATGTGATCAATGCAGCTACAGCACGATAAAAATGTCGAATTTGAAGCAACACAAATTTACACATTCAGGCGAAAAGCCTTTCAAATGTGATCAATGCAGCTACAGCACGATAAACATGTCTACTTTGAAGCTACACAAATTAAAACATTCAGGCGAAAAGCCTTTTACATGTGATCAATGCAGCTACTGCACGATAAGCATTTCTTATTTGAAGCAACATAAATTTAAACATTCAGGCGAAAAGCCTTTTAAATGTGATCAATGCAGCTACAGCACGATAAAGAAGACTGCTTTGAAGCAACACAAATCATTACATTCAAGTGAAAAGCCATTTAAATGTGATTAATGCAGCTTTAGCGCGGTGCAGATGTGAAATTAACAGTATCAACAGAAACAGAAACGGAATACGCGAAGTGATATTCGTTTTTTTTTCCCTTGCTTTTTGGGACACGAAGCAGACACAACGCTTCCCGGTGCTGGAACCTAGTTCCTGTGACCTTAAGTTTAAGAGTCACTTGTGGTTTTTTCCCTTGTGGTTTTGTGCGATACGTGATTCATAGTATGGCGTATCGGAAAGTTCTTCGTCCGCGATGGAAAAAAATATCTTTTTCCATCCCAACAATAGTTGAAATTATTTGTTGTCGTCTATCGCGCGCAAACTTATTTCTTCTTTACTTCAATAAACTCGGTCAGTTGTAGTGTTGTTGTAGTGTTAATTCTATTTTTTGAATTTGTTGTGATTTGTAAATTGAGTGATTGTTTGCTCGTAATAAACACCTCCGTAACAGTTGAGCGATGTTTTCTTTATTCTTCCTACTTATTGTACCTCGACTCATCATTCAAACTGCTGTTGGTCGCAATGACTTTGGTGAATTATCATGGGGACTAACATCGTAAAAAAAAAGGTTTAAATTTCTCCCAATTAGGGCTTCCAAACCGGTTTAAACTGAAACCGGTTAACCGGTTTATCGCATGTTATGAAAAAAACCGAAAACCGGTTTATTTCACGCAGTTAACCGCGTTTTATCAAAAATACTCTTTTCTTATTTTTCCTTTTCAAAAAGAAAAATCTTTTACAATGAATTTACTGCGTAAAAGCGGAAACAATTCACATAACACAATAAACATGCATATGAATTGTATAAAAAAATCTACTTATGTCTCAAAGTTGTCCATGTTGTGAACAGAAATGACTTTTTCAAATAATTTAATATTTTTTCGTAATTATTGACAATTATTTATCAAAAGACGGAATTATTCTTACATGCACGCCACTCAATAACCTTTATTGTAAATTTGACAAATCATCTGTATAAATATTGAAATAACTATTAATAAAGGATACCATATAACTATGTACCATTTTAAAACGTATACAATTTAATTAATGAGTAATAATCTACACCTCCTTACCCATTGTTATTTTTTTGTGTGCTTGTTTGTAGATATATTCTTCCTTTGCGCGATTATTGCATTATAATAATTCTAAGTATACTTGATTTTGTCTTTAAATCAACAATGCAAAAGGCGCTGCTTTAAATATGATATTTTTAATTATTGTATCAACCTTTTATTCTCCATCACAATGCAACATGTGAAAACTAATACCCAAGAGTTAATTGTAAAGTTTTACCTAAAAAATTAAAAAAATCAAAATTATTCCAAGAACTTTGTCCCGTGTCACTTTTACTGTATTGTTCAATTATATGGTTGCTTTTTTTTAACTTCATACATTTACGTTTGCAAAATGTTGACAAAAGATGCAGTCGTATTTTTATAACCTAAGTACATATCCTTTCTCAGTTTTAAACATAGCACGTTGCGTATTGTTAAGTGTCATTAAATTAATAACAGATGTGGCTACCCTCCCACAAAGTCGAGGTACTTAGGTAAAATATTTAACAATAGGGAGAGCTACGGACAAATTTTGTCAGAATGTGTGATGTTTGTTGTGTAGACTTGAGCAAATACATTTATTTACTTCAGTATTTTTTAATGCGGAAAAAATGTTTCTTTTTATGGTTCATTTGACAAAGATAAGTAAGTAAAATTAATGGGGCAAAACAAAATCATAACTTTCACGAAAAAGGTGAGGTTGAGTAACAAGCAGTTAACTTATTTAGAGATAACTCCATTAGGAAGCCGTATGCTCCACGTTAGGAGCGAATATAGATGGAAAAATCTCAAAAAAATATATAAATAAAATAATAATATGTTCTAACTCTTGTTCCACTCTTGGCGTTATCGACTGCTCCACTTCATGATTTTCATTCTCTCCTATGGCACCCTGCATCCCAAAATAATTTATATTCGACATGCTGTCGGTTGGGATCTCCTGATCCTATGTGAACGACAGTAATTTAAAATACCATAAGGATGTTGCGTACATCTCCTCAGCTCCTCGCCCACTACGTTGGCTATCATTTCGTTTTTTTAATTCTTTCCTATATGATCCTCGAAGGCTTTGTATCTTCTTTTGCCACAAAATCCCTATTGGCATCACTGATGCCTTTTGCTTTGCAAAACTTTAACATTTGAATATGGGCCTGATCACGAAGATTTCGATTCCTGTAATCTAGGCTTTCAATATTCCATAAGCATGGATGCAATCTATACACTGCAATGAAATTTTTCGATCACGTGCGGACATCCATGTTTACTAATTGTAAATGACAGGTAAACGATACGGTTATTTGAAAACAAACCGTCTTTTTAATGCAGTTTTATTCGTATTTAAAATACAGTTATATCTACATATACAAAATCTTTAAAGTGTCATTAAATCCATCAATATTCTTAAAAAAAAATGCACAATCTGAAAAACATACGAATTTTATAGGACATTAAAGTTCCATCTGAATGTATATTTAAAAAAATTTAGAAACGGGTTATCCTTTCATTCGCGCCCGTAGATGCATAAGTGTGTTTCATATGGATATTTCAGGTGCATGGAACGAATTTAGCATACCTAAGAGAAATTATATTTTTGAGTATTAATGCACCAAGGTTCGACCTGCAGATTTCTTTAAGACATTTAAGAACATTTGAAAGCGTCGAACTGCAGTTTCGTCTATTCTAAATATGCTAATAGAACAACGACATTTAAATAAAATTAATATGTTTGGTATAAATCTTATTCTGATTATATGTATGCTTTAAATAAATTTACTTTTATCTAAAATGTCGATTCTACAAAAAGTTACATCGTCTGTAATTGCTTCTCATGCGGTTTTATTTTTCATGTGGAACCTTGTATACCCAAGGCGACGAAATAGAGCATAGATTAAGAGGCGATATCTATGGCTCACCTGCACGACGGAGCGGCAGTGTGCAGACCCCTATCGGCCTGTACACGACGGCGCGCCGTACTTACTGGACGCCGACCTCTCATATCAATTTACATGACACGATATCCGGCACACTCTGACACACGTCATCGTGTCCTGGACGCCGGAATCCCAGTGTGCGGGTCCCTATTGTCTTCAACTTCATATTGACTATGTTCACAATAAACATACCCTGATTATAGTGTCCATGACATATTCAACTATTATTTTTCATTTAAAATATATTAAACTGAGATCTATTCGCTTAATTCTGTTGGATACAATAAAACAAATCCGTGATAATTTGTCGGTAACAAAATAATATAGGGCCAACAACTGATGCAATTTTATATTGTCTATGTTCACGTTGACGACAATTCATGATTATATTGTCTATGTTCACGCTAAAAAAAGTTCTGCGCCATTGCTTCCGTAACCCTTTGTTGAAGTCCTAGTTGCGAAAGGAACAATGGACATCAAGCTCGAACCACTCGAAGAGGAAGATGATGAAGGGAGATATTCGTTTGACTCACATCCACAGCCAGCGCATTCTGCGAATGATTTTCAGGTTACCTTTCTGTCATTTTGCCACCATATAATATTAAAATATATTTATGTACAACACTCGGAAGGTTAACACCTCCGCGCCCATGGTAAAGGCATAGCCAGTCGAGTCATTAAAACATTCAATATTTCTCTTAATATTTTCAATAATTATTCATCATTTTAGGTATTCCTAGAAAAAATAGTTTTACATCCAAATATAAAAAAATAAATTCAAAAATATTACCTGTTTTGCACGAAATCATTGATATTGTATTTCTCTAATCGATTTATCGATCTTCAAGTGTTAGAATGCGTTAGAGATATACAAATTGAAATCTGCAAGAAGAAAAAGCATCACAAAAAGCTTAGAGCGAGACAACCATCAATTTTGGTAAGTTAAACAGAGAACGCGATATTTTCATCTTCAGCTAAAAGCAACATGTTTTGTGGGTTTTAAAATTCGATAATGTCAAAAATTCCTTAGTGCACAAGAGATCTTAAAAGTTTGGCGTATTCTTTATTACCATATTTTATGATGCCAAATAGTTTTATTTGTAAACATGAAGAGAATCATAAAAACCTATAACTTACTGGCTGATGTTTGACGGCTTAGCCTGCAATGAAAATTAATAAATTGGTATAGAATTTTTCGCTTAAAACTATATTAGTAGAAGCAGAAGATATGCCGAACTATTTAATGAACATATTTTTTGTCATATATTTTTGGTGCCTTGCTTAGGGAAATAAATAACGAATTGTGACAAACAACCGTTTATATTTCATTTAATGTAACCGCATATTACTGTTGACTGTATGAAAAAATGAATCATTGATAGAACAAATGTGTTTTTGTGGAATATAAACTGAAAAAAAAACAAAACTTGAAAAGCCATTTTTCATTGTATGATCTTGCTTTGTTAGGCGTTGTCATGGTGATGTCTTAAAGATTAATATATTTTTAATTACTATTTATTTATAACAAAAAAGTAATTTAAATGTTTGAAATTATTCACGAGCTGCTGCTTTTGATATGACAATCCAGACAAACAATTTTAATTAAAGTTTTAAATAAAAAAAAAATAACTTTTTAAAGTTCAAGCGGGTAAGATTATTTCTCACCCGGGACACTGCGTGACTGAATTCGCTCAATCCTTGAATAACGCAAACGGGCTTACACTTTTCACGAATTTGGCATTTTTTACCGATTCCGTGGAATTAACAATTCGGTGTTATATATGTCAATGGCTCAATATGACTTTCATGTGTGCCCAGTTACAGTCAACCTAACTGTCATTGCCGACACATGAAAACACGTGATTAGATGTTTTAGAATTTGATTATTTGTGGCGCAATTAGTCGCCTTTTGCTCGGGAGACTCTAACTTGCATTTGTCGCACATTTATTCAAAAACCTCTCTCGAGAGAATTACCTACTTATTCTTCCCAGATACTTTTTTGCCAGACTGCAGCCTGGCTCTCTTGGGACCACTTAACCCCACAATTCATCTTCGGACACTGCGTTTAATGCAAAGATACAAAATTGAATAATCAACCTCAATCCCCACTACCCTTGTGGTGACAGTTAGCATCATTTGTAACCAGGGGAATGACCAGTATGGGAATCTTTAACTATGCCCGTAAAGCAATAACATATTTCTTTTTTAAACTAAATTTAAGGTGGGTTGATCACAAGTTTCTCAGTGAATAATATGAAGAACTCGTTGTTATTTTTTTCGATAGAAATTCAAAAAATTTACGTGAGCTGTAATCATTACCCTTAATTGTGCATTTTATATTTCAGTTTGATTCTTCGATACAAGCAAAATGTAAGAGGGAAGAAAGTCTGTCGCCGATTTCTTCTGCTGCTGATTTATCATTGCCATATCATGAAATTGATATCGTCGAAAACAATGTAAAAGAAGAACTGACGAAAGGAGAACTCGTCGCCGTTATATTCTTGGAAAGGAGAACATTCCACGAACGAAATTTCGCATGCGGTTTTTGTTTTGATATATTCTCATCTGAGCGATTGCTTAGACATCACAATTTAAGTCATTATTGTGAGACAAAAAATGTTAAAGTTTCTTATGAATGCGAGAACTCATTCATAGATAGAAACGATGTTAAACAACCAGGCCTCAAACCTTATAAATGTGATCAATGCAAATACAGCACGACAAAAAAGTCTGATTTGAAGCAACACAAATTTATACATTCAGGTGAAAAGCCTTTTGAATGTGATCAATGCAGCCACTGCACGATACAGATGTCTAATTTGAAGCGACATAAATTGATTCATTTAGCCGAAAAGCCTTTTAAATGTGATCAATGCAGCTACAGCACGATAAGCATGTCTTATTTGAAGCAACACAAATTAATACATTCAGGCGAAAAGCCTGTTACATGTGATCAATGCAGCTACTGCACGATACAGATGTCTAATTTGAAGCAACATAAATTGATTCATTTAGGCGAAAAGCCTTTTAAATGTGATCTATGCAGCTACAGCACGATAAGGATGTCTTCTTTGAAGCGACACAAATTCATACATTCAGGCGAAAAGCCTTTTAAATGTGATCAATGCAGCTACAGCACAATACAGATGTCTTATTTAAAGCAACATAAATTGATTCATTTAGGCGAAAAGCCTTTTAAATGTGATCAATGCAAATACAGTACGACAAAAATGTCTGATTTGAAGCAACACAAATTTATACATTCAGGTGAAAAGCCTTTTAAATGTGATCAATGCAGCTACAGCACAATACAGATGTCTTATTTAAACCAACATAAATTGATTCATTTAGGCGAAAAGCCTTTTAAATGTGATCAATGCAAATACAGTACGACAAAAATGTCTGATTTGAAGCAACACAAATTAATACATTCAGGCGAAAAGCCTGTTACATGTGATCAATGCAGCTACTGCACGATACAGATGTCTAATTTGAAGCAACATAAATTGATTCATTTAGGCGAAAAGCTATTTAAATGTGATCAATGCAGCTACAGAACGATAAGCATGTCTTATTTGAAGCAACATAAATTGATTCATTCAGGCGAAAAGCCTTTTAAATGTGATCTATGCAGCTACAGCACGATAAGGATGTCTTCTTTGAAGCGACACAAATTCATACATTCAGGCGAAAAGCCTTTTAAATGTGATCAATGCAGCTACAGCACGATAAAGAAGACTGCTTTGAAGCAACACAAATCATTACATTCAAGTGAAAAGCCATTTAAATGTGATTAATGCAGCTTTAGCGCGGTGCAGATGTGAAATTAACAGTATTAACAGAAACAGAAACGGAATACGCGAAGTGATATTCGTTTTTTCTTCCTTTGTTTTTTGGGACACGAAGCGGACACAACGCTTCCCGGTGCTGGAACCTAGTTCCTGTGACCTTAAGTTTAAGAGTCACTTGTGGTTTTTTCTCTTGTGGTTTTGTGCGATACGTGATTCATAGTATGGCGTATCGGAAAGTTCTTCGTCCGCGATGGAAAAAAATATCTTTTTCCATCCCAACAATAGTTGAAATTATTTGTTGTCGTCTATCGCGCGCAAACTTATTTCTTCTTTACTTCAATAAACTCGGTCAGTTGTAGTGTTGTTGTAGTGTTAATTCTATTTTTTGAATTTGTTGTGATTTGTAAATTGAGTGATTGTTTGCTCGTAATAAACACCTCCGTAACAGTTGAGCGATGTTTTCTTTATTCTTCCTACTTATTGTACCTCGACTCATCATTCAAACTGCTGTTTGTCGTAATGACTTTTATAAGTGGTGAATTATTCATGGGGACTAACATCGTAAAAAAAAAGGTTTAAATTTCTCCCAATTAGGGCTTCCAAACCGGTTTAAACTGAAACCGGTTAACCGGTTTATCGCATGTTATGAAAAAAACCGAAAACCGGTTTATTTCACGCAGTTAACCACGTTTTATCAAAAATACTCTTTTCTTATTTTTCCTTTTCAAAAAGAAAAATCTTTTACAATGAATTTACTGCGTAAAAGCGGAAACAATTCACATAACACAATAAACATGCATATGAATTGTATAAAAAAATCTACTTATGTCTCAAAGTTGTCCATGTTGTGAACAGAAATGACTTTTTCAAATAATTTAATATTTTTTCGTAATTATTGACAATTATTTATCAAAAGACGGAATTATTCTTACATGCACGCCACTCAATAACCTTTCTTGTAAATTTGACAAATCATCTGTATAAATATTGAAATAACTATTAATAAAGGATACCATATAACTATGTACCATTTTAAAACGTATACAATTTAATTAATGAGTAATAATCTACACCTCCTTACCCATTGTTATTTTTTTTGTGTGCTTGTTAGTAGATATACTCTTCCTTTGCGTGATTATTGCGTTATAATTATTCTAAGTATACTTGATTTTGTCTTTAAATCAACAATGCAAAAGGCGCTGCTTTAAATATGATATTTTTAATTATTGTATCAACCAAAAGGTTAAAAATTCTCCATCACAATGCAATATGTGAAAACTAATACCCAAGAGTTAATTGTAAAGTTTTACCTAAAAAATTAAAAAAATCAAAATTTTTCCAAGAACTTTGTCCCATGTCACTTTTACTGTATTGTTCAATTATATGGTTGCTTTTTGTTAACTTCATACATTTACGTTTGCAAAATGTTGACAAAAGATGCAGTCGTATTTTTATAACCTAAGCACATATCCTTTCTCAGTTTTAATCATAACACGTTGCGTATTGTTAAGTGTCATTAAATTAATAACAGATGTGGCTAGTGGCTACCCTCCCACAAAGTCGAGGTACTTAGGTAAAATATTTAACAATAGGGAGAGCTACAGACAAACTTAGTCAGAATGTGTGATGTTTGTTGTGTAGACTTGAGCAAATACATTTATTTACTTCAGTATTTTTCAATGCGAAAAAAATGTTTCTTTTTAATAAAACAATATGAGATTTTTGATAGTTTCTCAGTAATATACAAATTGCTTATACGCAGCGATTATGAGGTTATAGGAAATTAAGAAGCCATTGATATTTTTCAGGAAAATAGCACAATATCTATCTTAATTAGAACAATATAAAATATATATTCAAATGCAGCTTTGCTTGGTGCCTATTTTTGATTCATACAATTTTTGAATTCAAATTTGTAGTTTCGTGAAATATAACATTTTCGATGCATTCTTTTTTTACGAATTATTTTCTTGAGCAATAGATAAACAAACACACTGTGAACTAACTTTACTAACTAACGAACTAACTAACTAATAACTTTGTACGTGATACGTGAATGAAAATTTTAGTATCGTATAAATAATTGTTCAGAAAATAACATATACCCAGTAGCGGTTCCTGACCTGAAATCTTGGGTGGGCTAGAGAAAAGCATAGCATTGTATACTATTTACGAAATTTTGAATGCTTCCACTTCATCTTATACATTAATCTACAAGCAAATTAACAAATACTACGACGCTACTGCAAAGCATTAATTACTATATAATACAATCAATGCTAATGTAAGTAAGAAATAATAATACGTGACCTTAAATTTGTCTCTTTCAAAGTGAAATAACAAGTAAAAAAAGCAATACAGAACTGTCACTGAGATTCGATACCTGTCACTTTCATAAAATACAAAGTAATTGGTATGTTTGTATGGGCCATGAACTAATTCCAATTTAGCCCCCGATGAATGACAGAAGCCAGTAAATTTGAAATACATGTGTGTTTGATGACGTTTCCGTATATACAAATACAAACAAAATCGAATCGTGCTAGATTGCGTTCCAGTGTAAAGAAATATTGTCTATGGTTTTGGGCTGGAAAGCGCCAGCCCCTGACCAATAGCATGTACATAGGTGTTGCCAGACTGACGTCACGTTGAAGGTTCTCTATGAATTATTTATAGGGTTATTGTTTTTTTTATGCCGGCTAAGCTTAAAATTGTAATAAAAAACAATCGAGAATATTATTGTAGGTAGACATGGCATTGTCTTATATTGACAGAGGAAAATTTAAACAAAGATATTATATTCATTTGGGGAAGGTGAGTGACGCTTATAAATGTATTTATTTTGTTCAGCGGCCGAATTGCTGTTCATTTTTATTCAGCCATCTAAAGTTTTGGGTGAAAAATGCAGGTCGGGCTTAGCCCACCTAACCCAGTACCTAGAACCGCCACTGCATGATATACCCAATAAATAATTGATTTTATCATAAAAAATAATTATAATTGTGCTTGTTATTCTCAACTATAGTTTAAGTATTATGGTCTGCACATGATGAAAATGATAACGCCGAGTCCATGGGCGAGTGGTCAACGTCGTTTCTTTGGGTTGCGGACCAAACGAGCTCGAATCCCAGTACGGAGGAATTTTCGCAATCAGTTCATAGATTTCATTTCTATGACATGGATTACTGTGATGCCTAATATTCTATTCCACTATCCCTTAAATTACTATGACGTAGTGAGAGTGATCAGCCACCCATGTCCTAGCCATAACTTTCAATCTCTTCTCTCTTCGAAAAAAAAGGGAGTTGAGCATCTGAGTAACAAGCAGTTCTTGTTAAAAAATAGTTGTTTGAGTCTATATGCTTCAAAGTGGGAGTGGAGACATAATATAAGCTAATATTATTGTATTCTGCTATATTTTTGTCTAAGCATTGGATGTCCTATCTAGTCGATATGCTAAAAAAAATAAATGCATTTATTTGAATATCTTTCCTTTGATGAGTTTTATTATCAAGTTCTATTTTTTTATTTGACATATTTTATCATAAAATATTTTTCCACATTTGATTGTCATTGTTGTATATATATATATATGTATAATGCCTTTTGTGTTCCATCTATAAGATAATTATCGATTTTTCATTAAAATTGGAGCGTTTATGACAAATATTTAAAAATTTCCACAATTTTTTTTGCATACCTACCTAATCAAAATACGCTATATTTCGGTTTAAACCGGTTAACCTTTTTTTTTGCCAGAAATAAACCGAAAACCGGTTAGTTGGAAAGTCCGGTTAATCGGAAGCCCTACTCCCAATAGATGAAACTTGTTTAAAAATAAATTTTGAGTCATGTCAATATATCGTATCTGAACCCCTCTCATATCATCACCAAAACAGGTAACAATAACAGTGATTTACTCACAATTAGTCCTATCTTACCTTAAACTTCCATTCAAACTTTCTTCTTAAATGAAAGGTGAGCGAATAAGTGACAATTAGTTATTGTAGACAAACTAACGTTTTATGAGTGAGAACTCGTAAAGCAATTTCTCGGATATAATAAAATAATGTGAAATGAATGCATATGAAGCCGTAAGCTAATATTGATTGTCATTTGTTAAATCAGTTATTTGAACTGATTTTAAACACTGTCTTCTTCTAGCCCTATTCACATCACAAAGCTAGATTCATAATAACAGATAAAAGTTTCACAATATTCGAAGGGTCTGTTGTCAAGTGTTGGGAGTGTTTACTGGTTCACTATTACTTAAAATGAAAAATCATGGTTAGCTAAAAAAAGGACATTAAACATGTCATTATAAAAAGGTTAATACGTTGTTTTTTCTATACAGCTAACGGTTTCCTCAATAGGATAGAATAAAATTATGAAAGATATTTTAATGACAAGATTATCAAAGTCAAAATACTTTTTCTTTTATAAATAAAGACAAAACCAAAGGTAGAATTATACAAAATGCATGTTTGTCAAAAAACCAAATTCTTTCGCAAAAAACTGCTATGGGTTTTTTAGATTTTAGCAGGTGTTGAGACTAAACAATTTCAATTGACAAACATTTCTCGACGAAACGCTTTTGTAGAGATAAACTAAATTATAATGTCTGTATATATAAATTAAAAATATTGACCATAGACGGTAAAATATATTCAGTATAACCTTTCAAGAAGATTGTTTACTGTCTATGGTTATTCCAAAGTATCGCATAATTCGTCGTGTATTCACTTTCTATCCAGTATTTAAAAATGGACATAAAACTGGAACCAGTCGACGAAGAATATAATACAGATGGTCAATCGGTAAAAGAGACTTGGTTCGAAGTGCCCATAGAGTCTTCGGGCGCCCAGGAGAATTTTAAGGTTATCTTATTGTCAAATCTTGTAGTTCAGTAACGCTAAGTCATTGTCTTTTAAGGTTCATTTGACAAAGATAAGTAAGTAAAATTAATGGGGCAAAACAAAATCATAACTTTCACGAAAAAGGTGAGGTTGAGTAACAAGCAGTTAACTTATTTAGAGATAACTCCATTAGGAAGCCATACGGCTCCGCATTAGAAGCGAATATAGATGGAAAAATCTCAAAAAAAAATATATAAATAAAACAATAATATGTTCTAATTCTTGTTCCACTCTTGGCGTTATCAACTGCTCATCTTCTTGATTTTCATTCTCTCCTATGGCACCTTGCATCCCAAAATCATTTATATTCGACATGCTTTCGGTTGGGATCTCTTGATCCTTTGTGAACGAGAGTAATTCAAAATACCATAAAGATGTTGCGTACATCTCCTCAGTTCCTCGTCTGCTGGCGCTTTTCACGTGTGCCTATTAAAACCAACCCGTTTTATGGGCGCCTGATACTTTTACGGGCTTTTGTTTTACGTACAGGTAAACTGAAATAATTAATTAAAAGTATTTCGTAAGTAAACAGATAAAACTAATGGTTTAATTCATAATTAAATTTGCAATAAGTTTACTCGTAACAGTGCTCCTATCAAATTAAATATAGCATGAATACACTGACAAACTCGACTTTCTATCTATATTATCTTATGTTTGCCTGATAGTAAAAAGTGATTTTTTTCAAATTTTATACAATTTCAGGCAAACTTATGCGTTAAGTATTTTCAAGTTATACATTAACGCAATACATAATTGTGTGACACCAACCTAAACCGTTGGAATAGCAAAATGTCCAATTTTCATTGTTATTTCACTTTTCTTAACCAACTTTTATTTGGGAATGATGATGGCTAAATTATGCAGCTAAAAACAAAAATGAATAAAATAGTATTTTCGATGGATTATGATCGTATCTTCTCTCTGCGTCAAATATAAACGAAAAACATCAAACTTCATTTTTTAAATAAAAACAATGTTTACTTTATTTATAAAACAAAACAAATTAATCTGACGACGCTTCTCAGTCAGAAGAGAGGCAAAACACGTACCACAATACGAAACAAAGTTATCAAATTGGATGGTATACTATTTTATAGCAATAGTTTAACTTTGTGTTATTTAGAATTGATATTATTTTTTAACCATTCTTCAATCAATGTATTTGCTAAAAAATGTGAATCTTACCTTTTTTCGATTTTTTTATTAATAAATCTCCATACACATTTCTCATATTGAAGGTGTGAAATCTCTTAAATTTATAAGTTAATTATCAGGTTTAGTTTAAGCTTAAATCATGATAATTCACATTTTTTTTGACTAGTAAATTTATGAATCAGCTAATTAGTAGTATATACACTCATTGACGATCGCTAGACGAAATGACATTACGGCTAAGGTTAGGTTAGGTTAAGTAAGATATTATGTCGAATAGAAAGACGGCAAAAATTACATTATGACGTTAAAGTTTTTGAGGTTATGTGAAGTGTCAGATGATAGTAAAACATAACAACTGCGTGATTACGCGCCCACAGCAGTAGAGAGATGAGTGCACACGTGATTATTTTAAGGTTCGTGAACAATTAAACAACGTCTGCGTAGTTAATGTAAACATTGATTAATATTATTTTGTTATATAGTGTTAAACTGGACATTATATACATTGATTAGATAATTTAAAAATTGACTAAGTGTATATTTTTTCTTATTAATATTTTCCGGGGAAACAAAAGTGACTTTTTACTATCCTAAAATGTTGGCAAATCTGTAGATTAAAACATTTTTTTTTCTTTTAGATAAAAGTAATGTTAAATATTCTTATTCGTGTTATCTAAGTATTTTAATACAGTTTACATTGTGTTGTGATATCCGTTGAATAACTGCCGTTTTTGCTAAACAGGACTATGTAAACTGCCGCTTTTGTAACTAACATTACAATTTTAATCAATCGAAAATCTTCATTTTAGGTTTTTTTCAATTTAATTACGGAATTGAAGTTAAAACGGCGGAAATATCTAACTCATTTTCGACATAACACGGAGAATGCCGTATTTGTTTCCAGAACCCTCATATGTAAACAATTATTAATTTTACTTTAGTTGAAGAAAAAAATACATTTGCAAGTGTATATTATACATTGTGTATGAAAGCAATTGACGAACATTGACACTGGATTAATTCGTAATATCCCATTGTACTAGATTAAATAGAACCTGATTCATTCACCCCAAATAATAAATCCCTTTCAAGGGGATTTCTAGTTTTATGCGACCGTATTTAATATTGTAGGGATTATAATTGTCTGGCGGGTATTAATATAACTATAATAGCTACGATACAGTGATTTTCTATCAAATCTGAATACCGAAGGCATTCGAAAATGTTTGAAACTTTGTCAAAGGAGAGCAACTATTCATCAAACAATGTTTTATTTTGTTTAAAATTTTCATATCAAATCAAAGTATTAATTAATTATTTTACCTTTTAAGCACAATAGAAATTTCTCTGTATCTGTAACAGTCTTGTTGGATAATAAACCTATAGAGAGAGATTGTTGATTTTTTATTGTCTATTACATATTGAGCTTGTCATTGTTTTTTTATATCAAATTTTTGGTGAACTTACTTAAGTTATCCAGACAGTTACGGAAAAAATAAATAAGAGTGTTCATTTAGAACAGTTGCATTTTTTCAGAATTAGATTTGATTATTCTCGAAAAACACGTATTAACACATTTAAAAAATTCGACCAATGGATCTAGGTGTTATACATACATGTAAAAAGTGTTTCATACGAAATGCATTTAAACATAGTGCTGGAAAGAGTAGAGTAGGACAAATCTCGGTGACATCTAAAGTGAAATTTCAATATCTTTCAGGAGTGACATAAGGAATAAGCTGACGATTTATTAGTGAAGTAGTCGAAATAACCAATAATTTGACTAAAATCTAACGGAAAAAAAATCGATAAATAAATCGACAGTAGTTATTCAACAGAAAATAGCAATGCAGTTTTGATGAAAGTCGAAGACCAGAGAAACAAAGACTCCTTTTCCTTAATAAAAACTCAATACACTCATTGCCAGCATTGTTAACTAGATAAGAAATATAATTTAACTTCATTTAATTCACGTAAAAATTTGAATCAGTTGATTTCTAGACATTTTAATTTTGTGTTATTTTTGAATCACTTATAATTTAAAAGGTAATTTCTTTTCAATGTGAATTTTTGTTTACACCTTTTTATTTCAATTTATTTTTGTATAAATAGCATTGTTAAATTATATTTCTTATCAATTGACAATGCTCGCAATGAGCGAAACCGGTACTGACCTATTAAATAAAGTGGAATAAAGTACAAAGGAATATTGTGTTTTTATTAATGTAATGCCTTTCCACCAAGTATTGACACTGAATACCCTTAAAACTATTTTTCCTTTTCTTCTATTTGCCTTTTATTGTGTACAATAAACACCGAATTGAGTTTATATTACATATTACAAATACACAATATTGAATATCATCGCCGTCAAATTGTATCGTGTCTTTCCGGTCCATCTTTCAACCACCTTTGTTTGATATATCAACTTTATTACTGCCTATTATATTTTGATTTCATAGCTTAACATGCCATACGATATCTAAAGATTGTTGGCTTGAAATTTTAATTACAAAAAGTTTTCAAGAATGTATTAATCATCCACTATACGAAACGCAGTTATTTTCGGAGGACATTATAATTAAAAAACTCTTCGTTTTTTATGACTTAAACGATCTCAGTTACGGTCTTAAGAAAGTTTTTAAACAATATTTAATAAACGATGAAATTTACAACACTACTATCACTTTAATTTTGAATCAGTTACGAGAGTTATATTTAATTTATATGGTATTTCAACCGAAGCAGTTACAGTTTAATGCTGCTTTGCCTAAAAGAAATATAAAATATATATTTAACAAATTTCTTGAATGTTTTAGCTCAACCTTTGACGAAGTATAACAGAACTTACGCATTTTCCTCTTTATATTTCTGACGTTGGATACTTTTACATATCGATGGCTTAGTTCAATAGAACAATATGTCAAAAATTTGATGGTTTGTGTTACACTACACATTATTTTAGCATACATTTCTTCTATATTCTCACAGAAGTACAACTAGAAAAATAACTAGTTTTCTCTCGATAGGCAGATGTTTGCATGAAGAAAATAAAGAAATATAAATAATCTTCTCTTCTCTAAGTTCCATATAAATAAAAATGAATTAAGTTGAAATAAAATTCACTAAAAATATGAGACAAATACTAATTATCATTTTTTTACAACTCAGATTAGATGTTTCAAAACTTTGTTTAGCCATATCTCAAAATTACCAATTTATAGTTAAATCACTATGGAACTAAGCCATCGATATATATATGTACATATGTTCTAAGCGTAGACATTTTAAGAATATCAATGATTTTTAAAGATAGTGTTATTTATATCCTATTTCTTTTTTTTTTAGTTCATTTTATTTTCTGATAACGCCAAGAAACCAGGGCTGTGGAATAGGAGTCAGTGGTGGTTCCTGAGTCGGAGTTGAAGTCAGATTCGGAAAAGTCCTATTTTTTAAAAAAATATTTGATGTTGTGTATTCAAACCACAATAGTTCATAGTGTTTCCACTGCATGCTAGGCTAACTAAAGATGATCCGATGATATACATATATATATATATTGACATTACTCGCGATTTATTTTCGGAGCGAGTTTCATTTATTGTTTGAAATTTCTACTATTGTTCACGATGTTAAACCCCAAGAATAAATCCCCACTAATAAAAGTCATTACGACAAATACCGCTGGCCTAAACTTGGAGTCCACATGTAGGTAGTTATTAAATCAAACATCGCCCTACTATCACGAAAACGTTTATTTAAGAAAATTTGCAATCACGAACTTATTACATAGAATATTTAACAAACAAAATTTTGAATTATTACAATACACAATAACTATTACAAACCTAGCTTGCTCACACGATTTTATAAATGTAAAATAAAAAAATGACGTTAAACTCTGCGCAGAGAACAAAATGGAATTTAATTTTCGTCGAAATGGAAAAATATTATTTCTTTCATCTCGGAAAAAAACACAAAACCACAAAAGAAAAATAACTGCAAGTGAATTTACAACTAAATGTCTCTGGAAGTATCCTCCAGAGACTGGGAAGTCTCCCAACACACGTCAGGTGCGGATGGTATCCCAAAGAGCATCATCAGTGTCTTTTCATTTTTATATGGGGAACTGTGGAGCCTAGCTCCAATCTCCCTTTCATCTTTGGTTTTGGTTTTTTTTTTTTTTTTAATGTTGTGGACCCAGGTTTTTTATTCTATTTATTTTTTTAGAATTGTTTTGTTTTGGGTTTATCTATTGTGCTTTTTTTATACAGAGTGATAAGGGGGTGGGGGAGAGGGAAAAGGAAGGTCGCATATATGCGGGGAGGGGGAGTGAAGGGTAAGAGGAGGTTACAATTTACAGTTATATAATATAAAAAAGAAAGTTTATTTTCTTTTCCTGTCTTCTTTTCGGCCGCGCGATTGCGGCAACCAGGCATGTCAGTGGTGGGATCGGAGAGGAGCTAGGGCGGTTTTAGGAGGAGGACTTTCCTTGGCCGCGCTATGTCAGTGTGCGGGTACTCAACGTAATCGTTGAGTAGGGCTTTTATTGTGTCGTTTGGATGGTCCGTCATGTCGCTGTAGAATTTCTTCGACAGCTTCATGACGTGATCGAGAATTGGCTCTGTGTTAGTGTCTCTATGTAACGTGGTGCCTCGCACGAACCAGGGAGCACCTGTCATCATGCGAAGCGCCTTGTTTTGTATTGTCTGTAGTGTCTGGATATGATGCATGCCTGCGTGTGCCCATATTGGGCATGCATAGGTCATGATTGGTCGTGTTATCGCGGTATACAGTAGTAGCTTGCTTTTCAATGCGAGTTTACTATTGTGTCCTAGCATGGGATAGAGTTGGCCCATGATAGTTGATGCCTGTTTTTTTTTTGCAGTTATGTGACTGCTGAAGTTAAGTCGCGAGTCTAAGGTGAGTCCAAGGTATTTAACCTTTTTGGCCCACGGGATGTTTGTGTTGTGCATCCGAATGCTTTTAATATTCTTATCATGTCTGTTAGTTCTGCGACTGAAGGTCACTGCAGTACTTTTTTCCGGATGGATCTTAATGCGCCATTCGGCGCACCAGGCGTGTATGTCCTCGCTTGCCTTTTGTACAAGCGCGGTGGCTCTGTTTCTATTTAGCGATCTTGCTAGGATAGCTGTATCGTCGGCGTATTGTGCAATGATTGTTTCATTGCTGCCGGGTATGTATGTTGGAATAGGAATATCATGAGTATAAAGGTTGTACAACAGGGGTGATAAGGCGGATCCCTGAGGCACACCTGCTGTTGGCGTTCGCGTCGTCGATTTTTCGCCGTTAACTTTCACGCGGAAAGTTCTGTTTGACATGAATGAGTTTATTAGTTTAATCATCGGTTGTTCGAGACCGGCCTCGGAAAGTTTAACAATCATACCTTCATGCCAAACCTTATCGAAGGCTTTGGCTATGTCTAGAAACAGGCCTGTAGTGAAACATCGGCGGTTAAAGCCTTCGGTGATGTATTCAACAACTCTAAGTAATTGGTGATTTGTGGAATGTTTGGTTCGGAAGCCGTGTTGCTCATCCGGTATGAGTTTTTTTTCCGATACAAATTCTTCCAGTCGGGATTTAATTACACGTTCCAAAAGCTTACCCATCGTCGGGAGTAGGCTGATGGGTCTGTGATTTTCTGGAATTGCAGGTGGTTTGCCTGGTTTGGGAATGAGAATGACGTCCGCGGCTTTCCATGCGTTCGGAAAGTGTTGGACGAGTAGGCATGCATTTATGATCGATTTGAGTGCTTCGACACCGTTCTCGGGAAGGTGTTTAAGCTCGTTATGTTTTATGTCATCGTTGCCGGGGGCTTTACGATTCAATAAAAGTTTGATTCTAGTTTCTATCTCGCCCGTGGTTGCGGGTTCGATAGATGTCGCGGATGGAGATGTTGTGATCTCTTCAGTGATTTTAATGTATTTAGCGGATATGTTTTCTATGCGGTTTTTAAGCGCAAGGTCGTTGGGGTCGAATGCATTCGGAGAGAATTGTTTCTCGAGTGATTCCGCGAAGGTTTCTGCTTTTTCCGCGGCTGTATACACCGGGCCATTCCTTCCGTTAAGCGGTTGAATGGGGCATTTTTTGTGTCTGATTGCCTTGCTGAGGGTCCAGAAGGGGTCGCCTCCTTTTTCCAAACCCATGAGATATGTGTTATAAGAAGAATTTCTGTGTTCTTTTAACAACATTTTGATCTCCGCGATGAGTCGGTTTTTGTGCGTTCTCGCTATCGGATTGGCACGTTTTTGCCATTCCTTTGCTGCACGGTTTTTTTCCCTGATTAAGTTTTTAATTCTAATCGGGATATCGGGTCTATACTCGTTCGCGGGAACGGCGGTCGTGGCGGATTCTTTCGCGGCGTGAATTGAATCCGTCAGATCGGTAATTGCTTTATCAATGTCCGCCGCGCAGGCGAGATTAATTGGGCTATGAAGGTTATTTATAATGTGTGTGCTGTAGTCTTCCCAGGATACTTTGGTCCTGGTATTATTCGGCACAATAGCGAGAGGATCTAGGGGGTCACCGAGGTAAAGAAGGACCGGCCGGTGGTCTGAGTTTAGTTCGTTCACGACCCTTATTTGCGGTGTATGCGACATCGCGATTAGTAACGCAAAATCAAGCACATCCGCTGTGTTTGATTGTGTGTGGTATATTGTTGGCACAAAAGGAGCTGATATGACGGCGTTGTTATCGAGTGCAAACTTGTGTACCATCTTTCCGCGGGCTGTTGTTCGGCGACTGTTCCATGCTGAATGTTTTGCATTAAAGTCACCTGCTATGACGGTAGCCGGTATGTCGTTCGTTATCAGACTGTCTAAGTCTGCTGTATTCAGGCGATGATTTCCTGATCGGCAATAAATTGAAACTAATTTAATTTTGCCGGCGTTTTTCGTGTTAACGCATATCGCGGTTGATTCTAGCGGACAGGAGTTAGGTCTTGGCTGTTGAGAGATGGCACAGTGGTCAATGTGTGATTTTATTATGATTGCGGTTCCGCCGCAACGCGCGTGCAATCGATCGTTTCGATGCGTAACGTAATTCGCAAAGTTAAGCGGTGTCGCGGGTTTGAGATGCGTTTCATTGACGAGTAGGGCGTCAATGTCGTGTGTATTAAGGAAATTTTGCACCTCGATTTTATCGTGTTTTATTGATCCGTTGGCGTTCCAGAACGCTATCTGTAGTGAAGTAGGTCGTGTTTTAGCGCGAGCCATAATGGTGTTGGGCGTTGGTCGCTTGTATGGTTTCGCATACGCGAAGTAGCGTTGCCTGACTGGTTGCAATGGACTCCTGGAGAGTTCTTACGAGCTCGTCCAGAAGCTGATCACGCGCAGCCACGCGTGGGAGTGGAGGAGGTGGGAAGGCGGTACTTACATGCCTGGTTGTCGGTCTCAGCTGCGGAGTGTCGGGCACGGTTGCTGCCCATGTCCTATTTTGCGGTCGGGTTTGGTAGTATTTTGGTGTCGTCTGGGTGGGTGTCCATTGGGAGTCCTGTTCGACCCTCCAGGGTAGTGCTGGCCAATCACTGGCGCGGTACGTTGGCTTTCCAGCCCGAGGATGTTTCGGGCAACCTTTGTAGTTAGCGGGGTGTGGTCCTGTGCAGTTGGCACAAGTGGCTGGGCCATCCTCTCTATTTTTGGTGCAGCTTTCAGTGTGATGATCTTTTCCACATTTGACGCATCGTGCTGGGGCGTGACATCCAGACTGGGAATGCCCATACATTTGACAGTTGTGGCACTGCCCCAGTTCTGTCTTTCGTCTCAGCGTTTCCGCTGAGACATTGATGTTTCCTAGTCTTCGGATGTTGAAGGTCTTGCGGCCTTCTTCCGACTTCTCTACGTCCAGCAGCATGAGTGTGAGCGGAGTTCTGAGAGGCCCCTTTCTCATGCGCTGGACTCTTTGGACGGGGTGGCCTTCCTCTTTCAGGAGCGCCAGGATTTCGTCCTCCTCGTAGTCCTCGGGGATTCCTTTGAGGACAATCTTATAGGTCTTTTCGTCCTGAGTTAAGTAGCAATGGAATGCTATTTTCCTCTTGTCCAGGTAGGATATAGCTTTGCGGTATATGTCACTTGTCTCGGTGTTAAGGCGTATTGTATCTTTTTGATCTGTGGCGGTGAATCCTTTGACTCCTGCCAATTTTAGGTCCCGCTCTATTGTGATAAAGTCCCGTTTGTGATGAAGGATTATCGGCGGAATCTTATCGTTTTTTTTTCCTTCTGCAGGGGGTGCTGGGTTTTTCGGGGTCGGTATTACCTGGATGTTGGGTGTTGTTGTCTCCTTTTTTTGTTTTACAGCAGTGACGGCTGTGGGTGACGGCTGATTTCTTTTTTCTCTTTTTCTGGTGCGTCTGGCAGTTATTGTTTTTAAATTTTCGCTCCGAGGCTCTTCGTCTTCTTCGGACCTCATTTTTCTCTTTTTTTTCGGTGTTTTGGAGGCGGTGTTGTTGTTGAGATGGTCGTCTGAGTCTGTATCGCACGTCATGTCCTCCCATGCCATGTCAGCTATGGGAGTGTTTTTTTCATCTATAATTTTTTTCAGACTATTTGCCTGGTCCTTCTTCTCCGTGTGTGGTGAGAAGGCAAGCGTAAGAAGTTGGTAAAGTGTCAGAAGCGATTCTACCGATATCAGTCCTTTTCCATCTTTTCCTGAGTGAAGTAGGTCATTGATTTTAAATAATACCGAGTTAGGGTTGGTCTCATCGGTGATTTCAATCGGTTCCGTCGCTTTTTGAAATTCCTCCGGCGTTAGTACTGTTGATAAGTCCGTATCGATGGTCGAGGCGGATCGGCTGTAATTATGTTCCATTTTTATTGTTGCAATTTTTCTTCGGGTGTAGAAAGTCGGTGTTGGATCTGTAAAGTTGTTGGTCGTACGGGTTACAGGTGTCTAGAAGCGGTGGTCAATGGTGAATAGCACGGTCGGTATGATGTCTACAATCGGTGGTCAAAGAAGAATAGCGGCGGTCGGTGTGTTTTACGAGTTGAGTATCGGCGAAGGTAGCGTTAGTAGCGAGGTGTGTACTGAACGGCTGACAGATCGGGAATGTGACCAAAGAGCAAGGAAGAAAAAAACAAAAATCACCTCGATATCGAAAAACAATGTTGCCATTTAAGACCATTAACAATAAACAATAAACAATTGATATTACGGGTTGCCTGATAACAAAATTCAAACACAATTAATTTAGCTACACATTTTTTTTTAAATCCTGCCAGTTTTCCTCACAAAAGTGGTTGTGGAAGCGGGTGCCAATAAAAACCCAACCTTGACAATATATATATAAGTTAAAATGGAATGATTAAAAAAAAAATTGGAGTTGGAGCCGGAGTCGGAGTCGTCTTTTTTCACACGACTCTACAGAACAAGAAAACATGTTGTGCCACGTGCTGCCCAATAATATGTGCTTCTCAATTATTCTTGATTACACAATCTCATATTTTTTTTAAAAAAGAATCTCAGAATCCTGTAAAGTTAAACGTATTATAATATCAAATCTGCATAATATTGATATTAAAATTTTGAATGAAATTATTTACTAAGTGATGCAGATACAGAGTTTTTGCATAATAAAAGTTATCGCCACTTGACTTCTTCCTTTGAAGATATAAGAGGAATAGGCACGCGCCAATATCCCCTTGCACCCCTAACAACTTATGACACCCAAATATCAAAATGCGGAACTGCAATCTCGGTATAAGGGTGGTGCAATGTTTTTTTATTTAAATTATTTTATAAAATTATTTTGTTGTATTTCGACGAGAGATAAAATAATCAGATGGCCCGCGTCACGTCAATAGGCAATAATGGCTAATACGAAACCACTGAGAGAGTGATTGGTGTAATTTTTTTTACCACGTCATGTTGAGGTATTGAATCATACATCTTTAAGTAAAAATACCTTTTTCTATGCTATATATTATAAACCTTGTGGAACTAAAAACTTTTCTACTATGATATAGTTCTACAGAGAAAATACAAATTCAATCAATAAAGTAATGTAATGAAAGTTATTTTGGAAGATTTATTTCAGACCTGTCTTAGATAGAAAATATTGAGAGACTGGTATTATATCGACTGTGGAAAGATAAAAGGACGTAACACAGAGTTTTTTCAAAATAGGTTTTTTCCGATAATCACAATGTATCAAACTTGATACACGTTATATCGAAAGGATGCAAGCTGCAAATGCCGAATTAGTATCTAAATTTAAATCTATAATTTCGTTTTTTTAATTCTCTCCTATATGATCCTCGAAGGCTTTGTATCTTCTTTTGCCACAAAATCCCTATTGGCATCACTGATGCCTTTTGCTTTGCAAAACTTTATCATTTGAATATGGGCCTGATCACGAAGATTTCGATTCCTGTAATCTAGGCTTTCAATCTTCCATAAGCATGGATGCAATCTATACACTGCAATGAAATTTTTCGATCACGTGCGGACATCCATGTTTACTTATTGTAAATGACAGGTAAACGATACGGTTATTTGAAAACAAACCGTCCTTTTAATGCAGTTTTATTCGTATTTAAAATACAGTTATATCTACATATACAAAATCTTTAAAGTGTCATTAAATCCATCAATATTCTTAAAAGAAAAACGCACAATCTGAAAAACATACGAATTTTATAGGACATTAAAGTTCCATCTGAATGTATATTTAAAAAATATTAGAAACGATTTATTCTTTCATTTGCGCCTAAAGATGCATAAGTGTGTTTCATACGGGTTTTCTAGGTGCATGGAACGAATGTAGCATACCTAAGAGAAATTATATTTTTTTAGTATTAATGCACCAAGGTTCGACCTGCAGATTTCTTTCAGACATTTAAGAACATTTGAAAGCGTCGAACTGCAGTTTCGTCTATTCTAAATATGCTAATAGAACAACGACATTTAAATAAAATTAATATTTTAGGTATAAATGCTTTATATTAATAAAAACACAATAATCCTTTGTACTTCATTCCACTTTATTTAATATGTCAGGACCGGTTTCGCTCATTGCGAGCATTGTCAACTGATAAGAAATATAATTTAACAATGCTATTTATACAAAATTGAAAAGTTATACACAACAGTTGGCATTGAAAAGAAATTGCCAATTACATTAAAGTGATTCTAAAATAACACAAAATTAAAATGTTCAACACAACTAACATATAATTAAAAAGTCATCCCAGATTCATAAATTCAGAATGCGATTGAAAGTAATTACAAACATAATTGAAATTTGGGAAATTTTTGACAAAGTGATAAAATGCTACATTAATAAAGTGAATATGCTTAATGATATGAATATGCTTAATGATAGTTTTATGTTTTCCCCGCTTCCAAGTAGTTGGTGTGTTCATTCATCACTTAAACAAAATCGACAGCCAGGAAGATTCTGAAAAACAAATTTTTCAAAGACCATATCAATTCTAACAAAAGAAATCTATATTTTTTTTTTTAATTTATATTAAAGAATAGTTAACAAGGGCTAATGCAATGGATAAAGTAACGTGGAACTAGCAACAATTATTTGATCGTTTAAAAGATCTAAATCAGGTAAAAATTTGAATCTATTGATTTCTAGGATTTCTTGCTTGTCTAGTTTGACAGACTTGTTATTTAAATGTAGAACTTTAAAGTTTCTACCAATATCGAAAGTGTGTTTATTTTGAAACAGATGGTTTCCAAATGAAGACTGTTCATCCCCTTTCGTAGCACAATTCAAATGCTCTTTGATTCTAATATTAAACGATCTACCTGTTTGACCAATATATTTGGCGTTACAGGAGTCGCAATTGAGTAAATAAATACCGCTTTGGTTCAAAAAGTTTAATTTATCTTTAGAATTAACTAAAACATGACTCAAGTTGAGTGTGTTATAAAAGGTTACATTAAATTTATTTCTATCAATTTTCCTAGCGATTTTTTCTGTAACTCTACCCAAGTAATTTAATTTAACCCACTGTTTTATAACAACAGGTTTATCCAACACCAGGCCAGAGCTAACATTTAAGAGTGCAAGTTTTTTAGTTTTTTTAAATAAAAGATGATCTATTATAACCATTGTTAACTGCTATTTGTTTAATGGTCTCTAATTCTAAATCAAAATTTGCTTTAGTCATCGGAATCATTAGAAGTCGATGAATAAAACAATGGAAGGAGGCTAATTTATGTGAAATATGGTGTCTAGAAGAACTACCAATAATATTGTCGCTGTAAGTCGTTTTTCTAAAAACTTTGAAAGTATGACGATTATTTACTATTTCAATTGTTAAATCTAAAAAGTTGATTTTATTTACACCCAACTCCATGGTGAATTGGATATATTGATTAATGTTATTGATATTATTTAAAAACTGGGAGAGTTGTCTCTCAGTGCCACCTCAAAGAACTAACATATCATCTACGTACCTGTACCAGTAGATGACATTACTAAAAAGATCTTAATTGCAAATTTTAGATTCTAAAAAATCCATGAAAAAATCAGCTAAAATGGGAGACAGCGGACTTCCCATTGCTAGTCCATTCAACTGTTGATAGATTTTATCGTTAAATTTAAAAAAGTTTCGATCGATACAACAGTTCACTATAGATTTAATATCTCTAGTTAGAAAGGGATTTAAATTTTTTCTATCTATGAAATCTAAAAATGCTATTTTTAAATCCGGTATTGGGACACTCGTAAATAAACTAACTATGTCGAAAGAAACAAGTTTTGAATTTACTGGCACTTTAATGTCTTTAATTTTTTCTACTAATTCAATTGAGTTTTTAATACTAAATTTAGGACTGAAATCTAATTTATGTCTAAAAAGTTGGTTCGCCATTTTTGCCAATTTATAAAAAGGGGCTGATTTGAAAGAGACTACCGGTCTTAAAGGGGTATTAATTTTATGGATTTTAGGTAGTCCATAAAGTCTAGGGCACTGTGGGTTCATTTGTTTATAAGTTCTTTTCATACGTTCCGTAGGAAAACATGCATTGGCATCGTTGATAACTGTTTTTACCGTTTCTGAACTTGATGTAGTGGGATCCCGTTTAAGGATAACGAACGAAGGTCCCGACAATACATCATCCATTTTTTTCACATAATCACATCTATCAATGATAACCGTTGTGTTACCTTTATCGGCCTTAGAAATAACCAAATTACTGTTTTTTATTTTTTCTTTAATCGATTTTAAGGCACGCATTTCGAATAAATTATTATTTAAGTTAGTTGTTGTTTCTTTCTTCAAAATAGTAGAGCAAAGATATTTAGTGGCCATATCCGATTTTATAGCAACTTCCACGTCAATAGCAAGATTTTCTAAATTATCCGACGTTAATTTAGTGTAAAGGCAATATTTTAAACCTTTATTAAGTAAATTTATTTCATTTGAATCAAATTGAATAGAAGACGTGTTCACGATACGTTCAGCGAAAGTAATTTTTGATTTTTCAACCACCACACCATCAACATCCTTAGATTTATTGACAAACGACAGACGATTTAATTTTTGTTTTTGATTTAAAAATGTTTTATTAACTAAAATTTTAATATCAAATCTAATTTTACAATCTAAATTATCAAATTCTATGGCATGAAGTTTACTAGTAAGTAAAGAGTGAATATGAAAAACGTATACACTCACCGAATCTCTGACGCTGTACCATTTCTTCGTTTCGGCTTTGATCCATGTCAGTTGGGCAACCTTCAGAGCTTTCAACGCGGCAGGAGAATTCGACTTGGTTTTTAAATTAACATATTTTGGCACAATATTACGACGTAGACATTCACGATTAAACCAAATATGTTGCGACGCTAAACACTGCATTAATTTATATTTCTTATAAAGGACAGTAAGTTTAGCCGTACTAGCTTCATTGATCACTTTTAGGGTGTTCACTGTCAATACTGCTTTAAATAATGCTTTAAAAAATGCTTCAATAAATGCTTTAAATAAATTTCTTTTTAATCTAAAATATCGATTCTATAAAAAGTTACATAGTCTGTAATTGCTTCTCATGCAGTTTTATTTTTCATGTGGAACCTTGTATACCCAAGGCGACGAAATAGAGCATAGATTGAGAGGCGATATCTATGGCTCACCTAAACGACGGAGTGGCAGTGTGCAGACCCCTATCGGCCTGTACACGACGGCGTGCCGACCTCTCAATTTTGGTATCAATTTACATGACACGATATCCGACACACTCTGACAAACGTCATCGTGTCCTGGACGCCGGAATCCCAGTGTGCGGGTCCCTATTGTCTTCAACTTCATATTGACTATGTTCACAATAAACATACCCTGATTATAGTGTCCATGACTTATTCAACTATTATTTTTCATTTAAAATACATTAAACTGAGATCTTATCGCTTTATTCTGTTGGATACAATAAAACAAATCCGTGATAATTTGTCGGTAACGAAATAATATAGGGCCAACAACTGATGCAATTTTATATTGTCTATGTTCACGTTGACGACAATTCATGATTATATTGTCTATGTTCACGCTAAAAAAAGTTCTGCGCCATTGCTTCCGTAACCCTTTGTTGAAGTCCCAGTTGCGAAAGGAACAATGGACATCAAGCTCGAACCACTCGAAGAGGAAGATGATGAAGGGAGATATTCGTTTGACTCACATCCACAGCCAGCGGATTCCGCGAACGATTTTCAGGTTACCTTTCTGTCATTTTACCACCATATAATATTTAAATATATTTATGTACAACACTCGGAAGGTTAACACCTCCGCGCCCATGGTAAAGGCATAGCCAGTCGAGCCATTAAAACATTCAATATTTTCAATAATTATTTATCATTTTTGGTATTCCTAGAAAAAATAGTTTTACATCCAAATATAAAAAAATAAATTCAAAAATATTACCTGTTTTGCACGAAATCATTGATATTGTATTTCTCTAATCGATTTATCGATCTTCAAGTGTTAGAATGCGTTAGAGATATACAAATTGAAATCTGCAAGAAGAAAAAGCATCACAAAAAGCTTAGAGCGAGACAACCATCAATTTTGGTAAGTTAAACAGAGAACGCGATATTTTCATCTTCAGCTAAAAGCAACATGTTTTGTGGGTTTTAAAATTCGATAATGTCAAAAATTCCTTAGTGCACAAGAGATCTTAAAAGTTTGGCGTATTCTTTATTACCATATTTTATGATGCCAAATATTTTTATTTGTAAACATGAAGAGAATCATAAAAACCTATAACTTACTGGCTGATGTTTGACGGCTTAGCCTGCAATGAAAATTAATAAATTGGTATAGAATTTTTCGCTTAAAACTATATTAGTAGAAGCAGAAGATATGCCGAACTATTTAATGAACATATTTTTTGTCATATATTTTTGGTGCCTTGCTTAGGGAAATAAATAATGAATTGTGACAAACAACCGTTTATATTTCATTTAATGTAACCGCATATTACTGTTGACTGTATGAAAAAATGAATCATTGATAGAACAAATGTGTTTTTGTGGAATATAAACTGAAAAAAAAAACAAAACTTGAAAAGCCATTTTTCATTGTATGATCTTGCTTTGTTAGGCGTTGTCATGGTGATGTCTTAAAGATTTATATATTTTTAATAACTATTTATTTATAACAACAAAATAATTTAAATGTTTGAAATTATTAACGAGCTGCTGCTTTTGATATGAAAATCCAGACAAACGATTTTAATGAAAGTTTTAAATAAAAAAAAAATCATTTCTTAAAGTTCAAGCGGGTAAGATTATTTCTTACCCGGGTCACTGCGTGACTCAATTCGCTCAATCCTTGAATAACGCAAACGGGCTTACACTTTTCACGAATTTGGCATTTTTTACCGATTCCGTGGAATAAGCAATTCAGTGCTATATATGTCAATGGCTCAATTTGACTTTCATGTGTGCCCAGTTACAGTCAACCTAACTGTCATGGCCGACAAATGAAAACACGTGATTAGATGTTTTAGAATTTGATTATTTGTGGCGCAATTAGTCGCCTTTTGCTCGGGAGACTCTAACTTGCATTTGTCGCACATTTATTCAAAAACCTCTCTCGAGAGAATTACCTACTTATTCTTCCCAGATACTTTTTTGCCAGACTGCAGCCTGGCTCTCTTGGGACCACTTTACCCCACAATTCATCTTCGGACACTGCGTTTAATGCAAAGATACAAAATTTTATAACAACCTCAATTCCCACTACCCTTGTGGTGACAGTTCATCATCAGCATCATTTGTAACCAGGGGAATGACCAGTATGAGAATCTTTAACTATGCCCGTAAAGCAATAACATATTTCTTTTTTAAACTAGATTTAAGGTGGGTTGATCACAAGTTTCTCAGTGAATAATATGAAGAACTCGTTGTTATTTTTTTCGATAGAAATTCAAAAAATTTACGTGAGTTGTAATCATTACCCTTAATTGTGCATTTTATATTTCAGTTTGATTCTTCGATACAAGCAAAATGTAAGAGGGAAGAAAGTCTGTCGCCGATTTCTTCTGCTGCTGATTTATCTTTGCCTTATCATGAAATTGATATCGTCGAAAACAATGTAAAAGAAGAACTGACGAAAGGAGAACTCGTCGCCGTTATATTCTTGGAAAGGAGAACATTCCACGAACGAAATTTCGCATGCGGTTTTTGTTTTCATATATTCTCATCTGAGCGATTGCTTAGACATCACAATTTAAGTCATTATTGTGAGACAAAAAATGTAGAAGTTTCTTATGAATGCGAGAACTCATTGATAGATAGAAACGATGTTCAACAACCAGGCCTCAAACCTTATAAATGTGATCAATGCAAATACAGCACGACAAAAATGTCTGATTTGAAGCGACACAAATTTATACATTCAGGCGAAAAGCCATTTAAATGTGATCAATGCAGCTACTGCACGATAAAGTTGTCTAATTTGAAGCAACATAAATTGATTCATTTAGGCGAAAAGCCTTTTAAATGTGATCAATGCAGCTACAGTACGATAAAGTTGTCTGATTTGAAGCAACACAAATTTATACATTCAGGCGAAAAGCCTTTTAAATGTGACCAATGCAGCTACAGCACGATACAGATGTCTAATTTGAAGCAACATAAATTGATTCATTTAAGCGAAAAGCCTTTTAAATGTGATCAATGCAGCTACAGCACGATACAGATGTATGATTTGAAGCAACACAAATTAATACATTCAGGCGAAAAGCCTTTTAAATGTGATCAATGCAGCTACAGCACGATACAGATGTCTTATTTAAAGCAACATAAATTGATTCATTTAGGCGAAAAGCCTTTTAAATGTGATCAATGCAAATACAGTACGACAAAAATGTCTGATTTGAAGCAACACAAATTTATACATTCAGGTGAAAAGCCTTTTAAATGTGATCAATGCAGCTACAGCACGATAAGGATGTCTTCTTTGAAGCAACACAAATTAATACATTCAGGCGAAAACCCTTTTAAATGTGATCAATGTAAATACAGCACGAAAAAAATGTATGATTTGAAGCAACACAAATTAATACATTCAGGCGAAAAGCCTTTTAAATGTGATCAATGCAGCTACAGCACGATAAAGATGTCTTCTTTGAAGCTACACAAATTAAAACATTCAGGCGAAAAGCCTTTTCAATGTGATCAATGCAAATACAGTACGACAAAAATGTCTGATTTGAAGCAACACAAATTTATACATTCAGGTGAAAAGCCTTTTAAATGTGATCAATGCAGCTACAGCACGATAAAGATGTCTGCTTTGAAGCAACACAAATTTACACATTCAGGCGAAAAGCCTTTTAAATGTGATCAATGCAGCTACAGCACGATAAACATGTCTACTTTGAAGCTACACAAATTAAAACATTCAGGCGAAAAGCCTTTTACATGTGATCAATGCAGCTAATGCACGATACAGATGTCTAATTTGAAACTACACAAATTAATACATTCAGGCGAAAACCCTTCTTAATGTGATCAATGCAGCTACAGCACGATAAAAATGACTGCTTTGAAGCAACACAAATTATGAAATTCAGGCGAAAAGCTTTTTACATGTGATCAATGCAGCTACAGCACGATACAGAAGTCTAATTTGAAGCAACACAAATTTACACATTCAGGCGAAAAGCCGTTTAAATGTGATCAATGCAGCTACAGCATGATAAACATGTCTACTTTGAAGCATCACAAATTAAAACATTCAGGCGAAAAGCCTTTTAAATGTGATCAATGCAGCTACAGCACGATAAAGATGTCTACTCTGAAACAAAATAAATTAATTCATTTAGGCGAAAAGCCATTTAAATGTGATTAATGCAGCTTAAGCGCGGTGCAGATGTGAAATTAACAGTGTAAGAAACGGAAAAAGCGAAGTGATATTCGTTTTTTCTTCCTTTGTTTTTTGGGACACGAAGCGGACACAACGCTTCCCGGTGCTGGAACCTAGTTCCTGTGACCTTAAGTTTAAGAGTCACTTGTGGTTTTTTCCTTTCTGGTTTTGTGCGATGCGTGATTCATAGTATGGCGTATCGAAAATTTCTTCGTCCGAGATGGAAGGAATTATTTTTTTCCATCTCGAAAATAGTTGAAATTATTTTTTGTCGTCTATCGCGCGCAGACTTATTTCTTCTTTACTTCTATAAACTTGGTCAGTTGTGGTGTTGTTGTAGTAATGTTAATTATATTTGTTTAATTTTGGTTGATTTGCAAATTGAGTGATTGTCAGTTCCCAATAAACACCTCCGTAACAGTTGAGCGATGTTTTCCTTATTCTTCCTACTTATTGTACCTCGACTCATCATTCAAACTGCTGTTGGTCGCGAGATTATCAAAGTCAAAATACTTTTTCTTTTATAAATAAAGACAAAACCAAAGGTACAATTATACAAAATGCATGTTTGTCAAAAAAACAAATTCTTTCGCAAAAAACTGCTATGGGTTTTTCAGATTTTAGCAAAATTGACAAGCATTTCTCGACAACAGGCTTTTGTAGAGATAAACTAAATTATAATGGCTGCACATATAAATTAAAAATATTGTCCATAGACGGTAAAATATATTCAGTATAACCTTTCAAGAAGATTGTTTACTGTCTATGGTTATTCCATAGCATCGCATAATTCGCCGTGTATTCACTTTCTACCCAGTACTTAAAAATGGACATTAAAGTAGAACCAGTTGATGAAGAATATAATACAGAACGTCAATCGGTAAAAGAGACTTGGTTCGAAGTGCCCATAGAGTCTTCGGGCGCCCAGGAGGATTTTAAGGTTATCTTATTGTCAAATCTTGTAGTTCAGTAACGTTAAGTCATTGTCTTTTAGCTATATTTTACAAATATATGTAAGTTTGGATTAATTTTCGACTTAAAAATGCAATTTCTATAAAAATTCGATTGATGCAATTAGTGCAAACAATAAATACAAACGTTCGAACAAAGGAAACTACTTTCGGTGGATTCGTCGGTAACTTTGTGAAAGTTCACTGTAATATAAAATTAAAAATAATTCAGATTGTTGTGTGTTACAATCGTGTTTCGCCTCTTTCAGAGGCATCCTCAGACAATCTTGCTTTCACAAATGCTAGTTTTAGTACAAATGATTTTAATTTGACTATTCGGATATATATATTTTTGTCGCCCGCTGTGGTCTAGTTGGTTGTGGTCATTTCCTCTCCTCTTATTCCTCTGACCCTTCAGAAACTGCGTAAAGCAATAGCGATTAGTCAACCACTAGTCCTGTTTTACTGTTCACTAGCCAAAATTTAAGTGCTCCATTGTCGTTTTCATCATCATACAGTCTATGGTCACACACTACACGAGAAACCCTGATTATATTGTCTGTGTCAACGCGGGCTTAAGTATTGGGTAATAGCTTCCGTAGCGCTTTACAGAATTTCGAGTTGATAAAGGAACAATGGATATCAAGCTTGAACCAGTCGAAGAGGAAAATGACGCAAAAGGACATTCGTCAAATGAAGATTCGTCCGACTCTCCCGTACAGCCAGCGGATTCCACGAATGATTTTCAGGTTATCTTTCTGTCATTTTACCACCATGTAGTATTGTTACGTACCTTTCTGTAATTTAACTACTCATTGTTTTCTTAAAGATTAGCAAATCTCGTAAACCACAATGCAATTATCATAAAAGCTATATTGCTGATACAAAATTCTTTCGTGTGAATCAAGGAAACTTATATTTAATATGTTTACGATATAATTCGTCGATCACATTAAAGTTTGCCGTATGTTTTTTTTGCTAAAACATAACATCTGGTCTTTTTATTACTAAATTTGTATTTACTGTAAATTTTCGGCCTTTCCTGATTGTTAGGATTGATAATTGGACATTTTGTGATATATTACATGGCTGCATTGTAGTAAATGACATTTCATTGATTACCATAGACGAAAAGTAGCATCATATAATCAATGTTGTTTCGACATTAAATAAGGCCTAGATATGATTTTTAACATATTGTTTTTGTCTTCCATTATGAAATTATGCTATCAATAAAATCTGAGGATGTCTCCAAACACTTGATCATCAAAGAAGAGGCGTTTGTTGGTGCTTGTGGGGTGAAAAGTGAAGATTATTTTTATTGCGTTGAAAGTTCATCTTCAGAGAATGTGAGGGAATATAAGGTATTAGCAATTTAATCTTTATTTGATTAATACAAACGTATTTACTTTTTATAGGTGCATGCCGGATCTCAAGGGTTCAAGTCACAAAACGAACAGCATCTTTTTGAATTCTGTTCGATGGCATGGCTGTTTGTTATATCCAAAAAAAATCTCTTTTTAGTATAGAGATTTAATGCACTTGTCGAATTTAAATATTTTAGTTTCACCGATTTTTAACAATTAAAATTCCCTGTCTATCATCATTCATGTTTAACACTTTGATTCGTTAAAAATGACCACACCATTAATTTAATCAGCAATATTAATTGATTCTCAGAAAAAAATTTCCATAGCCATTTAGTAGCCTTGGGTAAAAAAAGGTCCATGTGAACGGTCCTTAAAACGGTTCAGTAGAAGCAATTTTTATGACTTTCTATCCAACTCTTTGCAGATATCACGCGTTGTGCAACAGAAATCGCTTAATGGGCCAAATAAAATACAACCGGTATATAGTGGGCCGCAAAAACAACAAAACAAACAAATTTATTAAATAATAATTACCATGATAGTTTTTTTTTTATTTTAACAACAGCAAAACAATTATGAAATTATTTTATGAAAAAAATAGATATATTCTGCTGTGTTTGGATTCCAGTTCACGAAGATTATTCTTGAAACTGGCGATGCTTCAATGAGTGATTTTTAATAAAAATTAACTACCGTAGCAGCGACTGACATTACATGCGACACATTCAATACTTTGGCTTAAAGATTTTCGAGGTTGTGAAAGCAATGGCAAATGAACATTTCGAAATCATTTGAACCTTTTCCCGCGGCTTTTATGTGTTCGAGAATTGAATTAACAGCTCCTACATTTTTTCCAACCATTGAAAGGGCACCATCTGTAGTATGAAAATTTTCAAATCGATTTGATGACCTTGCGTGCAATTAATGACAGCTTCTTTAATTTCTAAAATTTTGAAAAAAAAAAAATTTTTTTATCTAATCTAGCTAATCACTTAATTTCGGAAGGACACGTGCTTAATCAGGAACAAGAGATAAAAATGTTACACCCAAATACGGACAGTCATAAACTCCTTTTCCAGGAAATTTTGGAAATCAATAGAGCACAATTGCATAGTCTTCCGATTTTTAATGAAATACTCAACCTACCTGGGTCTCCATTTTTGTACCCTATATAAATATAATCATAAAACCTTTGCCGACAAACAAATAAAATATAGTTCTTGAAACTACTTACTTCTCAAATCTGTGGGCATTCCCAGTAGCTTATCCTTTTCGCAAGCAATGGCTTTAAACTCAATGATACATTTATTTCTTATATAAACACGAAACATTCATTTAGTAAACGTCAGTTCAAGTTCATCCGTGCACTTGAACGCCTGAAGATGCCGAAACGCGAAACCCGAGTCGTTAGTGACAAAATCTGTGAGAATCTACATAAGTTGAACAATTCAAATTCCTTTCTTCGTTTCAATTCTTCTTCCATAGATGATGAATCTGTTTCTTAATTTATTTAGAATTAATAATTGATACTATCAAACAAATGTAAAGCTGCATTGTGTCACGTCAATTAATAAAGAAGTTGATCATCTCTGCACCTCAGCATTTAATCACATCGTTTTGAAAAGTTGTTCTTTCACTGCTTTATATGATTGATTGTTATTCAATACATTTGTTTCCTACTGAAATGACAGTTAATTATATTTAAATAATGTGTTTATGCATACATTGTCATATTTGACTAAATATTAAAAAAAAAATGTTACTCGAATGTTTACAGGGATTTTTTCTTTGTGATACAAAATAAATATTATTGATGCCTAAATTGTGTATTTTATATTTCAGTTTGATTCTTGGAAACGAGCAAACGTTAAGAGGGAAGAAAGTCCATCGCCGATTTCCTCTTCTGCCGATTTATCATTGCCATATCTTCAAATTGATATAGTCAAAAACAATGTTAAAGAAGAACTGAAGCAAAGAGAACTCGTTGCCGTTCTAGTATTGGAAAGGAGAACATTCCACGAACGAAATTTCGCATGCGGTTTTTGTTTTGGTATATTCTCATCTAAACAATCGCTTAAACAGCACAATTTAAATCATGATTGTGAGACGAAAAATATGAAAGTTTTAATTAAATGTGAGAATTCTTTGAGTGGTCAAAATGATGCTCAACAGCCAGGCCTAAAAACTTACAAATGTGATAAATCTAGCTTTAAAACGGCGTGTTCTTTTATTCTAAAAAAGCATAAAATGGTACATTCCGGATTGAAACCGTTTAAGTGTGATCAATGCAGCTTTAGCACGGAACGTTTGTCTTATTTAAGGCAACATCAGTTTATGCATTCAGGCGAAAAACCATTTAAATGTTACCAATGCAGCTTTAAAACAGCGCGTTTGTCTTCTTTAACAAACCATAAATTGACACATTCCGTACTTAAACTATTCAAATGTGATAAATGCAGCTTTAGCGCGATACGGATGTCTATTTTAAAGCGGCATAAACTAATGCATTCAAGTGAAAAACCATTTAAATGTGGTCAGTGTAGCTTTGAAACGACGAATTCAACTCACTTAAAGTATCATAAAATGACACATTCCGGACTAAAGCCATTCAAGTGTGATCAATGCAGCTAATGCGCGATACAGATGTCTCGGTTGAAGCAACACAAATTATTACATTCTGGCGAAAAACCATTTAAATGTGGTCAATGTACATTCGAAACGGCGCATTCGTCCCATTTAAAGAATCACAAAACAATGTATTCTGGACATAAACCATTTACGTGTGATCAATGCAACTTTAGCGCGACACATTTGTCTAATTTTAAGAGACATAAATTAATACATTTAGCTGACAAACCATTTAATTGTGATCAATGCAGTTTTAAAACAGCGCATTTGACTAATTTAAAAAACCATAAAATGATACATTCTGTACTAAAACCATTCAAATGTGATAAATGCAGCTATAGCGCGATACAGATGTCTAATTTGAAGCGACATGAACTAATTCATTCCGGCGTAAAGTCTTTCAACTGTGATCAATGTAGCTTTGAAACGACGAATACTTCTCACTTAAAGTATCATAAAATGACACATTCTGGACATAAACCATTCAAGTGTGACCAATGCAGCTATAGCGCGATACTGATGTCTAGCTTAAAGCGACACAAGTTTATACATTCTGGCGAAAAGCCATTTAAATGTGATCAATGTAGCTTTACAACGACGCAATCATCTCGTTTAAAGAAACACGAAAGTGTACATTCCGGACTAAAACCATTTTAATGTGCTTTATTTTTGGTACATTTTGTTCCATCCGCATTTTTTTAAATATTAAATCACTTATATTAATTAATGCAGTTTTATTTGCATTTAACATACGGTTCTATCTGATTTAAAAAAATATTTTAATTCTCTACAAATTCATCAATATGAAAAAAAAGAAGATTTATAAAGGGAATTAATGTTTAACCTGATCTGTGCCGTGCGGTATTAATATGGCCGTACACGGAGGGCCGCGGTTTTCTTTCAAAAAATAAATCCTAATAAATATATATTTTTGGACATATCCTAATAGTATATCATATAGACTTACCATAAAAATACACGATGCGCCATTTCCGCTGACATTTATCCAAAAATGTCCGAAATAAATGATCCACAAAACTTCAGGGTTGTCACACAAAATTCACACACGGAAAACACAAAACACACGATCGTATATCAAAAGTAATTCTATCATATTAACATTGTATCCTAAAAACATATATAAAATACGGCGAACAGTTTAAAACAAATTAACAGTCTTCTACCGTGTGGTATGCCTCAAAACAAGGTTCTACGCAAAGAGCCACTTTACATTGTTTGCACATATACCTAGATTCCTTTCTTAGTTTTTTTGATAAACAAACCACACATCTCGCAGCTGTATTAATTTTTTTCTCACTTGGAGGAAATTTCATCATAAAATGCCTTTCTGTGAGGCGGGAAGGCAATTCAGAATGTCTTTTTTGTTTTACAGATTTGGTAGGCTCAACACATTTATATTCATGAATCAGTTGTCGAATAACTTCCAACTGAAATTTTTCTAGCGGAATCCGTTTTGCTGTTTTTTGGCATAGCAGTGTATGAGCATTCAATAACGAAAGATCCATTAGGTGGAAAAACATTTTTTTATACCACCTCATAGTCTTTCGCGATGAATGCACGCTTGATAAAATCATGTCCGATCGGTCAACGGCCCCCATATTTTTATTATAGTCTTGGACACTTTCGGGCTTTATGATGGCTTCATTCCGATGAGTGGTTTTTCCTGTGTCGGTGAGAATAGCAGGATGAAGAGTTGTCAACATGGAAACATCCCTTTTATCCTTCCATATTTGTGCCGAAAGAGTGTCCGTATGAAAAGCTTTCATTTCTCCCTTCTGTAACTTATCAGTGTGCTTGGGCATTCCTTTACGGTTTCTCCTTACGGTACCACAAGCATTTGTTTTCCGGTCATGGAGCTTTTGAAACAAAATGGGACTCGTGTACCAATTATCCACGTATAAAGTATGTCCCCGATCCAAATAGGGTTCCATTAATGTCATTACTACACTACCCGAAATACCAACGTGTGGATGTGGAACATATTCCGTTGTTTTTCCAGTATATATAATAAAATTTAAGACATATCCAGTTGCACAGTCACATATTACAAAGAATTTTATTCCAAAACGGCTTGCTTTTGATGGAATATACTGACGAAATGACAAGTTACCTTTAAAAAGCAGCAAACTTTCATCAATGCATACATTCATGTATGGATACATACATTGCGTGAAAATTTTTTTAAAATGTTCCACAAGGAATCTTATTTTGTATATTTTGTCCCCAGCTACCTGCTGCGTATTGTCGCTGAAGTGAAGCATGCGTAAAATTATTTGAAATCTATTACGGGACATGGTATCAGAATATATTGGTGAATAATACAATATATCTGTAGACCAGTGGTCCTGTATTTTGTTTCGGGAATTACAGGGCATCAATAGACACACAGCAAGAAACACGTATAACTCTTCCACTGTAATGTCTATCCACTGTTTCAATCTCCAACTTAATTCACTGCATTGATTTTTAATGTATATAAACTGTTTATTTGTTTCAATTGTGATGAAATTCATGAGAGAGGTTGTCATAAACATCTTGAAAAAATCTGATTCTCTATTCCCAAAATTTTCAATATCCGCTCCTGACTTTGAACTTTCGAATGAGTTAATTTTAGGAACAAAATCACCTGTTTCCCATTCAAAAACCGGTTCAGACTCATCAATTAGTGGTACAAGTTCATCATTAGGTGCTGATTCGGGAACATTGGAAACCAAGCCTTCTTGTTCCTCGTCTTCAAAATCGTCGAAATCACTGTCATCGGATTCGGCGGTGAAGCCAACGCTATTCATCAAATCTTCAGTCAGTTCTGCATTTTCAGATGTACTTTGTTGTCCTTCCATTCTCAGGCGTTAAAATAGTAAAATGTAAAAAATCAAATATCCAGGAAACGTAAGTTGAAAAAGATATATAAACAATCGTCAAAAAAGTTACGACACAGGAAAATCTTATAAAATAAACAGACACTCACAAACAACGCAGGTTATAAAGTTTTAAAACACAAAAAATCATTTGGTAAATAACGAAAAAAGACGTAAATTTAAAAATAAACTGTTAATGTATCTAGTTATAAAACTGTTGTAAATGAAATACTTAACAAAAACGATATTCTGGCCCACAAAACCAACTAAGATGTGTCAAACATGAAAACAAACACATAACTGACCATTTTTCCAGGATCATTGTTACTTGCAGTGAGTATTCAGAATAGAAATAATTCCCCGTTTATAAATATAATACTGGACAAACATAACGTAAGAATAAATGGGAAGTCCCGGTATTTCATTAGTCACTAATAATATGTATGGCGTAACCCTATATAGTAGCGCCGCATATTAACAAGACACGAAAACTTTTGTCGATGTCAAAAAATCGATGTATTACAGATTAAAATTCAATATCCTTCGAGTTCAAGTATTACAACACAATCTCAAAAGATGTCACTATATGCGAGTTAAATTTAATTATTTAAGAGAGGTACTGGTGACTTGTAAATTAAGTACAAAGGAGAGCGTAATATTACGCGCATTTTGTATGGACGGCCCCTTGAACACGGACTTGTAGCGCGTAAATATACGCTCTGGGCAGAGATCAGGTTAATTAATTTGTTTTCCTTAAAAATTCACTGCACTTTTTAACTCTTGCGGCTCGGAGACTTGAAAAATACTTCTCATCCGATGGGTCGTTAAGGGATCTTCATTATTGGCCTTATTTTTTATGAATTTCAACAAAACAATAGTCTCGAGGCTTTAAAATATATCTTTGCATCATTCCTTTTACATTTTTTTTTTTAAAAATCCGTGGTTTTTTAATAAATAATCATATTTTAAGTTGCGCGTAAAAAAGACGTCATCCCAGCACACATGAAATTGCAACTGACGCGTTTAGCTCAGCTATCTTACGAACGATCGCCTATCGCGGGCGCTTATCGCCTTATCGCGTATTTATATAAACATTTAAAGGTCGAAAAACCTATGATATAAGAAAACCTTAATTATAAACATTGTGGGTATTGGGGTCGCATTTCTTGAGCTTAAAACTGGAAAAGTTAACAATCTCTTATGGGATTCATTTCAAGTAAAAAAATTACAATTTAAAAAACCTTTCTTGACTGGTCATGTCTTTAATGTTGTATTGTTTTTTTTGTACTTCAAGTGCCTCGTGTTTGATGTCAATAGAATGTTCCTCATTATTATTATGTTGACTATCGCTGTCATAGGAGTTGTCAATTGCATTCGAAGACGCGAATGCATTTTTCGGTTCTTCTTTGATATCCATTAGATAGATATGAACACCGTAGACTAGTATACCCGAGCTCGTTTTAAAAAACATTGCCATAGACAATGACGCTTATCAAATTCTTAGATAGAAAATTAAATTGATGCGTTATCAACTATAATGAACAAACATTGTTGGTTTATAGCACAGTTTATTTGTCTACGTTTCATTGATTTAAATTCATGCAATTCTAATTATTGAACGAATAAAAAGACTTTTTATGAGACAAAGTTAATTTTATTTAAAAAAATACTCAATTCCAATTATTTTAATTTGCAGTCCATATTTAAAAAACATGGATGAATTATCAGTAAAAAAATTAATATTTTTACATAATTTCATAGCTCTGTTACTATTATTTTAGATCTAAACATACATTGAATTAATTGTCTATGCTAGAATGAAAAAGCATTAAGCAATATTGTCTATGGTAGTTCTAGTATACTGTCTGTGGGTAGTACTATACGTTATAAAGCTTATTCTTTGATTTCAATTGACTGAATCAAAATTCTCTTCAAAATGGATATCAAAACAGAACCAGACGATGAATCACTGTCGACATATGCATCAGAGAACGCGTATCATTGCGATAGTCGGCCAAACAATGTAAATGCTATCTGGAATGAGCAACAGTCGATTGACATCAATGTCCAGACGCCCGTTAAGCAGGAAGAAACTGTTGACGAAACAGATCACCTTGAGACTAACAAGGTAATTCTAGAGCATAATTCAGTCGCTCAGATCTTTTAAAATCAAATAAAACATTGTTATAGTTGTAACGTGGTTAACACGTGTAGCCATTACGCATGCTTATTGAGGTTATGACCGTCGAGTTTTCTTTGAACGCAAAGCTTGTCGTTAAGTAATTTTTAACGCGTTCAAATTAATACTTGCAACTAGTTTATATGTTTGTATGTTTATGTATATTAAAGATCTGTCTTGAAAAGAAGCATTTTTTAGGCTAAGATTAACCGGCTATTATAGCTTCTGCTTCTGAAGTAATGTTCAACTTTCACTTCTTAGCGATTGCAACTCAATTTTAAACGTCACTTATTTAACCAGGGGTGTCCAACTGAAATCATCCAAAGGGCAAAATTAAATATTACATGTCTGATGTGTCACTCTTTTCCAGATTTCCGATTTTTGTGTCATACTATAATAACAGCCGTCTCATTCTGCCCGTTCGATACAATATTAATGGCCTACATTTGTTCTGTTTTTACCAGGTGTACGGTACTGTCAAAAAAAATGTGAAATATAGAAAGTAGTAAACCTCAAAAGCTTCAATTAGGTCCTAAACTAAGCGAAGTAATTTTTTGTCTTCTTTGTTTATTAGAAGGGTTTGCGTTGAAGTCCGTGCAAAATGAATAATAGATTATATATATCATCTGGACCTAATCAATAAATGTTTTAAATCCTAGACATTCAACGGAGATGAAAAAAACTTATTGGCACACCACCAACCTATATCAAATATTTTCATGCATTTTCATGTCCGCTTCTCATGTGAAGCATAAAGTCTCGTTATGAAGGTATCTCGATAGGAGTTTGTCTATGTTCGACAAGGCTAGAAAAGGACTAGTGGTAAACTAATCTTTCTCTGACCTTATGAATCGGAAGGGTGGGAGATAATTGAAAATATCAATGCCTTCGAACAAAAATCGATAAATATATTGAAAAAAACGCTGTTCGTGCTAGAACTACAACCCATGACAAATGATACGATATTTTGTTTTCTTTTTGTTTCAGTTTGAAACTAGTAATACCGATTCTGAAGATCCTTTCAAACCACAACCGATGACTTTGTCTCAGAATGATTCATCTCCGACACCTGATTTAAACTTACTGCAAATGAAAAATGAACGTTTACCGCAAGAGGTAGACGTTGTAATAATGCTTGAGAATTGTGTTTTCTATGAGCAAAATTTTGTTTGCAGCGTATGTTTTGAGACTTTCCCATCAGCGCGTTTACTTCAACAGCACGTGATTTTTCATAGAAAAGCGAAGTTTCATTTGGAAACCAGGTTCGTAGACTATTAGGCTCATAAGTTATCCATCATTTAAGCAATCACACATATTTGTCATATGTCATTTAAATTTAATGAAAGCAGATTGACATTTGCATGAACACGTTTTTGCCTTTGCACTCATATTAGATTTACCAAATTAGGGTTGCTAGATTTCTAGCAATTCAATCCGAGACACATGTCCGATTTGTCCGAGACTTTCGATTACCAATTTCCCCAAGTATACAGCTTGAACAGTAGCGGCCGTTCAATGTGAAATTTGATCAATGCACCCCTTGTATATGCAGGGGTGGCTATATTTTTTTTAATAATATTCAAAATAACATTTGTATCATTCTCTCATTTTACATTCAATAAAATAAAATATTATTCTCTAAAATATTTATTATATACAATAAATTCATTAAGCCATAGTCAATGAAAATAACTAAATTTAATTCAACATACATTGTTTTTGTTTTCATGTAACAATTAAGAGTGAAACTTGAAGGCGATTTGTCAATAGAACCGGACAATGACTCGGTGACATCAAACAACGCTGATAACTCCTGCTGCATTAATATGAATGAAAAACAATCCATTGACATCAAACACGAGCCACTGGCGAATCACGAAGGCGCAATCGACGATCAAGATCAACACGACTCCCAAAAGGTAATCTTTACGTTAACAGTAAATCAAATGGAATATTATAATTATTTTCACAAAAAAGTCACCATATTTAATGAATGCTGGAAGTTAAACTTTGTTTTATCAAATGCATGTCAATTAATATTGAGTTTACTTTTCAGTTTCAAAATACCAATCTTACCTGTCCAGGAATAAGTGACCCGAATCCTAAAAGCTTCTCTCGGAATCAACTTGCTTCGACGCGTTTTATCAACGAACAATCTTTTCAAGGAGAAATTTTACAGCGCGAAGTTGAAGCTGTTGTATTGATGAAAAATGGCGTGTTTTACAGGCGAAATTTCGTATGCAGCGTTTGCTTGGATATATTTCCTTCACTATATTTACTCAATCGACATTTGACTCTTCATGGGACATCAAAATCCGATGGACAAAGGTTTGCTTAGATTAAAAGTTCAAAAAGCATAAAAATATAGTTGGCAATTTTTCCTTTCATCGATTTCAAACATTAACTGTTGAGATGTGATGAAGTAAGCCTCAGATTTGCGCTTATTAAAAATCACAGCCTAGAGTCTAGACCAGGCGTGGGGAACCTGTGACTTTCTGGCTACTCTGGTGCGACCTTCTGGCTTATTCTGTAATTCTCTAAAATTTTGTTAATTCGTAAATTCCTAAGATTTTGGAATAAAAATTCCTGGAAGACTTTAAACAAAAAAGGTCCCACGCTGGTAATTTTGGAAAATTTGCAATTTTTTTAGCTTGAGAAATTAGCATGAAACTGTTTTCGGGCAAAGATTCCCGAGTCAAAGTTTACTGCGGCCTTATGTCGAATCAGAAAAATGAATGCGGCCCATAAAACAAAAAGGCTCCCTACCCCTGGTCTTGATAAAACTGTTTTATTTTGAATTTGCGAACGCATCTTTTTTTCATCTTTCGTTCCCTTTATGAAGGATAGCTTATAGTTCTCAACTTTATAGTTCCTGTTTCCCGCCAATCGCTTTGCTTTCCCCCATAACAACCAGCATCATTCAACGCTGCAGAGTTCATCCTATGGAAATGACCCGACGGTCGTCCAAGGCTCCGGATCCACCAGTCGGTAGAAAAGGCACCCAGAATAAAGGCTTTCCGGAGGCCTCCGCAGAATTTAACCCAGCCAGTTTCAACGTTTCTCTTTAACCATGACTTGACGATGTCTTGTTTTTTCCGTTCACTTAACTAATGTTTCCTCACAAAACCAAACGCTCTTCACCGAATACCTGAGGCAAGTATCTGGTCTCGCCAAGCCTTTGTCAAAACTCAGTTAATGCAAGCATTGAACAATTGGCAATTGATTTAAGTCGTGTACAGCTGTGCTTCCCAGACAATTTGCACTTTTTTCTTTTGCTCCACCTTTCATTTGTCACAGATTTTTCATATTAACCTAATTTCTATCGGATAGTTGATTCAAAAAATGCCTTAACTTGTGTTTACCGGCGTTGTCGTTTGATTTTCGTTAAAATGATTTCCGTTCCCAGTAAGTTTATCAATAAATCACAGATGTATATTCTTGGAGAACAGAAAGTTGAGATGGCAGTTTGTGATTAATCTTTTTTTTTTGTTTTAATATAAAATTTCAGTAAGAAGGTTAAAATGCAGATCAAAATTGAGCCAGAACATGAAATTTCTCCATCAAAAAACCTGGATGGTATTAAAAGTCAACAAAATAATATGAATGATATTTTGAATGAAGATCATTCCATCGACATCAAATACGAAGCAGTTGAAGTCCATGAAAACGTAATCCAGCATGAAAATGGTGGTCACCAGTCTAGAAAGGTATAAACAAGACACTTATTAAGGTATCAACAATATAATTGTATCTGATATCTTGTGATATTACGAAATGATTCAATAAATATGAATCTTTTATTGAGAGTGATTCGCTGACGACATATCTCGTCAATTTTACGTACCGAACAAGTGAACAAATTATTTCATCCATATCTTATTTAATTAATAATTGCATATCGACTGTGGAAAAGAAAAAGGACGTAACCCTCTATTTTCCAAAACAGCTTTATTTTCGATTATCACAATGTATACAACTTGACACACATCCTATCAAAAGGATGGAAGCTGAAAATGCCGAACAAGTATATAAATTTAGCTTTTAAGTAAAAAATTGTAAAAAATTAAACCAAGAAAAAACACTGAAATAAAGTTTTTTCCGAGACGATTTCTTTGATGAGACTTAACCCTCATTTCCTTCTAATCGAAAATAGAGGAATCTACTAAAGAAATTGTTCGTCAGTGGTGTATTCCACCATTAATATGTTCGCCATCAACATCGCCTGCTGTGGCATAGCTGGTTCAGCTTGCTGTATCCATCACGCATTCTGGGGTTGATTTGCGGTACTATCACAGTGAATTAAAGAATTATTCAATTCAAAGTTGTGATCGAAGACTGGGTGTTTGTGATGTCGATCCACATTTTTTTCTCTTCTTCCACTAGTCCTGTTGTAGCCTTACCATTCCTTCCCTTCTACTCACTTTGGAACAAAAGAGGTTGAGTGACTTAGTAACAAACAGTTTTCGTAGAAAAAACTTCTGTTGAGATACTTCAATACAATACGAGACAATATATGTAGATAAAAGAATGTTTGATGCTGTGTTCGTTCCTATTTGAAAAACTCTCTATTTCTTTACAGGCAGATAAAAAACTTCACTCTCAGAGAAAAACTCTCAACTATGACCAACGCTATCATAAAACTGCCCTTATTGGTAATTGGTTTAAATGCGACCGATGCAGTCATAAATCTGCTCGTTCGGCTGACTTAAAAAAACATAAAATGACACACATCGGAGAAAAGCCTTTTGAATGTGACAAATGCAATTATAAAACTGTTTGTTTTGGTAATTTAAAAAAGCATAAAATGATACACACTGGAGAAAAGCCTTTTAAGTGTGACCAATGTAATTACAAAACTGTTAATGCAAGTGGTCTTAAAATGCATAAAATGACACACACTGGAGAAAAACCTTTTGAATGTGACCAATGCAGTTATAAAACTGTGAATTCTTGTAATTTAAAAAGGCATAAAATGTCACACACAGGAGAAAAGCGTTTTAAATGTGACAAATGCAATTATAAAACTGTTAATTCAGGTAATCTCAGAATTCATAAAATGACACACTCCGGAGAAAAGCCTTTTAAATGTGACCTATGCAATCATAAAACTATGAATTCAAATAGTTTAAATAAGCATAAATTGTCACACACTGGAAAAAAGTCTTTTGAATGTGACCAATGCAACTATAAAACGGTGAAATCTAGTAATTTAAAAAGGCATAAGATGTCACACACAGGAGAAAAGACTTTGAAGTGTGACAAATGCAATTATGAAACTGTGAATTCTAGTAATTTAAGAATTCCTAAAATGAGTCACACTGGAGAAAAGCCTTTTAAATTTGAGCAATGCAATAATAAAACTGTGAATTCTACTTCCTTAAAAATGCACAAAATGTCACACACTGGAGAAAAGCCCTTTGAATGTGACCAATGCAATTATAAAACTGTGAATTCTTCTTGCTTAAAAATGCAAAAAATGTCACACACTGGAGAAAAGCCTTTTGAATGTGACCGATGCAATTACAAAACTGTGAAATTAAGTGTTTTTAAAATGCATAAAATGTCACACACTGGAAAAAAGCCCTTTGAATGTGACAAATGCATTTATAAAACTGTAAATTCTAGTAATTTAAGAATTCATAAAATGACACACACTGGAGAAAAGCTTTTTGAATGTGAGCAATGCAATTATAAAACTGTTAATTCTACTTGCTTAAAAATGCACAAAATGTCACACACTGGAGAAAAGCCCTTTGAATGTGACCAATGCAATTATAAAACTGTGAATTCTTGTAATTTAAAAAGGCATAAAATGTCACACACAGGAGAAAAGCGTTTTAAATGTGACCAATGCAACTATAAAACGGTGAATTCTAGTAATTTAAAAAGGCATAAGATGTCACACACAGGAGAAAAGCCTTTGAAGTGTGACAAATGCAATTATGAAACTGTGAATTCTAGTAATTAAAGAATTCATAAAATGACACACACTAGAGAAAAGCCCTTTGAATGTGACCAATGCAATTATAAAACTGTGAATTCTACTTGCTTAAAAATGCACAAAATGTCACACACTGGAGAAAAGCCTTTTGAATGTGACCGATGCAATTACAAAACTGTGAAATTAAGTGTTCTTAAAATGCATAAAATGTCACACACTGGAAAAAAGCCCTTTGAATGTGACAAATGCATTTATAAAACTGTAAATTCTAGTAATTTAAGAATTCATAAAATGACACACACTGGAGTAAAGCCTTTTGAATGTGAGCAATGCAATTATAAAACTGTGAATTCTACTTGCCTAAAAATGCACAAAATGTCACACACTGGAGAAAAGCCATTGGAATGTGACCAATGCAATTATAAAACTGTGAATTCTTGTAATTTAAAAAGGCATAAAATGTCACACACAGGAGAAAAGCGTTTTAAATGTGACAAATGCAATAACAAAACAATAAATTATCACACACTGGAGAAAAGTCTTTTGAATGTGACCGATGCAATTACAAAACTGTGAAATTTAGTGTTCTAAAAATGCATAAAATGTCACACCCTGGAGAAAAGCCCTTTGAATGTGACCAATGCAACTATAAAACCGTGAATTTTTGTAATCTCAAAAGGCATAAAATGTCACACACTGGCTAGAAGCCCTTCAAAACTTTAAGCTAATCTATATATATAAAAGAAAGTGGGGTTTGTTACACCACGTATATCTTGGCTATAACTTGGCTGATTTTAATGATCTTTGATTTATTAAATTCGTATCCGCCTAGAATAGCAGAATAAGCATTAAAACATCGGAAAAATAACACGTAAAATAAATTATGAAGAAAATAAATGTCTCCATACATTTCGTTTTTTTGAAAAATACAAATGGAACGTGGACATTGTATGACACGTTGTATGCTGTTTTCCAGTAAATCCACTAGGTGGCATTAGTTGCATTTGCATTTGACATTTGTTAGCTAGCTGACGTGCCCCGCAATTTATCATGACTTTTTTTGAGTTTTTATCACTTTTCACTCAGTTTTCGTTACGATTAATCATTCTGGTGTGGAATTCTATACATATTTTTATGGTCCATCTCGAGATTCATGTATAATGGCAGGAACAGTGTATTTTGATTGTGGCGCGATTACTGTGAAATAATATTTAAACGATATTGTGCTTAGACTTCGCGACACTGTAAAACTACAACGAATATACGAAACACACTGCTCATATGATGCATTGCATTTAGTATCAAGTAAAATCACCACCTGGAATGAATGGATAATTGCGCACAAACGCGCATTGGAAGTAATCAATCGAACTATGAAAGATTTGCGCAATGACTCAAGATGTTTTGGGAGCGCACTGATTCTACTCTCTGGTGATTTCCAGCGATTGCTGACTATCTGTAACGGCCGTGTTTTTGTCGACGAATCGAACAGATTGATTTCGTTTCATGCGTTTCTTCATGCGCTGCAGTTTGTGAGTCAAGTTAGGAATGCCAACGCCAGAGTGTGGAATGAACGACGCTTTCAATCGAGCATTGAACCAATCAGTTCGAACGAATGTAACACTGTTGAAGCCCAAACGAAAGGAAGTGTACGATACGTTAATGAAGGTAATTGATGATGGAAATGGTGGCTTATTTTTCCTCGATGCGTTTGGTGGAGCTGGGAAGACATTCCTCATGTCATTGATCATGGCCACTGTTCGTTCGATATAAAATTGCTGTAGCAGTTTCTTCTTCTGGAATAGCGGCCACGTAGATAGAAGAATGCCGAACGGCTTATTCAGCGTTGAAATTGCCGTTAAACCTTCAAATCACTGATAAACCGACATGCAAACAGTCAGCAATGGCCAAAGTTTTGGTAGGAAGTAAAATCATCACCTGGGATTAGGGATTCTGAAGTCTCGGGTTTTTCAAAGTCCCGGGACACGAGACGTGATAAAGTCAAAGTCCCGGGACTTGGGACTTTTATTTCCCCTTCAATAAAATTATAAATTTATTAAAATTAAATATTTTTATGTATTTACTAAAAAGGGATGATAACGGTTCATGTATTGAAAAAATAACAATGAATTGGGTAAAATTATGACCGTTACTTCACAAATCACAATACAGCTTTCATACCTCTTTTGTCCTATTGAGACATTGGTAACTTTGTACAATAGTGAAAAACATTTGTAAATAAAACAACATCAGGTATGAACACTTAATTATAATATTTTTTAATTGGTTTTTGCTACAGTTATATTTTTAATACGATTATGAATTGATTTAAACAAATTTCTAATAACATAAATGAAGATATCTTTCTCCCAAACGTTTTTTAATATTTCGATTCAATTAAACTATTTTTTTTTGAGCGTTTTTTACGCAGTTAGACTTTTTTTTTCATGCGTACTTTAAAAGGGTGGCGAAAGTATGCGTTAATTAAAAAAAATACATCTTTTGAACACATTTATTTATTAATAATAAAAATATTAAATTAATTCAATAATAAAGTCACAACCTCAAATCATACATAGTATGTATGATTTGACACAAAAGTTAATATTTTATTTTTGCTTATCAAAATATGCTTTTAAAAATAGTAATGAATTTAATGACGAATCAGACAGCCGATTTCTTATTTTTGTAATAAACGTTGTTGCTCAGACACCAATGTAACTTTATTTTAAACCAAAGTTAACTTTTTAGGTCACATTAGCGATTGCTTGCATCCAATTTTTATTTGTTAGAATGGTTTTTTCAAAATTAAAAATGTACAATTTGGCTGTCAAAGTCCCGGGACTTTGTTGTTAAATGTCCCGGGACTTAAGACAGCAAAAAACCTTAAAAGTCCCGGGACGTCTCGACACAGAATCCCTAGTCGGTACATTACTTTGGTAAGTGTGTTCAAAATGTTGTATTGAAACTGTGGCCGCTCGGCCATAATGAATAATGGAGGCGAAATAGTGAAAAATATGTCGTTTTTCGCATAATTTATCAGCGTTCTTCGTAATAATGTGTGATTTCAACGCGATTATCAAGCCGTCGATAAATAATTTTAAACTGTGGCGTTGTTTTAAGCTTAGTTTGTGAAGTCTTGCGCCGAAATAATCCATGACTAGCTTTAAATAACTTCTATATATATCGACTGTGGAAATGGAAAAGGACGTTACTTACAGTTTTTTTTTGTTAATCACAATGTTTTAAACTTCATACACATTCTGTCAAAAGGATGCAAGGTGCAAATGCTGAATTAGTATCTCAATTTTGCATTTAAGTTTGAAAAATATGACTTTATAACAAATTAAAACCATAAAAAAGTCTGAAATAAAGGATTTTCCTAGACAACTTTTTAAATTGATATTAGATTATGTCAATTAAACCCCAGTTTAGAAGTCTCCGTGCACTTCAAGGTTGTGTATAATTCGTAATTAGCATATGGGCCAAAATCATCAAAACTAACGTCCTTTTTCCTTTCCAAAGTCGAGTCTTCAGGAAAGAGGGTGGAGAAAATTTTCGGACATCACAAACACCCAAGTGTTCGAACAAAAATCGATACTCGAAAAATCGATATGTTCGTACTGGGATTCGACCCCGTTAGATCCTGCACTGATGATAACAAAGCTTACCCGAATAATAATAGGACATTTTGTTTTCTTTTCGTTTCAGTTTGAAACAACTAATGCCTAATTTACAGATTCCTTTAAGCCTCAATTGAAGACTTTGTCTCAGAATTATTTATCTTTGACACCTTATATTAACTTACTGCACATACAAAATGAAAGTTCACCGCAGCAAGTGGACGTTGCTGTATTGCTTGTGAATGCTGTTTTCTATGAGACAAATTTCGTCTGCAGTGTTTGTTTTGATACTTTCCCATCATCGCAGATACTTCAACAACACGTGACTTGTCATGAAACACCAATAATTGACGTCAAAAACAGGTTTGTTTAATACTTTCGATGGTTTCGGCGGCAACTTTGTAGAAGTTCAACAAAGTAGGAAAAAAAACCCAAACTCCATTTTGTTATTTCATAATTTTAAAATGTTTGAGTCAATCTTGCTTCATTACTTAAGCAAACTTTGCGATAGTAAGTCTGAAGATGCCTCAGAAAGAGGCGAAACACGTGTCACAGTTAGTAACAACATACGTGGAATAATCAAAGTTAATTCAAAATTTCTATTAGGTTTGTTAACTTTTCCGGTTCTAAGCTCAAAAAATGTGACCCCAATACCCACATTTTCTTAAATATCTATTTCAATATGGGTATACAATGTTTATATTTAAGGTATTCTTATATCATAGATTTTTGGACCTTTTGTAGTTTATATAAATACGTGATAAGGCGATAAGCGATCGTTCGTAAGATAGTTGGAAAGCTCGTCGGTTGCAATTTCATGGGTGTGCCGGGATGACGTATTTTTTACGCGCAACTTTAAATATGGATTTTCATAAAAAAAAATGTACAAGGAATGATGCAAAGAAATATTTTAAAGCCTTTAGACTATTTTTTTTTTGAAATTCACAAGAATAAGGCCAATAATGAGGAAACCACTGGGGTCCCTAAACGACACCCATTGGCGGTGAAGTATTTTTCTAGTCTCCGAGCCGCGAGAGTTAAATGTTGCAAGTCGCTTGAAAGCGTTTCTATTGTGTTTTCAAACATTTACAAAAATAACACATATTTGCTTATTGACTACTGGTAGAACTCCATTATAATAATGTAAAAACGTTAAATTAAATTAAGTTAAATTCGAATTTGAATGAAGAATGGTCTTGAGTGTACGTTTTCACTGTAAAATAACTGCTGTTGCCGTATATTAAAAATATTTCTAAATCAATAGCATATTCTATTAATCATGCACACTTTTTGCATTTGTTTTCATGTATAAATAAACAGTGAAGCTTGAAGGCGATTTGTCAATTAACCCTCACAATGACTCGGTGACATCAACCATCACAGATAACCCCTGTTGCATTAATATGAATGAAGAAGATTCCATTGACATCAAACACGAACCACTGGTGAATCACGAAGAAACAATCATTGATCAAGATCAACACAAGTCTAAAAATGTAAATTTTACTTTTTTGATAAATCTATCTATATATATAAAAATCTCGTGTCACGGTGTTTGTCGTCAAACTCCTCCGAAACGGCTTGACCGATTTTTATGATTTTTTTTATGTATATTTGCTAGATATGAGAATCAAATGTTAACTATATTTCATCCCGCTAGGTGAAGGGAGTCTCGGTCCAGAATTTTTTTCAATATTCCGGACAATTCGTCGTTCCAATTTAAAACAATTGAAATGGACGTCTTTAAATTCAAATTTCCTAGCTTAAAACTGGAGCATCGTAATAATATTGAGAGAACTTTATTTGAAAGTTTGCATCGCTACGACGTTTTTTAAATAATCGAATATACTGATTCGAATTTTTGAAGCTATAGTTATAGGGCTGGGAAAAGATTTTTTGGAGCTGATTTGACAGATTTTCATCAGTGATGTCATTGATTCGATTATTGGAGGTATGGTTATATTTTTCATCTGGCCTTGAAAATATTTTTAATTTCTTACATGCATTAGGAATATTCTAATGACAGTATGGATATTTTATTGAACTGTATTTCGACTATTATTATAAAATCTTCTACTAGGAAAAATGATTGTTAGCAAACTTAAACATGATTCCAAAAATTAAATAATTTACGAAATTTCTGCTACTACGAAAAATGGTTGTTAGCAAACTTAAGCATCATTCCAAAAATTAAATAATTTATGTGGTCTATTTCTGCTACTACGAAAAATGATTGTTAGCAAACTTAAAAATTATTCCAAAACTAAAGTAAATTACGAGGTCTATTTCTGCTACTACGAAAAATAGTTGTTAGCAAACTTAATCATTATTCCAAAAATTAAATAATTTACAATTTAAATACTGCAGGGCTGTCGATATGTTAGATAGTAGAATAGATCACCAGCAAATCTTTTGGATGGTGGTCAAACAGCGCATTCAGCAAAGAAATTGCCTTTGAACACCAACATGCAATATCAAAAAAAATATATGATTGATGAAGTACTTTAATCATATCAACTCATTAAGTGGGACCAATTTACTATGGCGCACACAAAGGCATTGGAAAATCTTCACTATATGTACACTAAAAGATTTGAGAGGAAATGAACAGGTCTTTGGTGGCGAACCTTTTTTATTGTCTGGTGTTTTTCGACAAACTCAACCAGTTATACCACGTTCAACAGCTGCTGATGAATCAAGTGCATGTCTCAAATCATCAGATGTGCAGAAATTGACTTTAAAAGCTAATATGCGTGTAGAATTACAATATGATGCATCCGCTGAACGTTTCAAAAAACATTTGTCAGATATTGGTAAAGAAAAATAGAAATCGATGAATCCACACATTACCGCCAAGCTTCTGTAAAATTACAGGAACCGTAAGCGAACTGATGCACAAAGTTTTCCCAAATATCGCACAGAATTACAAAAATCATCAGTGGCTTAGTGAGCGTGTTATATTAGCAGTCAAAAACAACGATGGTAATGCCATCAACTTCAGGATTCCAAACGAAATACCAGGCAAAGAAACAACGTGTAAGTCCATCGATACTATAAATTAATCAAGACGAAGTTGTCAATTAACCAACTGAATTCTTAAACTCACTTGATTTGCCAGGCATGCTACCGCACGTTTTGACACTGAAAATTGGCGTACCCATCATTCTTTTTCGAAATATAAATCCACCACGACTTTGCAACGGTACCAGGCTTTCAGTGAAAAATTAATGAACAGTATCATCTAAGCTTCAATTTTAAATGGAAAATTTAAAGGAAACGATGTAGTGTTGCCAAGCATTCCAATAATTCCGACAGATAGGCCATTAGAATTAAAATGTTTGCAGTTTCCGATGCGACTCGCATTTGGACAATCGCTACAAGTGTGTGGACTAAATTTAAAAAATCCATGCTTCACACATGGACAGCTGTATCTGGCCTGCTCACACGTTGACAAACCTTAAGATTTATTCATATGCGCACCAGACAAAAAAACAAAATATATCTAAAAGCACTTTAAAAAACATAATTAAAACACAAACACTTTCTTTCTTCGAGTGGCATAGCAACGCATGCCGGGTCAGCTAGTATAATATATATTTCATTTCGACAAGAAATCTTTCATTGCCGTAAAGAATAATATTTATCTGATCTGAACTGAATTAATGCTCGTTTCATCAAATTTACTAACATCGTATCTTCTAGTTTTTTCCAGTTTAAAAATGTCAAAATACATGGTGAACTGGAAGGTGTTGTAACGCTGGAAAATATCGTTATGCAGCGTTTGTTGGGATATATTCCCATCGTCACATGTACTCAATCGACACGTATCTTTTCGTGGAGAATCAAAGTCCTGTAGGACAAAAAGGTTTGTTAAATTAATATACATATCGACTGTGGAAAGGAAATAAGACGCAACCCACACATATCAAATTTTACAGGAGGCGCTAAAACCGTGTTTTGATGATTTGGTGACATATTAAGAATGAATTATACACGACCTTAATGTGCACGGAGACTTTTTTTTAATAAAAATCCGTGGTTTTTTAATAAATAATCATATTTTAAGTTGCGCGTAAAAAGACGTCATCCCAGCACATGTATGAAATTGCAACTGACGAGCTTAGCGCAGCTATCTTACGAACGATCGCTTATCACGTTATCGCGTATTTTTATAAACTACAAAAGGTCCAAAAAATATAATGATATAAGAATACCTTAATAATAAACATTGTATCACCCATATTAAAATAGATATTTAAGAAAATGTTGGTATTGTGGTCGCATTTCTTGAGCTTAGAACCGGAAAAAATATAAATAAATATTTTCGCTACGGTCTTATACTTTTAGTCATATGAGACAATTATTCCGAAATTAATCACTCTAATCTACCGTCGGTGATTTTTTATTAAACCTTCAATAATATTGCCACTTTACAAGACGATTATGACCAGCCTGGAAACAAATGTTGCACGTTTTGTTTTTCTTTTTGCTTAAATTCATTATCTTCAGTGTTTTATTTAGATGGATATGGCAACGTGCAGTCATTCCATATGTGAAGCTTTCACACGCCTTCTTTAATAATATGTGAATCTAGTTTTTGTATCAATTGTTAGATTTTACTGTTATTTATATAAAATACTATTGTATGTTGAAATAAGGAACATACCTAAGAAGTCATCTTGTCGCGCTACAAAATAGCTTTACTGTGGCAAAGTGCAAGCGAATGACAAAAGATTAAGCTACCGCAAAATCATGTGTTTTAGTGAAACAGGAATTAACTTTATTTTTTTCAATTATTTTGACAGACATAAAGATTTATTTATTATATACACTAATTGTTGGTTTTTACTTTGTTAATGATAGTTCATACCTAATTGGTTTTTCATTGCTAAGCGGTCTTCAACTTTTTATTTACAGTTTATTTTCCTTGTATTTTGCTTCAATTCCTTTGCTTGGTTGTAATACCAATTGTTTGTCGTACCTTGTTTTTCTCACTTAACTTTTGTAAAAATATCACTGTTTCATTGTATTTCTTATCAGTTGACAGTGGCGGACTAAGCACTTTGGAGGCCCAGCTTTTCGAATAACACGAAAGTGTTGCAAACCTCTTCGTATAGTAATAATGCATATTGAAAACTAAAATGAAAATATATGGGTTTATATAAATTATGCTATCTTTGAGGCCCCAAGCGCGCGCCTCTTGCGCTTATGGGGTAATCCACCACTGTCAGTTGACAATGCTCATCATGAGCGAAACCGGTCCTGATCTAATAAATTTTACGTGAAAAAAGTACTAAAAATGTTTTTTTATTTTTATTGTTATGCCATTCCACCAAGTATTGACAGTGAACACCTTAAAAGTGATTAATAAATAAATGTAAACAATTTAAAATGCGCGGGCAGTAATACGATAATATTGAAAACTGGCGTAAAATTATTTATTAAGGAGACGTATCGTCAAATTAGTAAAATTTTTGCCATACAATACAGAACCCGCGTTTAATAGAGTAAATAATTTATTTGTATGTAAGAATAATTCTCAACATGTGAAAGAAAATAAGATACCAATTGATAATTCCGCTACCTAAGCGAACGACGTTGACCACTTGAACACACAGGCGGCAATCGGTACGGGTTCAAATCCCTGTACAGACAGTTTAATAAATTTGATTTTTCAATCGATTTATGAATTTCTTTTGGAAGGCATGGATGTGTGTGATGTCCCCTCCGACCCATCTTTTCCTATGACACGAGCGTACCGAGGGCAATAAGCTTACCACTTGTCTTGTCTTAGACCTAACTTCCTATTCCTTCTCTCCTTTGAAACAGAGAGGTTGAGAAACTGAGTTACAAGAAGTTATGGTAGAAACATTTCCGTTAAAATTAACTTTATAAGGAGTCAATATGCTCCACATTGGTAAAGGGAATGGTTTAAAAAAAACTGAACCTATATTAAGCGCTGCTAGGACATTGATTATCGCATCCAGAATATAGAAATAGCTGGCGTTCATAGGACAACCTTCGAAATCTTATAAGTGACACTCAGTTTTTAAAGCATATGTTTGTCAGCGTTAAATTGATCTCAGGTATTTTTGACGTGAATACGGCTTTGAAATTGCATCCACAGGGAGGCAATCCAAAAAAAAGAATGATTACAAAATCGGGGGATACAGTTTGGTGATGCAGCTGATGAAATTCGTCGACGTTTTTCAAATTTGCTCTATTATGGATATAAGAAATTCAATTCGACATCTTTCTGTTTCATACGGATATCATATTCGTATTAAGCGTAAATTATCGCTTTCCCTGATCTCCTTGTATGATAGTTTGGCAATTTCCTACAGAACTGCGTTGCTATTAGCGGCATTTAGTTGATTTTCAGGAAGAAAATGTAGCCAAAGTATCATCTCTGTTTACCATAGTGATAGAGGTTATGTTTACGCCGATTAGTGTGGACGAACGCGATATATCATTGGTACCAACTTAAAAAAAAATATTGCTTATGGTAAATATTTCAGACTGGTCGGAAATAAGTACCTCCGCCAGAATAAGCCTGTTGAACTCGTTTTAAAAAGAATTACCATAGACAATAACGCTTATATGAACGAATAAAACGACTTTTTATAAGACAAAGTTTATTTTTTTTATTTAGAAAAATATTCAATTCCAATTATTTAAATTTGCAGTCCATATTTAAGGAACATGGATGAATTATCAGTAGAAAAATTAATATTTTTACATAATTTCATAGCTCTGTTACTATTATTTTAGATCTAAACATACATTGAATTAATTGTCTATGCTAGAATGAAAAAGCATTAAGCAATATTGTCTATGGTAGTTCTAGTATACTGTCTGTGGGTAGTACTATACTTTATAAAGCTTATTCTTTGATTTCAATTGACTGAATCAAAATTCTCTTCAAAATGGATGTCAAAACAGACCAAGACGATGAATTTCCATCGACAGATGCATCAGCGAACGCGTACCATTGCGATAATCGGCCAAACAATGTATATGCTATCTGGAATGCGGAACAGTCGATTGACATCAAAGTTGAGACACCCGAGAAGCAGGAAGAACCCGTTGACGAAGCAGATCATCGCGAGACTAATAAGGTAATCGTGAGCATAATTGAGTCGTTCAGTTCTTTTAAAATCACATATAAACATTGTTATAGTTGTTACGTGGTGAACACGTGTAGCCATTACGCATGCTTATTGAGGTTATGACCGTCGAGTTTTCTTTGAGCGCAAAGCTTTTAAATATGATATGACAATGAAAATGTCGGTTAGTTATTTTGGTAAGTGTATTCAAAATGTTGTATTGAAGCTGTGGCCGCTCGGCAATGATGAATAATGGAGGCGCTGTAGTGGAAAATATGTCGTTTTTCGCATAATTTATCCGCGTTCTTCGTAATAATGTGTGATTTCAACGCGATTATCAAGCCGTCCGTAAATAATTTTCAACCGTGGCGTTGTTTTTAGCTTAGTTTGTTAAGTTTTTCGCTGAAATAATCCATGACTAGCTTTAAATAACTTCTACCGAAATCAAATTTTTAATAAGTTTCTATATATATCGACTGTGGAAATGGAAAAGGACGTTACTTACAGTTTTTTTTGGTAATCACAATGTTTTGAACTTGATACACGTTCTGTCAAAAGAATGCAAGGTGCAAATGCCGAATTAGTATCTAAATATAGCATTTAAGTTTGAAAAATATGACTTTATAACAAATTAAAACCAAGAAAAAAGACTGAAATAAAGGATTTTCCTAGACAATTTCTTTAATTTATATGTTATTACGTCAATTAAACACCAGTTTAGAAGTTTCTGTGCACTTTAAGGTTGTGTATAATTCATAATTTGAATATGGCCCAAAATCATCAAACCAAGTTTTTTGCGTGTGTGGGTTGCATCCTTTTTCATTTCCACAGTCGATAGACATATATTGAAGATCTGCCTTGAAAAGAAGCATTCTTTAGGCATAGATTAACCGGCTATTACAGCTCCTGCTTCTGAAGTAATGTTCAACTTTCACTTCTTAGCGATTGCAACTCAGTTTTAAACGTCACTTACTTAACCAGGGGTGTCCAACTGAAATCATCCAGAGGGCAAAATGAAATATTACATGTCTGATGTGTCACTCTTTTCCAGATTTCCGATTTTCGTGTAATACTATAATTACAGCCGTCTCATTCTTATTCTGCCCGTTCAATACAACATTAATAGCCTACATTTGTTCTGTTTTTACCAGGTGTACGGTACTGTCAAAAAAAATGTGAAATATAGAAAGTAGGAAACCTCAAAAGCTTCAATTAGGTCCTAAACTAAGCGAAGTAATTTTTTGTCTTCTTTGTCTATTGGAAGGGTTTGTGTTGAAGTCCGTGCAAAATGAATAATAGATTATATATATCATCTGGACCTAATCAATAAATGTTTTAAATCCTAGACATTCAACGGAGATGAAAAAAACTTATTGGCACACCACCAACCTATATCAAATATTTTTTTTTATTTTCATGTCCGCTTCTTATGCGAAACACAAAGCTTCAGTTTGAAGGTATCTCGTTTGTTTGTCTTCTGAAGTTTGTCTACGTTTTTTTTTTTACCATGTCCGCTGCCAATGTAGAGCATATGGTCTCCTTATAGAGTATATCTCAACAGAAGTGTTTCTACGAGAACTGCTTGTTGCTCAGTTGCTCCACCCTTCTTTTTCTAAAGAGTATAGGAATGGAAAGAAGTATGGGGCTAGGACAGGACTAGTGGTTAGCTTATTGCTCTCCATAAGTCCCGTTCATAGGATAGGATGGGTGGGAGGGGAAAATTAAAGACATCACATACATCCATGCCTTCGAACAGAAATTCATAAATTGATTGAAAAATCAATTTATAAAACTGTCCGTAATAAGATTCAAACCCGTGACCTCCGTAGCCGAAGCCAACGACGTTGACCACTCGACCACACAAGTGGCAAGGTCTAGGTTAGAGAAGGTTGAAGAAAGCCAGGAAAGAACTAGTGGTAAAATAATCTTTCTCTAACCTTAAGAATCGGAAGGGTTGGAGAGAATTTAAAATATCAATGCCTTCGAATAAAAATCGATAAACATATTGAAAAAAATGCTGTTTGTGCTAGAACTACAACCCATGACAAATGATACGATATTTTGTTTTCTTTTTGTTTCAGTTTGAAACTAGTAATACCGATTCTGAAGATCCTTTCAAACCGCAACCGATGACTTTGTCTCAGAATGATTCATCTCTGACACCTGACTTAAACTTAGTGCAAATTAAAAAGGAACGTTTACCGCAAGAGGTAGACGTTGTAATAATGCTTGAGAATTGTGTTATCTATGAGCAAAATTTTGTTTGCAGCGTATGTTTTGAGACTTTCCCATCAGCGCGTTTACTTCAACAGCACGTGATTTTTCATAGAAAAGCGAAGTTTCATTTGGAAACCAGGTTCGTAGACTATTAGGCTCATAAGTTATCCATAATTTAAACAATAACACATAGTTTGTCAGAGGTCATTTTAATTTAATGAACGCAGATTGACATTTGTATGAACATGTTTTTAAGCCTTTGCACTCGTATTAGATTTACTAAATGAGGGTTGCCAGATTTCTTGCAATTCAAGCCGAGACACATGTCCGATTTGTCCGAGACTTTCGATTACCAATTTCCCCAAGTAATCAGCGTGAACAGTAGCGGCCGTTCAATCTGAAATTTGATGAATGCACCCTTTGTATATGCAGGGGTGGCTATATTTCTTGAAATAATATTCAAATTAACATTTATTTCATTCCTTCATTTTAAATTCAATAAAATAAAATATTATTCTCTTAAATATTTATTATCGACAGTAAATACATTAAGCCATAGTCGATTAAATATATAAATTGTATTCAACATACATTGTTTTTGATTTCATGTAACAATTAAGAGTGAAACTTGAAGGAGATTTGTCAATAGAACCGGACAATGACTCGGTGACATCAAACAACGCTGATAACTTCTGCTGCATTATAATGAATGAAGAACAATCCATTGACATCAAACACGAGCCACTGGTGAATCACGAAGGTACAATTAATCAAGATCAACACGGCTCTCAAAAGGTAATCTTTATGTTAACAGTAAATCAAATAGAATATTATAATTGTTCAATAAAATTTATTTATTTTATAAAAAGTCACCATATTTAAATTCATTAAAGCTGGAAGTTAAACTTTGTTTCATCAAATGCATGTCAATTGATATCTAGTTTAATTTTCAGTTTCAAAATACGAATCTTAGCTATCCAGTGACTAGTGACCCGAACTCCAAAAGCTTCTCTCGGAATTGACTTGCTTCGACGCGTTTTATCAACGAACAATCTTTTGAAGGAGAAATTTTGCAGCGCGAAGTTGAAGCTGTTGTATTGATGGAAAATGGCGTGTTTTACAGGCGAAATTTCGTTTGCAGCGTTTGCTTGGATATATTTCCTTACAATATGAATGGCCTTCATTTGTTCTGTTTTTACCAGGTGGCTGGTGCTGTCTAAAAAAGTGTGAAATATAGAAAGTAGGAAACCTCAAATGCTTCAATTAGGTCCTAAACTAAGCGAAGTAATTTTTTGTCTTCTTTGTTTATTTGAAGGGTTTGCGTTGAAGTCCGTGCAAAATGAATAAAAGATTATATATATCATTTGAACCTTATCAATAAATGTTTTAAATCCTAGACATTCAACGGAGATGAAAAAAACTTATTGGCACACCACCAACCTATATCAAATATTTTCATGCATTTTCATGTCCGCTTCTCATGTGAAGCATAAAATCTCGTTATGAAGGTATCTCGATAGGAGTTTGTCTATGTTCGACAAGGCTAGAAAAGGACAAGTGGTAAACTAATCTTTCTCTAACCTTAAGAATCGGAAGGTTGGGAGAGAATTGAAAATATCCATGCTTTTGAACAAAAATCGATAAATATATTGAAAAAAAAATGCTGTTCGTGCTAGAACTAGGACCCGTGACAAATGATACGATATTTTGTTTTCTTTTGTTTCAGTTTGAAACTAGTAATACCGATTCTGAAGATCCTTTCAAACCGCAACCGATGACTTTGTCTCAGAATGATTCATCTCTGACACCTGATTTAAACTTACTGCAAATTAAAAAGAAACGTTTACCGCAAGAGGTAGACGTTGTAATAATGCTTGAGAATTGTGTTTTCTATCAGCAATATTTTGTATGCAGCGTATGCTTTGATACTTTCCCATCAGCGCGTTTACTTCAACAGCACGTGGCTTTGCATGGAAAAGCGAAGTTCCATTTGGAAACCAGGTTCGTAGACAATTAGGCTCATACGTTATCCATCATTTAAACAATTACACATTTTTGTCATATGTCATTTAAATTAAAAGAAAGCAGATTGACATTTGCATGAACATGTTTTTAAGCCTTTGCACTCATTTTAGATTTACTTAATACAGTTTTGAATAAAAATCAAACGTATTTTTGAAAGTGATCTGTTAAGCTCCAATAGTGACCATAATAAGACGTATCTTTTTCGGGTTCCTTTCTTTGAAAAAATATAAATTAAATTCCACAAATTTGAGCCTAAATGTTCACTTAGCTTTTGCAAACTGTGAATTTTTGTTTTATTTAAAACGTAATTTTGAAAACAAAGTAGGGATTTACTGTCGATTTACTTTTGTAGCAACGCCTTTATGCATCTGCTCATTGTTTTTATTGCATACCACCGATGGCTTTATATCAGCCCTCGTTAATAAGATATTAGCCACGATTTGTCAACATGCCATTGTCTTTTTATTGAAAACGTAAAAATACAAAAAAAAAAATCATTATAAATCGTTCATTAAGCCATAGTCAATGAAAATAACTAAGTTTTATTCAACATACATTGTTTTTGTTTTCATGTAACAATTTAGAGTGAAACTTGAAGGCGATTTGTCAATAGAACCGGACAATGACTCGGTGACATCAAACATCGCTGATACCAATCTTACCTGTCCAGGAACAAGTGACCCGAACTCCAAAAGCTTCATTGGGAATCGACTTGTTTTGACGCGTTTTATTAACGAACAATCTTTTGAAGGAGAAATTTTGCAGCGCGAAGTTGAAGCTGTTGTATTGATGGAAAATGGCGTGTTTTACAGGCGAAATTTCGTTTGCAGCGTTTGCTTGGATATATTTCCTTCACTATATTTACTCAATCGACATTTGACTCTTCATGAGACATCAAAATCCGATAGACAAAAAAGGTTTGTTTCGATTAAAAGTTCAAAAAGCATTAAAATATAGTTATTTTCATCGAATTCAAATATTAACTGTTGACATGTGATTATGTGAGGGTTTAGATTTGCGCTTATTCAAAATCACAGTCTAGAGTAGCCATACTCAACCTTTTTTTCTTCCGGGCCGCATTCCGATATTTGCTTCTCTACGTGAGCCGCAACATATTAAAAGTATATGTACTTCTTTTTTTTTAGCCCACCTAAGAATTTGAAATGCTCGATTTGGTATACTTTTTCCCTACATATCTCCAAAACTTCTTTTTTTTAGCTCACCGATGGAAAGCTTACTGGACCGCACATTAGAGCTTACTTGGAAGCATTGAGTATGGCTGGTCTAGGGTCTAGACCAGGCGCAGGGTACCTGCGGCTTTCTTGCTACTCTAGTGCGGCCTTCTGGCTAGTTTTGTAATTCTCTAAAATATTGTAAATTCCTGAGATTTTGGTTTTGAAAATTCCTGAAAGACCGCAAGCTAGTAATTTTGGGAAATTCGCAAATTTCTGGGCTTTCGAAATTGGCATGAATACTCCCTAGTCAATGTTTACTGCGGGCTTATGTCGAATCATAAAATTGAAAGCGGCCATGAGATAAGAAAAGGTTCCCAAACCCCGGTTTTGACAAAACTGTTTTAAGTGTTTTTTGTTAGTTTTAAATTTGCGAACGCATCTTTCCTTTTTTCGTCTTCGTTTAGATCATGTTCATTCCCTTTGTGGAGGATTCAACTATTGACTTGACGATGTGCTGTTTAACACGTTCCCTTAACTTAGATTTCCTCGCAAAAGTAAACACCCCTCACCCAATATCTGAGGCAAGTATCTGGTCTCATAATCGTCAAGAAACTATTGAACAATTAGCAGTTGATTTAAGTCGTGTACAGAGGTGCTTCTCAGACAGTCTGCACTGTTTTATTTTGCTCCACCTTTCAGTTGTCACAGACATTTCATATTATTTTAATTTGTATTGGAAAGTTGATTCAAAGAGTGGTTATCGGCGCTGTCGTTTAATTTTCAATATTTTTTTTCCATTCCCCGTAGGTTTATCAATATATCAGAGATGTATATGCTTGGAGAAAAGAAAGTTGAGCTGGCAGTTTGTGATTAATCTTTTTTTCTGTTTTCATGTAAAAAATCAGTATGAAGGTTAAAATGCAAATCAAACCTGAGCCGGAAAATGAATTCACTCCATCAGAAAACTCGGATAGTATTAAAAGTCACCAAAATAATATGAATGATATTTGGAATGATGATCATTCCATCGACATCAAATACGAAGCGGTTGAAGTCCATGAAAAAGTATTCCAGCATGAAAATGGTGGTCACCAGTCTAGAAAGGTATAAACAAGACATTTATTAAGGTATCAACAATATAATTTTATCTGATATCTTGTGATATTACGAAATGATGCGAAATAATTCAGTAAATATGAATCTCTTAGCTGGATGACCGGCACAGACGACATATCTCGTCAATTTAACGTACTGAACAAGTGAACAAATTATTTCGTCCACATCTTATTTAATTAATATTTGCATATTATAGCCAGCGTGTTAGGCACAGTAGGACTTTTTTCTACGGCGTTTAAGGGTTAAAGAAGTCTGATACCTGCATTTTGTTATGGATGTTTTGTTTGATTTTGGTTTTTCGCCATCAACACGAGACAACCTTGTCTCTAAGGAACAGTGACATCCAATGAGAATCTCACTTAACCCTCATTTCCTTTTAATCGAAAAAAGAGGAATCTACTTTAGAAATTGTTCGTCAGTGGTGTATTCCACCATTAATATGTTCGCCATCAACATCGCCTGCTGTGGCATAGCTGGTTCAGCTTGCTGTATCCATCACGCATTCTGGGGTTGATTTGCGTTACTATCACAGTGAATTTAAAAATTATTCAATTCAAAGTTGTGATCGAAGACTGGGTGTTTGTGATGTAGATCCACATTTTTTTCTCTTCTCCCATCCTTCTGATCCTTTAGCAATATCCAATAGCGATTAGTTTACCACTTGTCCTGTTGTGTAGCCTTATCCTTCTTTCCCTTCTACTCACTTTGGAAAAAAAGAGGTTGGGCGACTTAGTAACCAACAGTTTTCGTAGAAAAAACTTCTGTTGAGATACCTCAATACAATATATGTAGATAAAAGAATGTTTGATGCTGTGTTCGTTCCTATTTGAAAAACTCTATTTCTTTACAGGCAGATAAAAAACTTCACTCTCAGAGAAAAACTCTCAACTATGGCCAGTTTTATCATAAAGCTGCCCTTATTGGTAATTGGTTTAAATGCGACCGATGCAGTTTTAAATCTGCTCATTCGACTTCCTTAAAAAAACATAAAATGGCACACACCGGAGAAAAACCTTTTGAATGTGACCAATGCAGTTATAAAACTGTGAAATCTAGTAATTTAAAAAAGCATAAAATGTCACACACAGGAGAAAAGCGTTTTAAATGTGACAAATGCAATTTTAAAACTATTTATTCTGGAAATCTCAGAATTCATAAAATGACACACTCCAGAGAAAAGCCTTTTAAATGTGACCAATGCAACTACAAAACTGTGAATTCTTATAATCTAAGAATTCATAAAATGTCACACACTGGAGAAAAGCCTTTTAAGTGTGACCAATGTCATTACAAAACTGGTTATTCTAGGGGTCTTAAAATGCATAAAATGTCACACACTGGAGAAATGCCTTTTAAGTGTGACCAATGTCATTACAAAACTGGTTATTCTAGTGTTCTTAAAATGCATAAAATGTCACACACTGGAGAAATGCCTTTTAAATGTGACCAATGTGATTACAAAACTGTTTATTCTAGTGGTCTTAAAATGCATAAAATGTCACACACTGGAGAAAAGCCTTTTAAGTGTGACCAATGTGATTACAAAACTGTTAATTCTAGTGGTCTTAAAATGCATAAAATGTCACACACTGTAGAAAAGCCTTTTAAGTGCGACCAATGTCATTACAAAACTGTGAATCCTAGTAATCTAAAAATGCATAAAATGTCACACACTGGAGAAAAGCCTTTTAAGTGCGACCAATGTCATTACAAAACTGTTAATTCTAGTGGTCTTAAAATACATAAAATGTCACACACTGGAGAAAAGCCTTTTGAATGTGACCAATGCAATTATAAAACTGTTAATTCTGGTCAACTTAGATATCATAAAATGATACACACTGGAGAAAAGCCTTTTAAGTGTGACCAATGTCATTACAAAACTGTTAATTCAAGTCGTCTTAAAATGCATAACATGTCACACTCTGGAGAAAAGCCTTTTAAATGTGACCAATGCAACTATATAACTGTAAATTCTCGTAATTTTAAAAGGCATAAAATGTCACACACTGGAGAAAAGCCTTTTAAGTGCGACCAATGTCATTACAAAACTGTGAATTCTAGTAATCTCAAATTGCATAAAATGTCACACACTGAAGAAAAGCCTTTTAAGTGTGACCAATGTGATTACAAAACTGTTTATCCTAGTTGTCTTAAAATGCATAACATGTCACACACTGGAGAAAAGCCTTTTAAGTGTGACCAATGTGATTTTAAAACTGTGAATTCTAGTAATCTAAAAATGCATAAAATGTCACACACTGGAGAAAAGCCTTTTAAATGTGACCAATGCAATTATAAAACTGCTTATTCTGGTTATTTAAAAAAACATAAAATGTCCCATACTGGCTAGAAGCCCTTCAATAGTTTAAGCCAAATGAAAATAAAGGATAACACAATTTCTTGAATTGCTTTGAATGCATCTTTTCCCGTTTTTAAATCCAAATTCTAAAACCTTGTCATCCATTGTAACAGATATCTTAAAATTTGTTCAAGAATTTTCTGTACTATTAAACTTATAAAAAAAATGAAATTTTTGCTTCAATATCGGTTTTGTAAAATATCATAATCAAGTTTTCATAAAATTCTGTTTTAAAGTGCTCCATGCTTTTCAGGTCAAACCAAACGAGGTTTTTAAACCAAATATATATTTGCTTAATCCTGCAATAATGTTTAATATTTGCTTAATAACTTTTATATAATATAAATCAGTGACGTTTATCCACCACTTCGAAATAAAATTAAAGATGATTTTGTTGGTTAAGTTGTTGTTGAATACGATTTTCGCCATTCTGGGGTTGGTATGCCAAAAAGTCATCGATTTAGGACACAAACTGTCGGATGTCAATTGAACGCAAGAGAAACACAACCGTCAAACCAAAATGCAAGGAACGTGACAAAAGATATGTTTTAAAGACAAAAGAACAAGGCTTGTTTGCATGTCATTTTGCTTTATATAAATTCTCATGGATATCAATCTCGAACCGGTCAAAATGGAAGGAAATGCATAAAAGTATCAGTGTAAACATGATTCCCTTTGACACTCCCGTACAGCTATCGGAAACTGAAGAAAGTTTTTATGATATCATTTGTCTATTAAATAGTTGCATGTGTGTTGTAAAGAACAAAAGATTGTTTCACAAAATAACGAAAAGGAAAATAACACTTCTATCAATGGAGATTGGACTTTCGTCACATAGACCATATTTGATATCGACTGTATAAAATTTTACAGGAGGCGCTTAAAACGTGTTTTGATGATTTTGTGACATATGCAAATTATGAACTATTCACAACCCTTTAGTGCACAGAGACTTCTTAACTGGTGTTTAATTGACATAATCTAATATTAACTAAAGAAATTTAAAAACTTTTATTTCAGTCTTTTTTCTTGGTTTTAGTTTAGTAAAGGTGATTTTTTCAAACTTAAAATTAAATTTAGACACTAATTCGGCATTTGCAGCTTGCATCCTTTTGATAGAACGTGTACCAAGTTTGATACATTGTGATTTTCGAAAAAAACCTGTTTTGAAGAAACTGTGGGTTTAGTCCCTTTTCCTTTCCACTGTCGATATGTATACATTTATGTATTTTTCATAGTAAAAAAAAAACAAATAAAAAATATATAAAAAGTACACAAAAATACCAATGTATCCTAAATATTAAATCGCTTAATTAAAAATTAATGTGAATTTTGATATTGAGTCAAACTTTTAAATATCTTTAAAAATGTTTGTTGACTTTTATTATTTTGGGCCGCACATAAGAGCTGACTGGGCCGCAGGTTGAGTATGGCTTGTCTTGAGTGTACCGAAAAGCTTTGACAATACTAGATAGGACCAGAACATGCTCAGTTCATTTGACAAGTACCATTGCCTCTTGTTAAATGCCATTGGCTTTTATTGATATGGTCATATGATCAATTCCCAGTATGGCCTTTTTTGAATAATCTATTTCAGAACAAGGGTGCTTAATTTATTTTTGTCTCTTTATTGAGAATGCAAATAAGATGTTTTTGTACAATTTCTTTTATTTTATATATTTATTATAAAACAAAAACACAACAGTTATAAAAATACAATTTTTCAAATATCTTTTACCTTCAACGTTTAATGCATTCATTGAGCCATAGTCTATGACAAATGTTGATTTTTATTCAACGGTTTTTCATTTTTTTTCTGTTTCCATGTAACAATTAAGAGTGAAGCTTGAAGCCAATGTCACAATAACACTCGACCATGACTCGTTGTTAGCTAATACACCAACTAAGTCTTCCGACAGTGATAATCAAACAAACAATATGAATGACGTCAGTGACGGGGGAAATTCGATTGACATCAAATACGAAGCCATCGAAGTTCACCGCAGGTCCATGAAGGTTAACGAAGTATTTCATATAAGACCATTTTTATCTGTTTCTATTCAAAATCAAATTATTTTGATATGTGAAAACAGTATCTTCGTGATGTTAAATAAATTTTGTTTTATTTTTGATTTTAGTTTAAAATTTTGAATGTTAACCCCACGGTTCATACTGAATTAGCAGCGGTGAATTGGCCTCCGAATCAATTTCAAGCTGAAACTCACATCCATCAACCGAACGCACAAACGGAAAATTCACAGCAGAAAATGGTCGCTGTAATAATGATAGAAAACTGTGTTTTTAACGAGCACAATTTTGTATGCAGCGTTTGCTATCAAATATTCCCATCGTCAAACTTTCTTAAGCAGCATTCAACTCGCCATGCTAAATTAAGGTTTGTTACATTTTCATTGTTAAATAACTGCTGTTGCCGTACTAATGTATTAAAAAAATTTTAATCAATACCATATTCTATTAATCAAGCACACTTTTTGCATTTGTTTTCATGTATAAATTAAGAGTGAAGCTTGAAACCGATTTGTCAATCGACCCAGACAATGACCCGGTGACATCAAACAACGCAGATGACTCCTGTTGCACTAATATGAATGAAAAACATTCCATTGACATCAAACACGAACCACTGGCGAATCACGAAGAAACAATCATCGATCAAGATCAACAAAACATAATAACAAAAATTCTTCAACGTAAAGTTGAAGCTGTTGTGATGTTGGAAAATGGCGTGTTTAACAGGCGAAATTTCGTATGCAGCATTTGTTTGGATATATTCCCATCGTCACATTTACTCAATCGACATGTAACTTTTCATGGAAAATCAAAATCCTATGGAACAAAGAGGTTTGTTAAATTTTGATATATATATTTTGCTATGTGAGCTTATAAAATGTCACATTCTAGAGAAAATATTTTTTAATGTATTTTTTAACACATTCATTAAATCTTTTCGCGCATACAAAAGTGTGCTACCAAGCCAGTTCCAACGTATTTCTTCAACCACTGAAGTGACGATGCGCTGTCTTTTGACTGCATCATTCTTTTTAACATTAACGAAATAGGAAGTTCATATATTTTCAAACAACACCTGAACATGATTTAAGCATTGTTTTCTTACGGTGAAATACATAATCTAAATGGAATTATGAAATTTAAATATTAAAAAACTGTGACAACTCTAAAAATATGACTTGAGTTTATTGAAAAGACGCTTATAGCGTCTGATTCATTATTGAAGTATATTTTTTTCCAAGAGAGTTAGCTATATTCACAGTGAAATAAATGTCGTCGAATACTTATTAATTGATTTAGTTTTAAACATCTCACATGAAGTGTATCAATAGACTATGATAATGTCACAGGAAAGACTTAGTTTGTTTAATGTTTTGACTGAATAATTACAGTTGTTCTCCGAAACAATTTGATATATTGTCCACTGTGATAGAAAAGATTAATCTTTCATTTTGTTTTCATGCGCCGAAGAAGTGAGAAGCTTAAAAGGAATATCGAAATTCAACCAAAGCTCAAGCAACTGTCACAAGAGAACTCACATGAAAGTGATCATTGCCAGTTGGCTGTGAATGATATTTGGAATGAAGATTATTCAATTGACATCAAAGATGAGCCACTCGTACTTCACGAAAAAATAATTGAACAAGAAAATGATCACAAGAGTAGAGAGGTATTAAAAATCTATATATTTATAGTCGATAATTTTGGCTGATTTGTTTGTTTGTATGACCTCGATTTCGCCTTTTCGATGACGTTAAGAAAGATGGTCCCCTCCGTTGCCTCAGGTTCTGATTCTTCTTCTCCACAATATGTTTGTTTACATATTTGATACATTTGCAGGGCTGTCGTCATATGTTCCAGGGTCTTCTTCTACTTTTCCGAATTATATTTATTTGCATACTTGAAAAATTTGCAGGGCTGTCAATATATGTCCCGGAGTCTTCATTTTCTTCTCCGAAATATGTTTGTTTGCTTTCTTGAAACATTTGCAGGGCTGTCAATACATGTCCCGGAGTCTTATTGTTTTTCTCCCCAATATATTTGTTTGCGTACTTGAAACATTTTCAGGGTTGTCGATATATGTCCCGGGTCTTCATTTTCTTCCTTGAAATATATTTATTTATTACTTTAAACATTGCAGGGCTGTCGATACATGTCCAGGGGTCTTCATTTTCTTCTCCGAAATATATTTGTTTGCGCACTTGAAACATTTTCAGGGTTGTCGAAATATGTCCAGGGGTCTTCATTTCCTTCTCCGAAATATATTTTTTTGCTTACTTGAAACATTTAAAAGGCTGTCGATATATGTACCGGGGTCTGCTTCTTCTTCTCCGAAATATATTTTTTTTGCTTACTTGAAACATTTAAAAGGCTGTCGATACATGTCCCGGAGTCTTATTGTTTTTCTCCGCAGTATATTTGTTTGCGTACTTGAAACATTTTCAGGGTTGTCGATATATGTCCCGGGGTCTTCATTTTCTTCCCTGAAATATATTTGTTTATTACTTTAAACATTTGCAAGGCTGTCGATACATGTCCCGGGGTTTTCATGTTCTTCTCCGAAATATATTTGTTTGCGTACTTGAAACATTTCAGAGTTGTCGATATATGTCCCGGGGTCTTCATTTTCTTCCCTGAAATATATTTGTTTATTACTTTAAACATTTGCAAGGCTGTCGATACATGTCCCGGGGTTTTCATGTTCTTCTCCGAAATATATTTGTTTGCGTACTTGAAACATTTTCAGGTGTGTCGAAATATGTCCAGGGGTCTTCATTTTCTTCCCTGAAATATATTTGTTTATTACTTTAAACATTTGCAAGGCTGTCGATACATGTCCCGGGGTTTTCATGTTCTTCTCCGAAATATATTTGTTTGCGTACTTGAAACATTTCAGAGTTGTCGATATATGTCCCGGGGTCTTCATTTTCTTCCCTGAAATATATTTGTTTATTACTTTAAACATTTGCAAGGCTGTCGATACATGTCCCGGGGTTTTCATGTTCTTCTCCGAAATATATTTGTTTGCGTACTTGAAACATTTTCAGGTGTGTCGAAATATGTCCAGGGGTCTTCATTTTCTTCCCTGAAATATATTTGTTTATTACTTTAAACATTTGCAAGGCTGTCGATACATGTCCCGGGGTTTTCATGTTCTTCTCCGAAATATATTTGTTTGCGTACTTGAAACATTTCAGAGTTGTCGATATATGTCCCGGGGTCTTCATTTTCTTCCCTGAAATATATTTGTTTATTACTTTAAACATTTGCAAGGCTGTCGATACATGTCCCGGGGTTTTCTTGTTCTTCTCCGAAATATATTTGTTTGCGTACTTGAAACATTTCAGAGTTGTCGATATATGTCCCGGGGTCTTCATTTTCTTCCCTGAAATATATTTGTTTATTACTTTAAACATTTGCAAGGCTGTCGATACATGTCCCGGGGTTTTCATGTTCTTCTCCGAAATATATTTGTTTGCGTACTTGAAACATTTTCAGGTGTGTCGAAATATGTCCAGGGGTCTTCATTTCTTTCTCCGAAATATATTTTTTTTGCTTACTTTAAACATTTAAAAGGCTGTCGATATATGTCCCGGGGTCTGCTTCTTCTTCTCCGAAATATATTTTTTTGCATACTTGAAACATTTGAATTATTCTAAAAATGATAAAATATAAATACTCGTCATTGTCGATATTGGATAAAGCAGCTCAGCAGGGCAGATCAATTATGATTTTAATGAATATTTTATTTTATTATATCCGCTTTTTGCATATTTCGTTTTACAGTCCCGGTGTATTTTAGTTCTTTTAAAGAATTGAGTGAATTTCTAAGCATAGATTTTCTGGCTTATTCAATAAATAGGTTTGCAATTTAATTTTCACGCCAGTAAATTTTCTGACCTAAACTTTCATTTAAAAGTGCAGCGAAAATCCCCCCCGTTGAGAGCAACTGGCTTACAACTTCAAGTAATTTACTGTTGAATCTGAACGACAGATAGCTGGCTCTTAACTCTGAAGAGTGCATTAAACATGTCTATACTAGAGCAACAATATGAATGTGCTGTCTGATCTCTCGTTTCTTATTAACGAAATCTAGGCACTCACGCCAACATCAGTTTAACCCTCATTTTAACATTCCTTTACCTCAGTATCCTTCCTTTGTCATCAAGTTCGTTTTCAAAAACATTTAAAAAGGTTAAAAATCTTTATTAATCGGTCGAATCCGATGATAGTGCAGCGTGTGCATACCTTAAACTGGAAAAAAACAGCTGTTTTTATCAGACAAATGCAATTTAAAAATATTATTTTTGCAGATGGATGCAATACATCGTTCTCGACCAGAGACTTTCAAAAACAATCAATGCGACAAGAGAGCCGCGCATTCTTGTAATCTCAATGGGCATAAAATGTCACACACTGAAGAAGAGCCTTTTAAATGTGCCGGATTCGATCATGTCATAGTTCATAAAATGGTACACACTGGAGCAATAGCTTTGAAAGGTGACCAAAGCAACATTAAGTCTGCCGCATCTGGTAATCTAAAATCGCTTAAAACGTTACACACCGGAGAGAAGCCTTTTAAATGTGACAAATGCAACTTTAAAACTGTCGTTTCCAGTTCATTAAAAAGACATAAAATTATTCACACCGGAGAAAAGGCTTTTAAATGTGACAAATGCAATTATAAATCTGCATATTCAGGTAATCTTAAATCTCATAAAATGTCACACACCGGAGAGAAGTCTTTTAAATGTGACATGTGCAATTATGCATCTGCATATTCAGGTACATTAAAAAATCATAAAATGTCACACACCGGAGAAAAGCCTTTTAAATGTGACAAATGCAACTTTAAAACTGTCAAATCCAGTTCATTAAAAATACATAAAATTATTCACACCGGAGAAAAGGCTTTTAAATGTGACAAATGCAATTTTAAATCTGCATATTCAGGTAATCTTAAATCTCATAAAATGTCACACGCCGAAGAGAAGCCTTTTCAATGTGACATGTGCAACTTTAAAACTGCTCAATCTGGTCATCTTAAAGTGCATAAAATGTCGCACACTGGAGAAAAGCCTTTTCTTTGTCACATTTGCAACTTTAAAACTGTCAATTCCAGTTCACTCAAAAAACATATAATGTTACACACCGGAGAGAAGCCTTTTAAATGTGACAAATGCAATTATGCATCTGCATATTCATTTTCATTAAAAATTCATAAAATGTCACACACTGGAGAAAAGCCTTTTAAATGTGACGTTTGCAACTTTAAAACTGTCAAATCCAGTACACTCAAAAAACATATAATGTTACACACCGGAGAGAAGCCTTTTAAATGTGACAAATGCAATTATGCATCTGCATATGCAGGTTTATTAAAAATTCATAAAATGTCACACACTGGCGAAAAGCCTTTTAAATGTGACATGTGCAACTTTAAAACTGCTGTATCTGGTCGTCTAAAAGTGCATAAAATGTCACACACCGAAGAGAAGCCTTTTCAATGTGACATTTGCAACTTTAAAACTGCTCGATTTGGTCGTCTTAAATTGCATAAAATGTCACACACAGGAGAAAAGCCTTTTAAGTGTGACAAGTGCAACTTTAAAACTGTCGATTCCAGTTCACTCAAAAAACATTTTATGTTACACACCGGAGAGAAGCCTTTTAAGTGTGACAAGTGCAACTTTAAAACTGTCAATTCCAGCTCACTCAAAAAACATATAATGTCACACACTGGAGAGAAGCCTTTTAAATGCGAAAAATGCAATTATGAATGTGCTCAATCTTATCATTTAAGAATGCATAAAATGTCACACACCGGAGAAAAGCCTTTTAAATGTGACAAATGCAATTATGAATCTGCATATTCAGGTAATCTTAAATCTCATAAAATGTCACACACCGGAGAGAAGCCTTTTAAATGTGACATGTGCAACTTTAAAACTGCTCGATCTAGTCATCTTAAAGTGCATAAAATGTCACACACCGGAGAAAACCCTTTTAAGTGTGACAAGTGCAACTTTAAAACTTTTAATTCCAGTTCACTCAAAAAACATTTTATGTTACACACCGGAGAGAAGCCTTTTAAGTGTGACAAGTGCAACTTTAAAACTGTCGATTCCAGTTCACTCAAAAAACATTTAATGTTACACACCGGAGAGAAGCCTTTTAAGTGTGACAAGTGCAACTTTAAAACTGTCGATTCCAGTTCACTTAAAAATCATATAATGTTACACACCGGAGAGAAGCCTTTTAAATGCGACAAATGCAATTATGAATGTGTTCAATCTCGTTATTTAAGAAAACATAAAATGTCACACACCGGAGAAAAGCCTTTTAAGTGTGACAAGTGCAACTTTAAAACTGTCGATTCCAGTTCATTAAAAAGACATAAAATTATTCACACCGGAGAAAAGGCTTTTAAATGTGACAAATGCAATTATAAATCTGCATATTCAGGTAATCTTAAATCTCATAAAATGTCACACACCGGAGAGAAGCCTTTTAAATTTGACATGTGCAACTTTAAAACTGCTCGATCTGGTCATCTTAAAGTGCATAAAATGTCACACACCGGAGAGAAGCCTTTTAAATGTGACAAATGAAACTATAAAACTGTCGATTCCAGTTCATTAAAAAAACATTTTGTTACACACCGGAAAAAAGCCTTCTAAGTGTGACAAATGCAATTTTGAATCTTCATATTCAGGTTCATTAAAAAATCATAATAATTTCACACACTGGAGAAAAGCTTTTTTAATGTGACACTTGCAACTTTAAAACTGTCGATTCCAGTTCATTAAAATAACATAAATTGTTACACACCGGAAACCTTTTAAATCTGACAGGTGCATTTATCAATCTGCTTAATCTGGTAATTTAAGAAGGCATTAAATGTAACACGCCGGAGAAAAGCCGTTTAAATAAGAGCAACGCAATTTTGAAACTGCTTCTCCTTGTCATTACTCAACAGGAGAAAAGCCGTTTTAATGTGACATGAGCAATTATGTTTCTCGATCTCTTGTGTGTTTTAAATGGGTCTACCCATGCGTAAGCCATCCGATTGGTTCTTAAATTTAAACTCTTTTTTGTTCCAACAAAAAATCGCTCACTGTGGTGTTGTTGGTTAGAGTTTGTTCTACCAATTAGGGTGCCCTTGGTTCGTTTCCCGACAAGGTAAATTTCCTCCACTCATATAAAATTTTGCATGAGGCGCAAAAAAAGTGTTTTGGGCCGTATGCAAATTATGAATTATACACATCCTTGAAGTGCGCGGAGACTTCTTAACTGTTGTTTAATTGACATTATCTTATATTTAATAAATAAATTGTCTAGAAAACATCTTTATTTCAGTCTTTTTTCTTGGTTTCAATTTTTTACAAGTTTTTTCAAACATTAAAGCTTAATTTAGATACTAATTCAGCATTTGCAGCTTGCGTCCTCTTGAAAGAACGTGTATCAAGTTTAATACATTGTGATTATCGAAGAAAATCTGTGGGTTACATCCTTTTTCCTTTCCACAGTCGATATGTTTATGCAGGTATCGACGTTTTTAATTTTAATATATATAAGTTTTGTTCCAGATACTTTACTTAATAAATTGTTTCGGTGTACGTTATTCACAATGATACTCTTTTTTAATTCAATTTAATTCCGTAGAGAACTCAATTGGGGTAACGAAAATATTGTAAACCCAACGTTGGAATCAAGGACAAATATATGTATTGCTGTTTTCAAAATATTCTCTATGGTTTCGCGAGCTATGTTATGTTATATACTGATTCGTGTTTCACGTAAATTGGTTATCTTCCCTGATCCCCAGGTGTGGCAATTGGGCATTTTCGTTTTTGTTTATAATTTTTTCAAGGAACTGAATGCCATTTCATTGATTCCCATGGATAAAGAGAAGCTTCGTATAGTCACCATTGTTCAAGCAATTAATAAGGCCTGGATACAAGTATAAACAGATGTTATATAAATTCATTAATTTCTTAGCAAATTATCTTTTTAATGAAATCCGAAATGGTCTATTAACACTTGATCATCAAAAAAAAAGACAGATGCTTGTATTTGTATGGTGAAAAGATTCTCAAGATGTGAGGGAAAATAAGATCCCTTTTGATAATTTAATCTATATTTAAATACTTTCTTATATCTGTATTTAGATTTGGCTTTTTGACGCGTATAGCCCGACATAACATATTTTAGTCACAGTTACAATATTACACTAATGTTTTATCTGTGATCGATAGATTTTGTCAAGAGCTAATGATTGAAACTTGAACGAACATCGTAATTTCTCAGAGTCAAAAGTTATAGTAAATAGAAATCTCGATACGCAACAAAATTACCTCGAAATGGCGGCGCTTCCCTTTCCACCCCGCGCGATGTATTACACTATGCGCTTGGGCAAGACTAGTATTCAGCCAACCGCTTTTTGCCACACTTCATACTCACACATTCATACATTTCAACAGATATCCATTAATCGTTTGTGACTTTGAGGTTAAAAAACCGACTAACATGCAGTTCTTGTAGAAAAACTTGTGAACGCATATTGATTCAAAACATTACAAGGACATTGATTTATTTACGCTTTGATATTATTATTTTGCGGCCCATGGAAATTATTTATTTAAAAAATATATATTGAGTTTTTTATCATGTGTTAAAAATAATGCAATTGATTTCAGTCGGATACTTTAAGAGATCATTTGAGCATCAAATTGGAAGATGGCCCATACCTGAGTCACCTAGATGATGGAGTTATTCCAAAATTACGTTCTATTAAGAATGAACAGTCTGAAGTGTTCGAGTTTCTTTCTGCTGCTGGCACATCGAGAGAGGTAATTGCAGCTTCTTAATACACCGTTTTTACACGGTATACACGTTTTATAAAAAACCGTGTATTACGTGACAAAATTCATATAAAAAATTAAGATTTGTTTCTTCTATGTAAAAATTTGTGTTATTTTTAAAAACAAACAAATTGTTCAAGAGAAAATCGTGTAAAAAAGTGTTGAAAGTAAATTACACAATATATTTTTTAATTCATGTCTACGCCTTTATGGCCATCTAATGGAAGTGTTTTAACAGATTTTTTTTATAAAAAAAAATGTTTGTTAATTAGTGACTTCACCTGTCTTTTCCAAAAAGAGTAGTAAAGATAAAATGTATAGAGCAAAACAGGACTAGTTGTTAGTTAATAACTTTTACTGGAAATCGTGTTAATTGCTTTTTTTAAAACTAAATTTTTATTAGTTTTTTCATGTCTTCTCAAAGTAATATTGACTTGCTTATCTAAAATTAATAGATTTTCTAGTTTTTTTTATTCTGTTTGTTGACGACGCCTGACATTCTCTCCTCTCTCATTTAATTAATAAAAATAGACTGGTACAGAATTCCTATCGTTTCTTAAACTTACCACTTGTTCTCTTATTGGTGTATTTTTTATTTTCATTTAAAAAAAATAAGGTTTGGAAGCTATGTAACAATCAATTCTTGTACAAACAACGTATTTTTATTTAGACTCTACCAGAAATTCGTGTCCACTTTCAAGGTGCTTAAATATTTAAAGCATTTTCAATTTGATTTAATTGTATATATTGGATACAGAGCCATTTAATCACAACTGAAAAAGCCTAAGATAGTATCACAACAATATTTAAAACGAATCAGACCTGATACAAATTAAAATTAATTATATATGTAATGAAGTTATAATCGTCATTTTAACTTTTCCTGTTCTAAGCTTAAGAAATGCTTAATAATTAATTAATAACTTTTAATATTCTTTTTAGATTTCTGGAATAAACAAAGAGTCCAAGCCTTACATCGATCATCCATCAAATTATTCAGCTAAAATCAAATCACACGAAGAAGCAATCGTCATTGAAGTCCCTGGTGTTAAGAAAGAAATCTTGAAACTTGACACAGTTGCTGTGATAGTACTCAAAAAGGAATTTTTTCACGAACGGAATTTCGTATGCAGCATTTGTTTTGATGTTTTTAAAACTTTAAAATCTCTATCGAATCACAAAAGCTTTCATACTGTGCGAAATCTATCAGCTATAAAGAAAAAGCTTTTTGAATGTGACGTGTGTGATTATAAATCCACACGAAGTGCCGATGTGAAACGCCACCAAAAGAGTCACAGTGGTAATTGTGAAGAAAAATTTAATTGTAATATTTGTAAGAAAAGCTTTGAAAACAAACTGATTTTGAGTGATCATAAATTAACACATAACGTTAAAATGCCATTCGAATGTGACCAATGCGACCAAGAAACGGAAAGTTCGTGCGCGTCAAAATTACATAAACTAGTAAAAACTACTAAAAAAATCTTTAAATGTGAACAATGTGGCTACTTTTCTGTGCGCCTAACTGATTTAACCCTCCAGAGACGAGAGCTTTTTTCCGATAAAAAAAATATTTTCTAAGCCATATTGAAGTCACGGATAACTTTTATTCCTATCCAAAATTTAAAAAAAAAAAACGCAAAGTCGTTGTATAGAAACCCCGCATGACTATATGGTCATGCTCATCCTTTTATTACCGTGTAATATTGAGTACGGACAGTAGTAAGGACAAAAGTGACCGTATGGGCTTGCAAACATTCGGGGTTGAAATATAGCTAAACGTGATTTTTTTAAAAATATTTACAATTTGACCTCTTTAGATCAACATAATTTCAAAACAAATATATTAGCAAAATAACTGTAAATAATTTTATGTTTTTATAAAAAAATATCTAACAGTTTCAAAAAGTAAATAAAAAAAAACGGAAATTCAAAAAATCACATGTGCTTTTGGAGACCGTTCCTGTTCCTACGGCTGATGACTTACTGTAGTCCGTACCCTTTTTAACCAAATATGAGCAAAAGCAACGATATTCAGGTAGAAAAAGTATGAATAGTGGGATCAATAGACAACGGTGTTTTGTGTGACCATATGGTGACGCTCGTCCTTGGAGGGTTAAAGCTCCATTTAATGCGACACGCAGGCGAAAAGCCTTTCAATTGTGATATTTGTGAGTATCAATGTGTGAAACTTGCTTTGTTGAAGTTACATAAGTTGATTCATTCTGGAGAAAGACCGTTCAGTTGTAATCAATGCGATTTTAAATCGAGAACAAAAACTCATTTGAATGAACATATGTTGAAACACTCTGATGAAAAGCCATTTGAATGTGACGTTTGCGACTATAAAACGAAGACTTCGTATCATTTAAGGAAACATAAAAGAATCCATTTAAAAAACTACGTATGTAAAGTTTGCAATTGGAAATTTTCAAATTTATCACTTTTTAAAAAGCATTTGTATGTCCATTATGTAAAAAAATCTTACAAATGTTCAAAATGTGACTTTACAACTAAGAATCGTGATTCGTTTAAAAAACATTTTAATATTCATAATAAGACTTTAAAGTGTGACGAATGTGACTTCAAAGCAGGAACAGATCACCTTTTAAAGTTACACAAAGCCAACATCCATAATGCTAGGCCTTTTACTTGCAATGGGTGTGACTATAAGTCAGCACGTTTCAATATGTTAAAGCGACATAAATCATCGAAAGCTTTTGCAAAACGGTTTCAAAACGGGCAAAGTAAAGGGGCCAATGTAAAGGAGAACTTGTAAATATAATTTGATCAGGCGGCTCGGAGACTAGAAAAATACTTCTCATCCGATGGAGTCGTTTAGAGAACCAGTGGTTTCCTCATTATTGGCCTTATTCTTATGAATTTCAAATAAAAAAATAGTCTAAAAGGTTTAAAATATCTCTCTGCATCATTCCTCATACATTTTTTTTTATAAAATCCGTGGTTTTTTAATAAATAATCATATTTTAAATTGCGCGTAAAAAAGACGTCATCCCAGCACACATATGAAATTGCAACTGACACGTTTAGCCCAGCTATCATACGAACGATCTCTTATCGCCTCATCGCGTTATCGCGTATTTATATAAACTACAAAAGGTCCAAAAAACTATCACCCATATTAAAATAGATATTTAAGAAATTGTGGGTATTGGGGTCGCATTTCTTGAGCTTAGAACCGGAAAAGTTAATCATGATTTCAATTTCAACGTGATTTTTTAATTATATGTTATAGGCGTTGAGCATTTTAATTATGTGTAATTATAATGTAATTTGTAAACCTTTTCACTGTTAATAGGTAGTTGCTTACACTTTTGTTTCAATTTATTTTTTATAAATAGCACTGTTTATATATTTTTCTCATAAGTTGATAATGATGAGCGAAACCGTTCCTGATCAAATAAATTTTATGTGGAAAAAGTACTTAAAAATGTTTTATTATTTTTATTGAAATTAGTCGTCAAATTTGATTTGTTTGAATTTTGTACTTTTCCGGGAGTTTTGTCGCTAACGACCCGAGTTTCGCCTTTCGGCATCTTCAGGCATACAAAGTGCACGGATGTACTTGAACTGACGCGCAGTAAACAGTTTGTATCGTTTATATACAAAAATATAAGTAGATCACTAAGTTAAAAGGTTATTAAAATTAAAATTGAATGTATACAATTTTCAATGAATTAAGTGGGTTTTTTATAATTATGGGGATTTTTTGAAAATATTAATGTCCAGATAATAACATAAGAATGTTTAAAATAAATCTTGGGTTTTACCCGACCTATTATTTATAAGTTGATTTGTTTTTAAGCCTTTGAATTAATATTTAATGAAAGCAACCGAATTAATATTTAATGATAGCAAGTGCTTAAATTATTAATAAATGACAATTATTAAAAAGGGGTACAACAATGGAGAATTTGGTAGATAAAGTTGCTTGTTTAAAATTGGCATACTGTTGAGCTGAGCTCCATTAATCTCTAAGATTTCTTGGTAAAATAATAAAAACTCGCCCCTGTTAGTATATAACAAATATTTACTTTTCATTTTTTTCTATTTTCTTATGAATTTCAAAAAAAACAAACAGTCAAAGGGCTTTAAAATATCTCTTTGCATCATTCCTCATACATTTTTTTTAAAAAAAATCTGTGGTTTTTTTTTAATAAATAATCATATTTGAAATTGCGCGTAAAAAAAGACGTCATCCCAGCACACATATGAATTTACAACTGACGAGTGATCTCAGCTATCTGACGAACGATCATTATCACAGGCGCTTATCGCCTGATAGCGTTATCGCTTTATCGCGTATTTATATAAACTACTAAAGGTCCAAAAACCTATGATATAAGAAAACCTTAATTATAAAAATTGTATCACCCATATTAAAATAGGTATTAAAGAAAATTTTGGTAATGGGGTCGCATTTCTTGAGCTTAGAACCGGAAAAGTTATAATCATTATTAAAAATAATCCATGCTAATAATTTAAGCGATGTTCTTGGAGAATTGACGAAGCTCTTTAAAAGTTGATTACTACTCCAATTATAATTGCAAAGCCGGAGCGTTGCTTTTCTATATTAAACAAAATTAAAACTTACCTTAGGAACACAACAAGTCAAAAAAAAATGACAGCTTTATCGATGCTTTCAATAGAGAAAGATATGATAAGAAAAATTCAAAACAAAAATGAAAAAAATAAAGAAAAACAATGTCATTAACAAAAATAAACGAATGGACTTTATTTAGAAAAGCTTCTTCTTTTAAATGTAATAATTTTTGATATATTAAATAAAATAAAAGTAATAAGGTCTTTATCTGAAATTTTAATCGACCCACAGAAAACCCAAATATAATACGCACGAGCCGCCACTGCGAGCAACTGGGCAACAAATTTTTCTTAAAGAAAAACTTTTGATGAGGTAATTCCATAAAAAGGCCATTTGTTCCACATTAGGAGCGGAAGAAGACTTTTTAAACGGAGCAAAAAACTTTGATGACTCGAGGAACCATGAAGAACTCGATGAACTTCGAGTCAAAATGACCTTCAATTCAATTCGAAATGACCTTGAAAAAATATTTGACCTTCAAAGAATGGTGACCTCGAGGAGAAAGTTGAGCATCGAAAAAGACTCGGCCTTTGAGGTGTTTAACCTTAAAAAAAAAATTGACCTTCAAAATTTGATGAACTCGAAGAACCATATGGCCATGGACAAAGTTCGACCTCCAATAAAAAATAAAAAAAAATTTTGTCATTCCTTAATTGTTTTTTTTTTGATCACTCGACGAGCGTGAAGAATTTTTTGACCTTCAAGTCGAAATGACCTTGAAAAAATATTTGACCTTCAAAGAATGGTCACCTCGAGGAGAAAGTTGAGCATCGAAAAAGACTCGGCCTTTGAGATGTTTGACCTTGAAAAAAAAAATGACCTTCAAAATTTTTTGAACTCGAGGAACCACATGGCCATGGACAAAGTTCGACCTCCAATAAAAAAAAAATTTTTTTTTTTTTTGTTATTCCTTAATTGTTTTATTTTTGATCACTCGACGAGCGTGAAGAATTTTTTTACCTTCAAGTCGAAATGACCTTGAAAAAATATTTGACCTTCAAAGAATGGTCACCTCGAGGAGAAAGTTGAGCATCGAAAAAGACTCGGCCTTTGAGATGTTTGACCTTGAAAAAAAAAATGACCTTCAAAATTTTTTGAACTCGAGGAACCACATGGCCATGGACAAAGTTCGACCTCCAATAAAAAAAAAAATTTTTTTTTTTTTGTTATTCCTTAATTGTTTTATTTTTGATCACTCGACGAGCGTGAAGAATTTTTTTACCTTCAAGTCGAAATGACCTTGAAAAAATATTTGACCTTCAAAGAATGGTCACCTCGAGGAGAAAGTTGAGCATCGAAAAAGACTCGGCCTTTGAGATGTTTGACCTTGAAAAAAAAAATGACCTTCAAAATTTTTTGAACTCGAGGAACCACATGGCCATGGACAAAGTTCGACCTCCAATAAAAAAAAAATTTTTTTTTTTTTGTTATTCCTTAATTGTTTTATTTTTGATAACTCGACGAGCGTGAAGAATTTTTTTACCTTCAAGTCGAAATGACCTTGAAAAAATATTTGACCTTCAAAGAATGGTCACCTCGAGGAGAAAGTTGAGCATCGAAAAAGACTCGGCCTTTGAGATGTTTGACCTTGAAAAAAAAAATGACCTTCAAAATTTTTTGAACTCGAGGAACCACATGGCCATGGACAAAGTTCGACCTCCAATAAAAAAAAAATTTTTTTTTTTTTGTTATTCCTTAATTGTTTTATTTTTGATAACTCGACGAGCGTGAAGAATTTTTTTACCTTCAAGTCGAAATGACCTTGAAAAAATATTTGACCTTCAAAGAATGGTCACCTCGAGGAGAAAGTTGAGCATCGAAAAAGACTCGGCCTTTGAGATGTTTGACCTTGAAAAAAAAAATGACCTTCAAAATTTTTTGAACTCGAGGAACCACATGGCCATGGACAAAGTTCGACCTCCAATAAAAAAAATATTGGTTTGTGTTTATTTGGTCTGTATTTGGATTATTTTTTTGTAAGTATTTTCATTCTTTTGTCCGTTTTTTATATTTTCAGAATTGGTGAAAATCTTCATGGACGAAAAGTGCTGGGACGTTTTTATATCTTTATGAACGGCCGACTTACGACGTTTTCATCACAATACTTTTTTTTCAACTTTCTGTTCTTCATCAGAAAATACTTGCCAAAAAATTAACGCATAGATGTTTTGAAGACATTTCTTTCAGATTTGTCAGATTTGATCGCGACGTGGTACCTTTTATTTTCTCTGTCTTCTGCCAATCGTTTTCCTACCTCTGATGATTACCTCATCATCCACTAGTTCTTGAAGTCTTCCGGAATGCAGAATTCCTTTGGTTGAAAGAAAAAGCAAGAAACCTTACTGGTGTCATCTGCAGCACGTGACTTGTTTAAAAATAATGTAAATATAATATTTGGTTACTATGGCAACTTTTTCGTTTTTATGCCATTCGATGATAAGGGCATGTGTATGTTTCGTATCATTTGAGCGAGCGAATCTTTTCCTCTATTGTTTTTTTAAATTTTCGCATCTTTCAACAAGTTACATAGTAGAATACAACTTTGACTAAATAAATTATTTACAACAACTAATTGTTAGTCAATAGTTTAAGTCATGAGTTTTTGCGAAACTTTATTTTGAATAGAATTTTATTTTTGTATAAATCTTGTCACATGATTAATCAATTAGTTTCATTTTCCAAAGCAAATGATTTTTGCAAAATTTAATTTACGTTTTGAATTCTTTTTTAAAATGTTTGAAGGTTGTGGGTATATTAAAATGATTAATTTTTTCAGTCATGTATAAAGTTTATTTGCAAAGATGGCTTGTTCCAAAATGCTGATTATTAATTAATCCTTCAGTGTCTACTCCCATTTTATAAAGAACCAAAAAAGTTTGAACACCGATGCCTTCAAATAAAGATTTATCAATTGATCAAAAAAATCAGTTTGTATTGGGATTCGAACCCATCAGCACCAACACAAAAACCCACAACGTCTGCGCTATAGGACCAATCTTAAATGGCATTGATATAGATCTTTTTTTTTTTTAGAAACCAATGTTATTGAAAACCTTTTTTTTTTGTTTGACATGAAGAGAGATTTTTACAATGCAAACTTTATTTTAAAGAAAAAAAATCTGTTTTAAAACTTGTTTAAGTCGGTCAATTAATCTTTTTTTTAAAGAGAGAGAGAATGGGTGGGGTGTAAAAAATAAGCAAGTCATATAAATTTTGCTTCCTTTTAATATATATTCAAAAAAACTCACAGATTTATGAAAGATTTCATCACATTTTTGAAGTAGAATAAAAACATTGGTCGCAATTGAATGGTTTTTGCAAAAAAAGTGCCAGTTTCATGTATTATTAAGCATATATACATTTCATGATTAAAAAATTAATTTTGTCACATTAATGTTACTTGCGATGTTATTTAAGCCGTTTGAATATTGAGCAAATAAATCAATATGTCCCAGAGATACTGCGTGTTTGAAGAAAATAATTTTGCCTAATATACCCTCAAATTCGATATTTAAAAAAATTATATTGACTCAGTATAGATGGCTCTACACATATTCATCAAAATATTGCTTATATTCTATTATAATACTGATTCACGCGCAGTTTAAAAAAAGCATCGAACGACTTCAGATCAAAATATGACATTTCATGTAAAACGTTCTTAAATGTTTTGGTCACATTATAATGGTTTCCCCCTAGTATGTGATAGTTTATGTTTTTTTAAGCCTGACTCACGTACATATCGAAAGCTACATTGGTCACATTCGAATGATTTTTCGGCAGTGTGTGACTTTTTATGTATTATTAAGCTATGTGGACGCGAACATTCAAATGTACATTTATTACATTTGAATGGTTTTTCACCGGTGTGACACACTTTATGTTTTTTTAAGCCATCTGCGCTTACACATTTGAAAGTGCATTGGTCACATTTGAAGGGCTTCCCTCCAGTATGTGTTGTTTTATGTGTTTTCAAGCTAGATACCAGCGCAGATTTGAAGCAACACTGATCACATTGGAAAGGTTTTTCAATAGTATATGATATTTTATGATTTCTTAAAGCTACTGCATACATGGTCCGAAAGCTACAACGATCACAGCTAAATCGTTTTTCACCAGAATGTGTCATTTTATGTGATGCTAAGTTACATTTACGCGAACATTTAAATGTGCATTTGTCACATTTAAATAGTTTTTCACCAGTGTGTGACATTTTATGTTTTCTTAAGCCATCCGCGCGCGCACATTCAAAAGTACATTGGTCACATTTAAACGGTTTCTCACCGCTGTGTAAAATTTTATGTTTCCTTAAGCTACACACTAGCGCAGACTTAAAGGAACACTTGTCACATTTGAAAGGTTTTTCGCCAGTATGAGACAATTTATGTTTTTTTAAACTTGATTCAAGTGCAGTTTTAAAAGCACATTGATCACAATTAAATGGCTTTTCACCAGTGTGGACCAGTTTATGTTTTTTCACCCCTAATGCGTGCACAGATCGAAAGCTACATTGGTCACATTCGAATGGTTTCTCGCCAGAATGAGACATTTTATGTAATTTCAAATTGATTCCGTTAGTATATTTTTTATAACATTGATCACATTCGAATGGTGTCTTATCGGTGTGTAACATTTTATGCTGTTTGAAATAAGATACATACAATGTACGAAAGCTACATTGGGGACATTTAAATGGTTTCTCGCCAGAGTGTTTCATTTTATGTACCTTTAAGTTATTAGTACGCGAACATTTAAAAGAGCATTGGTCACACTTCAATCGTTTTATATTGAATTTAGATTCAACGTGGGCAGATAGGTGTTGTTTCAGTAAATGTGACGATGAGAATACATCAAAACAGAAACTGCACACAAAATTTCGTTCATGAAATGCACCATTTTCCAACAATATCACAGCGACTACCTTTTGCTGTATAATTTCATTTTTTATATATGTTTCATTTATATGTTGTGTTTTAAGTAATTGGTGTCGAGGCGAGCTCATCGGCGGAAGTTCAATAGTTTGTTTGGGAGTCGGAAACTAAAAAAAAAAATACATTATTTAATATTTTTAAGAAGTAAATAAAAGTATTAACAATAAATAACTATTATTAATTAATATCTTAAGCAGGAAAGGTTGTTCACCACTGCTTAATTTATTTCCAACGGTTTAACCCTTTTTAATTGATGCTACTCATTAGTTAATCATTTAGTAATGTAGATTTAATTATTGTTTGTTTATTTTTCCATCCAAAAATATATCTGAATAGTACAATTAAAATCATTCAGTGTAAGTAAGATTGCCTGAGGATGTCTCTGAAAAAGGCGAAACACGTGTCACAGTTTGGAGCACAATGCGTGGAATAATCTTAATTATTTTAATATTTAATATTTTACTATTTTAACCATGTCCGCTCCCAATGTGGAGCATATGGACTCATAATGGAGTTTATCTCAACAGAAGTGTTTCTACGAGAACTGTTTGTTACTCAGTTGCTCAACCTCTCTTTTTACAAAGAGAGTAGGGATAGAAGGATAGGGCTAGGACAGGATTAGTGGTAAGCTAATCGCTCTCGATACGCCCCGTTCGTAGGATAGGATGGGTGAGAGGGGGGAATTCAATACATCACATACACCCATGCCTTTGAACAGAAATTCATAAATCGATTGAAAAATCAATTTATAAAAACTGTCCGTACAGGGATTTGAACCCGGGCCCTCCGTAGCCGAACCCAACAACGTTGACCACTCGACCACACAGGCATATTGACAAATATTTAATGATCTGTTTTAAGGTGTTCACTGTTAATACTGATATATATATATATATTATATATACAATGATATTGTTAACATTAACACGTTGTTCTTTTTTTATTTTGTACTTACATTAAGAACTAGTATAAATACGAAAAGTGTCTAGAATAAGGGTGGGGAACCGTTTCTTCTCTTAAGGCCGCATTCATTTTTCTGATTCGACATAAGGCCGCAGTAAACATTGACTAGGGAATCTTTGTTCGGAAACATGATTTGCGGTCAGAATATATCAGGAATTTACATCAATTTACAGAATTGGCCAGAAGGCCACACAAGAGTAGCCATAAGGCAGCAGGTTCCCCATGCCTGGTCAAGAAGATGAAAATTAACAAAATATAACATCCGTAAATTTTAAATTGAAATTTGGCACTACAGTTAATGCCAATGCACCAAATATTTTAAAGTTGAAAGTTTATACGAGAGAAGCTCTATGAGAAATTATTGTAAGTCACACGACATCAACTCGAGGAAAGTTGACACACCACAAACACCCAAGTCTTAATTCTCAAATTTTAGCATAACAAATATAAATTTGACATTGACCTCACCGGAAATCGAGCCCAGGACCACTTGATCGGTAAGGCAAGCTCTAACCAACAAGCTTACAGGGACAGATATCAACTTATATTTTAATAAAATAGGGATTTGCGTAGTTGACCTGAAAGCTTGGCAGTAAAGTCTTAAATAGTTTGAATTCACCAAAGAATGGTTGATGATATTTACCTCGGGCGGTTTACTTTGAGAATATGAACAATCGGTCAATTCACACTTGTCTATTGTGATTTCGTGACAATTTTGATATTGCACTTCTACTTCTTCCAATTTGATGTTTTGAGACTCATTTGAAACATCCTTAAATAAAAAAAATATTAAATTCAAAAATCCATATTGATACTTATATTGCTTACGATGGAAGAAAGCTGTCCTGATATATTGTCCGCCCCTAATGTGGAGCGTATGGTCTCTAAGTAGAAGTTTTTCTACGAGAACTGCTTGTTACTCAGTCACACAACCTCTCGTTTTGAAAGTGAGTTGTGTTGATAGAAGGACAAAGCTAGGAAATGATAAGTGGTAAGCTAATCGCTCTCGCTACGCCCAGATATTAATGATCGGAATGTGTGCATGGTAATATTCAAATATGGCACAGTGATTAGCAATGTAGTCCATGCTGGACTTCACGACATCGAGTTCTAGTCCTAACAGCGTTCTTTCTATTGATTTATCGAATTTTGATCGAAGGTATGGGTGTTTGTGATGTCTGAAAACTCCCTCTCACCCATACCGAACATTAAATAATTTGGTGTAGCGAGAGGGATTAGCTTAACACTAGTCCTGTCCTAGCCTTGTCCTTTTATATCTAATTCACAGTTCTCGTAAAAAAGAACTGTTGAGATAAATCCATAAGATGGGTATATGCTCCACATTGGGAGCGCACATGGATAAAGCAAATAAAATTTTGTAAAAAAAAAATATTGACTGTGGAAAAGAAAAAGGACGTAAACCACAGTTTTTTCAAAACAGATTTTTTTTTCGATAATCACATTGCATTTAACTTGATACACGTTTTATCGAAAGGACGAAAGCTGCAGATGCCGAATTAGTATATAAATTTAGCTTTTAAGTTTGAAAAAGATGACCTTGTAAAAGATTAAAACCAAGAAAAAAGACTGAAATAAAGGTTTTCCTAGACAATTTCTTTAATTAATATAATATTATGTCAATTAAACACCAGTTTAGAAGTCTCCGTGCACTTTAAATTTGTTTATAATTCATAATTTACATATGGCCCAAAATCATCAAAACACGTTTTTTGCGCCTCCTGTAAAATGTTATATGTGTGGGTTACGTCCTTTTTCTTTTCCACAGTCGATATTTAGTTACAAAAACAATTGCGGGCCAATATTGTCGGGCGCGAGAAATCAGTTCATTGAAACCATGGCACCCGCTGGCACAGGGTTGGGTATTACTGATCTAACCTTACATTAGAAAATAAAAAAATAGCGAAAAATAAATCTTGCCAATAATTTAAGAATTTTTTTATTTAACCTTTATAAGTTCACGACGCTTCTCTTTGTCAATTATTTCTTCCTGCTTCACGAGCGCCTCGTTTTTGATGTCAAATGAATTGTCAACTTCCCTGCTGTCATTTAAATGATTCTGAAAATTATCGCCATTATTGGCGTTCTCTGAGCAATTCGGCGACAGAAATTCATCGTCTGGTTCTTTTTTTATATCCATTTGTACTGTCAACACGTGACAAAGGCATCACCATAGACAGCACGTATTTATGAATAAATATTATTGTCATAGACAATTAAATCGATACAAATAGAAAGAAAGTTCTCCTTTTATAAGACGCACCTGTGAACAAAATCTAATCTAATCTAACTACAGTAAAACCCCCGTTTACACTAAAGTCGGGACAGTGTAATTCGGGGTAGTGTAATTGGGGGTGTGAATCTCGTACAAAATTGGGAATTTTGTTTTTTTCCGCAAAAAAAAATGCAAAACTAAGATTTAATATAAAATAAAACATTGACGAAATATTAAGTTACCAAGCGATAAAATGCAAAGCGCGCCAAAATCCCACACTTAGACAGTCACCCGCTATACGTGTATAGCCTGACACTAAGGCATCCGATCCTGGGATCCCGTTCAATTTTCTGATCCCAAAATTCCGGGATTGATATGGCCGCGATCCCGGGATTTCGGGATTGAGAAATTTTGAGCAAATCCCGAAAATTTACACGAAATTGGCAAATTCTTCGGTGAGCTAAAAAATCGTTAAAACTCGGCTCTGGGATTAAATACCCTACCTGACACGTGTTGAATACACAGACGCTAGCCAACATTTGACTGTATGCGCGGCACAGATGACCGTCTCGTAGTGACGGCAGTGGAATGCGATCGTGCAATTGGGTGATTTGGGGAGATTTTTTTTAAGCCAGCGCGTTATTCGGGGTAGTGTAATTGAGGGTTCCACTTAAGCGAAAATAGCCTATGCTTACTATTACTGTTTGTTAATTATATCCTTAATTAAGTTTTCTAGTGAATTGCCTCAACTAAACATAGAGTGGCACTGTGAATCATTTTCGCCGATACAATTTATTAAGTATAGTGTTTACTAAAATTTCAATGCTCATATAAATTACAGCAAATCTGTTTTTTAATTCTAAAGTTACATAATAATATCAACTTTGGAAAGGAAAAAGGACGTAACCAACAGTTTTTTCAAAAATGGTTTTTTTTCGATAATCACAATGTATCAAACTTGATACACGTTCTATCAAAAGGATGAAAGCTGCAAATGCCGAATTAGTATCTAAATTTAGCTTTTGAGTTTGAAAAAGATGACCTCGTAAAAAAATTAAAACCAAGAAATAAGACTGAAATAAAGGTTTTTCATAAAAAAATCTTGAATTAATATTAGGTTATGTCATAATTAAGTATTTCAACTTAGGGTGCTTGATGGAATTTCAATATCAAATTTTTTGAATTTTGTACTTTTCCATGAGTTTTGTCGCTAACGACCCGGGTTTCGCCTTTAGGCATCTTCAGGCATTCCAAGTGCACGGATGATGTACTTGAACATTGAACTTGAAGTTCAATGACCTTGAAAAAAAAATCACAAATATTCTCTCCTCGGAACAAAATTCGATAAATAGAAAAAAATCTGAATTAATAAAACGTGTTTTTATTAGATTCTCAAAAACGCACTTAAATAACAAAGTCAAAATTTTTATACATTTAAATAAAATTCATGTTTTACAGAGCAATATAAAAATCATTGAAACAATTATAATAAGTAATCATAAATTTGTATAAATAAAATTTAAGATTTCGTCTTAAGGTGCTTGGCGTAATTTCAATATTAAATAAATATGTTTAATACATGTTCGCTCTCAATGTGGACCAACCAACATTCCAATATAGATATCTTGACATAAGTAATGATATAAAAGAAAGGGGTCCAGATAAAAATCATAATTTCAAAATTTTAGGAAACCAACATTTTGCGACACTACCATCCACGCGACATCCCTCCAATCATGGAATCACAAAATGGCAGCATAAAATAAAATATCGAAGTAACTTATTTACCTTAACGTTATACAAGAGAACCCCTTTTTTAGGTCAATTAACTACCTAGGAAGAATTAACGAAAAAAATCCACAATAAAATTAAGCATTCGGTTAACGTGGCATTTAAGGTTAATAATAATAAAAGAATGCAGCTTAAAAACAGTAAAGATAAAATCAAAAACCCTGTCCTGTGGATCGTGTAATTCGATTTACATAGGACAGACAGGTAGAAGCATATGAACACGTGCTAAAGAGCATATAAGATCTTTTAACAATACAAAATCAGACTCAAAATTTGCAAACCATTTTGGACCGAGTCTCATGACATTTGTTTAAGTTTAGCGCCAACCGTTTTGCATCTTTGTCATAAGGGTAAAAAACTAAATTTATTAGAACAAATTAAAATTATCTTAAATGAACAAACCATTATAAATTCACCACCGTTGTTAAAACCCCTAATGTAATTAATAATTAATGTCAGTGTAATCTATATAAATATACCTTGAACTAAAACCGTAGTTAATAAATTTAATAGAATTAATAATTAACATCAGTTTAATTTATTCAAATGATTTTAAAAACCACAGATTGCTAATCGTTTGTATAAGGATGTTAGAGTGAATAATATGATCCATTGTGTATAGCTGAGAATAATATAGGGTTAATAGTAGTTCTGACAATGGCGAAAGCCGAAATAGCTATCAAATCATAAATATAAAAAACTATAGAACAAAACACATTGCTATTTTAACCCTATTATGTCGCCGAAAGTCTTTTAAAGTTTCAATATTGTATCACAAGAAAAAATAGTTAAGTCAATCATATCGTAGAATAATAAAAAGCTGACATGTTAAACGTTTAGTACCTGCAGTTTCCGTGACGGCATCAATCAACAACTTTTTTTGTTATTTTTTTTTTCCGAAGACCGGTCTTTTTTAGAGCTTTTTTACGATGTGTTTTTTTATGTGTCCTAACATTACCATGGTGAATAGATCTATAGTCACACTCGTCGCACTTGAACGGCTTCTCTCTGGTGTGTATCATTCGATGTTTTTTAAAACTCGTCGAACGCGTGGTCTTAAATTCACACTTGTCACACGCGAACGGCTTTTCACCGGAGTGAAATAACTTATGCGTTTTAAGCTGGCCAAGAGAATGATATTTACAATTGCAAGTGTCACAGTGAAAACGCTTTTCGCCAGTGTGATATTTACGGTGAGAATTCAATATTCCAACTCTGAACGTTTTAAAATCACACAGGTCACACTTAAAAGACATGACGGCAGAGTGTTTCTTTTTATGTATCATAAAATGTTTACGCGTCTTTGATTTGTAGCTACATTCATCACACGCAAACAGTTCCTCTGATGTATGTATCATCTTGTGCTCATTCAGTTTTGCTTTCACTTTCGATTTGAAGCTGCATTGGTCACACTTGTAGGGTTTTTCCGCCGAGTGACACAATTTGTGTATTTGGAGGTCACACATTCTAATGCACTTAAAGTTGCAAATTTCACACAAAAACCGAAACTGGCCGTTATGTCTCATTAAGTGCATTCGCATATCAATCGGGCGCTTACATATAAACGGACATCTGTCGCATTTAAAGATCTCCTTTACAACTTTTGAGACTTTGTGCCAATAGTTTTCGCAATTATTTTCAGTTTCTGGGGTGCACTTGTCACATTTAAAAGGCATTTCTACAGTGTGAATGCTTTTATGGTTGTTATATTCTGATATATCAACATGTTTCTTGTAACAAATGTTGCACTGAAACCGGTTTAAGCAAGTTTTTGATAACTTATGTCGATTTAACGTTGTGTAACATGATGTCTTATAGTTACAAGCATTGCAAGTAAAAGGCTTAGCATTGTGGATGTTGGCTTTGTGTTCTTTTAACCTACGATCTTTTCCTGTTTTGAAGTCGCATTTGTCACATATAAAAATCATTCCATGAAGATTAAAATGTTTTTTTAACGCTCGAAGACTCGTAGTTGCAAAGTCACACTTTTCACATTTGTGAGGTCTCTTTCTATGATGGGCAAACACATGCTTATGTAAAAGCGATAGATTTAAAAAACTCAACTTGCAGTCTTTACATATATAGTTTTTTTTAATATGAATTCTTTTATGCTTCATCAAACTATAAGACGTCTTCGTTTTATAGTTACAAACGTCACATTTAAAAGGCTTTTCAGTAGAGTGTGTCAACGTGTGGCTCTTAAGATGAACTTTTGATTTGAATTTAAAACCGCATTGATCGCAAATAACCGGTCTTTCATCGGAATGAATCAACGAATGTTTCTTCAAAAAACAAAGTCTCACAGAAAAGAAGCCACATTGTTCGCATTTCAAGATTTTTTTAGCAGTTTTGGCTAGTTTATGTAATTTTGACGCGCACGAACTTTCCGTTTCTTGGTCGCATTGGTCACATTCGAATGGCATTTTGACGTAATGTGTTAGTTTATGATCACTCAAAATCGGTTTATTTTCAAAGCTTTTCTTACAAATATTACAATTGAATTTTTCTTCACAATTACCACTGTGACTCTTTTGGTGACGTTTCACATTGTAGATTTGTGTGGATTTATAATCACACACATCACATTCAAAAAGCTTTTTCTTTATAGCTGATAGATTTCGCACAGTATGAAAGCTTTTGTGATTCGATAGAGATTTAAACGTTTTAAAAACATCAAAACAAACGCTGCATACAAAATTCCGTTTGTGGAAGATTTCATTTTTGAGTATTATCACAGCAACTGGGCCAAGTTTCAAGATTTCCTTTTTAACATCAGTGACTTCAATGATGATTGTTTCTTCGTGTGATTCGATTATAGCCGAATAATTTAATAGATTATTGATGTCATTCACGGGTTCGTTGTTAATTCCAGAAATCTTAAAAGAATATTAAAAGTTATTATATATACAAGATAACAATAAAATAAATTAAAACACGAAATGAATCGAATTATTTTTTTAAGTTTATTCAACTCTCGCGGCTCTGAGACTAGAAAAATACTTCTCTGCCGATGGGGGTCGTTTAGGGACCCCAGTGGTTTCCTCATTATTGACCTTATTCTCTCCTAATATCTCTGCATCATCAATAAAAATCCGTGGTTTTTTAATAAATAATCATATTTTAAGTGTCGCGTAAAAAAGACGTCATCCCAGCACACATATTAAATTTCAACTGACGAGTTTAGCCCAGCTATCTTACGAACGATCGCTTATCGCTTCATCGCGTATTAATATAAACTACATAAGGTCCAAAAAAACTATCACCCATATTAAAATAGATATTTAAGAAAATGTGGGTATTGGAGTCGCATTTCTTGAGCTTGGAACAGGAAAAGTTAAAATGACGATTATAACTTTATTATATATATAATTATTTTTAATTTGTGTCAGGTCTGATTCTTTTTAAATATTTTTGTCATACTCTTTAAGGCTTTTTCAGTTGCGATTAAATGGCTCTGTATCCAATAAATAAAATTAAATCAATTTGAAAATGCTTTAAATGATTAAGCACCTTGAAAGTGGACACGAATTTCTGGTAGAATCTAAATAAAAATACGTTGTTTGTACAAGAGTTGATTGTAACATAGCTTCCAAGCCTAATTTTTATTAAATGACAATAAAAAATGCGGCAAGAAGAGAACAAGTGGTGAGTTTTATAAACGGTAAGAATTCTGGACCGGTCTATTTTTGAAATTAAATGAGAGAGGAGAGAATGTCAGGCGTCGTCAACAAACAGAATAAAAAAAACTAGAAAATCTATTAATTTTACATAATCAAGTCAATATTACTTTGAAGAGACAAGAAAAAACTAATAAAAATTTAGTTTTAAAAAAAGCAATTATCACGATTTCCAGGAAAAGTTATTAACTAACAACTAGTCCTGTTTTGCTTTATATTTTTTATCTTTTCTACTCTTTTTGGAAAAGACAGGTAAAGTCACTAAATAACAGTTTTTTTTTTTTTAAATCTGTTAAAACACTTCCATTAGACGTAGGCGTAGACATGAATTAAAATATATTTTGTAATTTACTTTCAACACTTTTTTACACGATTTTCTCTACAACAATTTGTTTGTTTTTAAAAATAACACAAATTATTACATAGAAGGAACAAATCTTAAATTTTGTCACGTAATACACGGTTTTTTATAAAACGTGTATACCGTGTAAAAACTGTGTATTAAGAAACTGCAATTACCTCTCCCGATGTGCTAGCAGCAGAAAGGAACTCGCAAATTTCAGACTGTTCATTCTTAATAGAACATAATTTTGGAATAACTCCATCATCTAGGTGACTCAGGTATGGCACATCTTCCAATTCGATGCTCAAGGGATCTCTTGAGATATCCGACTGAAATCAATTTGCATAATTTTTACATATGATGGAAAAATTAATATTTTTCTTTAAAATAAATACTTTTCATGGGCCGCAAAGTAATAAAATCAAAGCGTGAATAAATCAAATTGTTTTATATCAAAGTCACAAACGATTTGTGGTTTTCTGTTAAAAGGTATAGATGTGTATGTATGGAGAGTGGCAAAAGCGAATAGCTAGACTAGTCTTGTCCTAATACATGCTACTTTTTTTTTCTCCGAAAATTCACTTAATCCTTAATCAAATAATTATCTTTTATAAAAACAAGAAATTGATTTAAATTGAATATAATAAAAGGATAAAAAATGCATGGAACGAAATATGTTGATGACTTACTGATAAAGGTTGATTATTTGTTTAATATTCACATTTTCTAATTTTAATATTAAAACACTAAGTACACTTTTTAGTAAAAAATTATATCGATCTTGGAAAGGAAAAAGGACGTAACCCACATTTTATACAAAACAGCTTTTTCGATAATCACAATGTATCTAACTTGATACGCGTTCTATCAAAAGGGTGAAAGCTGCAAATGCCGAATTAGTATCTAAATTTTAAGACGTAACCCACATTTTATCCAAAACAGCTTTTTCGATAATCACAAAGTATCCAACTTGATAAAAGTTCTATCAAAAGGATGCAAGCTGCAAATGCCGAATTAGTATCTAAATTTAAGGACGTAACCCACATTTTATCCAAAACAGCTTTTTTTGATAATCACAATGTATTCAACATGACACACGTTCTATCAAAAGGAGAAACCTGCAAATGCCGAATAAGTATCTAAATTTAAGGACGTAACCCACATTTTATCCAAAACAGCTTTTTTCGATAATCACAATGTATCCAACATGATACGCGTTCTATCAAAAGGATGCAAGCTGCAAATGCCGAATTAGTATCTAAATTTAGCTTTTAAATTTGAAAAAAATGACCTTGTAAAAAATTAAAACCAAGAAAAAAGACTGAAATAAAGGTTTTTCATAGACAATTTCTTTAATAAATATTAGATTATTAAAATTAAACACCAGTTTCAAAGTCACCGTGCAATTGCAAAGTTGTGTATAATTCATAATTTGCATATGGCCTAAAATCATCAAAACACGTTTTTTGCGCCTCCCGTAATATTTGATATGTGTGGGTTACATCCTTTTTTATTTCCACAGTAGATATCATTAGATAGGTATGTGCTAACAAAATAATTAAATTTTTGTATATTTTATATTTATTTGAAATTCACGGAAGCTTTCGTGATCGACCAAATTTTGCTTTGGGATTGAACGGATGGACACCCATGCTATACATGCTGTGCTGTTTTATATTATAAATTAGATAGGTTGTAGCTTATTGGGACAGTACAGCGCACTGTCAGAAATGAAAATGGCGTGGATTCGGTTCACATCCGTCCGCTTTCGGTCCGTTTCCGCGACTCTGTGTGCTAGAGGGGTTAAAGGGAACAGTTATTTGCATGTAACATCTTTAATGTACTATAAACAGCCCGCTAATTACTGTTTGGGATATTTCCACTTACCCCTTTAAGATCTTCTTCGATTTCTTCCTGCTTTACATATGTCATTTGCTCGTGTTCAGTTATTGTATCTGTTACGTCGTAAATGTTACTCTGGCGATTAAACAACGTGTTTTCTTGTCCATCCAATGGCGGTGATTCAAATTTTGGCTCTATTTTAAAATCCATATTGATGTATTTGCTAGATTATAACAGCTAACTGATTGCGAACAATCTTAAGAATAGACAATAGACAATAAGAAGATTTATTTATATACATAGACAATAAATAAGCACAAAATAATCTTTTGAGTCATTATTAAAATTAAATTGTTACTATTTAAAAGATGTTTGCTTTTGTCAGACATGTGTAACTTGATTCACAAAGCTTAAAAATTGACAATGTATAATTTAGACACTATTTGTTTTGAGTTAAACAAGAAAAATGATTTTATATTTATTCACAACTATTCCAGTCGAATACAATGACCATCTTTTAAAAGAAAAATAAACAAAATATGGGATTATATTTATTTACTAGATACACAATCTAGCAATATAACGTTTGGAGCTTATTTTAGTTCAACACACTCTTTATTATTTTCAGACCTTGTTAAATGTATTATTAGTCACTTCAATTCATTTTGTAGTTCCGTAACTATTTTTTATTATTATACGACTAATCATACATTGATTTAAATGTCTATGCGAAAATGAGCAAACTGTTATTTATTACCTGGATACTATATTTTATAAAGTTTGTGGCTAGATTTAACATTTCATTTAAAATCGGAAGACTATGCAGCTGTGCTCTATTTATTTCCAAAATTTCCTGGAAAAAGAGCTTATGACTGTCCGTATTTTTAAATAAATTTTGTAACTTGGCATTAAGCGCACCGTGTCCGGAGATGAATTGTGGGGTAAAGTGACCGGAGAGAGCCAGGTTGCATTCTGACAAAAACATATCTGGGAAGAATAAATAGGTAATTCTGCCCTGAGAAGTATTTGTTCCACAAATAATCAATTTCTAAAACAGTAAATAACGTGTTTTCATTTGCCGGCCATTTCAAGGTGATCAACGTAGCTTTGAACGGCGCGTTTATCTGGTTTAAAGGACCATAAAATTCAGCACTAAAGTCATTTAAATGTGATCAATGTAGCTTTGCCGCGGTACAGTTGTGTTATTTGAAGCGACATAAATTAAAACTTTAAATTGTGAACAAGTCGGAGACTAGAAGCATACTTCTCTGCCAATGGGGATCGTTTAGGGACCCCAGTGGTTTCCTCATTACTGGCCTTATTATTATGAATTTAAAAAAAAAAATAGTCTAAAGGTTTTAAAGTATATTTCAGTAACATTCCTCATACATTTTTTTTTATTAAAATCCGAGGTTTTTTAATAAATAATATTTTAAGTTGCGCGTAAAAAAGACGTCATCCCAGCACACAAATAAAATTGCAACTGATGAGCTTAGCCCAGCTATCTTACGAACGATCGCTTATCGCGTTATCGCGTATTAATATAAACTACAAAAGGTCCAAAAAACTATGATATAAGAATACCTTAATTATAAACATTGTATCACCCATATTAAAATAGATATTTAAGAAAATGTGGGTATTGGGGTCGCATTTCTTGCGCTTAGAACCGGAAAAGTTATAAAGTTTATATAAATATTAAATTTTATTTATTTTGAATCTTTGAATTGATATGGTTTTTGAAAAAATCATTTTTGAATCTTCATGGCTGTCGATTTCGTTAAAGTACATTAATATTTCTACTGTATTTTTTTAAAAATTGTTTCAATGTCAATTACAACTTAATATATTTCCTATCAGTTGACAATGCTCGCCATGAGCGAAACCGGTCCGGACGATTATCAATTATAACAAAATAATATTGTGATTTTTTCATAATATTATGCTTTTTCACTATGTATTGACAGTGAACACTCTAAGAGTGACTTGAGTTGAAAAAAAAAAAAGAAATATATCATTAAAAAGTCGTTCCTTAAAAAAATAATTGATAATTGCTAATACCTCTCTAGACTTGTGGTGATTTTTTAGTTCAATTATTTTTTCGTGAACTACAAGTGGCTCATCTTTGATGTCAATTGAATAATCTTCATTACAAATATCATTCACAGCCAATTGGCAATGATCACTTTCATGTGAGTTCTCTTGTGACGGTTGTCTAAGCTTTGGTTGTATTTCGATATTCCTTTTAAGCTTCTCACTTCTTCGGCGCATGAAAACAAAATAAAAGATAAATCTTTTCTATCATAGTGAAAAATAAATCAAATTGTTTCAGAGAACAACTGTAATTATTCAGTCAAAACATTTAACAAACTAAGTCTTTCCTGTGACATTACCAAAGTCTATTGATGCACTTCATGTGAGATGTTTAAAACTTAATCAATTAATAATTATTCTATTAATAAAAACAATAATCCTTTGTACTTCATTCCACTTTATTTAATATGTCAGGACCGGTTTCGCTCATTGCGAGCATTGTCAACTGAAACCGGTCCTGACATATTAAATAAAGTGGAATGAAGTACAAAGAATTATTGTTTTTATTAATATAATGCCTTTCCACCAAGTATTGACAGTGAACACCCTAAAAGTAATAAGTATTCGACGACGTTTATTTCACTGTGAATATAGCTAACTCTCTTGGAAAAAAATATACTTCAATAATGAATCAGACGCTATAAGCGTCTTTTCAATAAAATCAAGTCTTATTTTAGAGTTGTCACAGTTTTTTAATATTTAAATTTCATAATTATATTTAAATTATAGATTTCACCGTAAGAAAACAATGCTTAAATCATGTTCAGGTGTTGTTTAAAAATATATGAACTCGCTATTTCGTTAATGTTAAAAAGAATGATGCAGCCAAAAGACAGCGCATGGTCACTTCAGTGGTTGAAGAAATACGTTGGAACTGTCTGGGTAGCACACTTTTGTATGCGCGAAAAGATTTAATGAATGTGTTAAAAAATACATTTAAAAAAAGATTTTCTCTAGAATGTGACATTTTATAAGCTCAAATAGCAAAATATATATATATCAAAATTAAACAAACCTCTTTGTTCCATAGGATTTTGATTTTCCATGAAAAGTCACATGTCGATTGAGTAAATTTGACGATGGAAATATATCCAAACAAATGCTGCATACGAAATTTCGCCTGTTAAACACGCCATTTTTCAACATCACAACAGCTTCAACTTCGCGTTGTAGAATTTTTGTTATTATGTTTTGTTGATCTTGATCGATGATTGTTTCTTTGTGATTCGCCAGTGGTTTGTGTTTGATGTCAATGGAATGTTCTTCATTCATATTAACACAGCATGAGTCATCTGCGTTGTTTGATGTCACCGGGTCATTGTCTGGGTCGATTGACAAATCGGTTTCAAGCTTCACTCTTAATTTATACATGAAAACAAATGCAAAAAGTGTGCTTGAATAATGGAATATGGTATTGATTAAGAATTTTTTAATACATTAGTACGGCAACAGTAGTTATTTAACAATGAAAATGTAACAAACCTTAATTTAGCATGGCGAGTTGAATGCTGCCTAAGAAAGTTTGACGATGGGAATATTTGATAGCAAACGCTGCATACAAAATAGTGCTCATTAAAAACACAGTTTAAAAACAGAAGTCTTTGTGCACTTCAGGGTTGTGTATAATTCATAATTTGCATATGGCCCAAAATCATCAAAACACGTTTTTTGCGCCTCCTGTCAAATTTTATATGTGTGGGTTACGTCCTTTTTCGTTTCCACAGTCGATTTGTATATATTAACATAAAAAGGTAGTTTTGTTTTAACATCATAATACATACGTATGTGTGCAGTATGGTATGTGCTATATTTACAGATTACTGTAAATATTTTGCGGCCCACGTAGAAAAGCAAAAATCGGAATGCGGCCCGGAGGAAGGAAGGTTGAGTATGGCTGCTCAAGACCATTCAAATAACCTGACACGAATATGTGTTATTTTCGTGAATATTTCAATTAAACGACAGAAATTATATCAAATAGAATAAAAGCTTTCGAGCGACTTGTGACATTTAACAAACCTGTATTCGGCATCAATTTTTGGTGTTTCATGACAAGTCACGTGTTGTTGAAGTATCTGCGATGATGGGAAAGTATCAAAGCAAACGCTGCAGACGAAACTTTGCTCATAGAAAACAGCATTCTCAAGCAATACAGCCACGTCTACTTCCTGCGGTGAACTTTCATTTTGTATGTGCAGTAAGTTAATATAAGGTGTCAAAGATAAATAATTCTGAGACAAAATCTTCAATTGAGGCTTAAAAGAATCTGTCGAGTCAGCATTGGTTGTTTCAAACTGAAACAAAAATAACAAAAAATGACGTATTATTTATCGGGTAGCGGTAAGCTTTGTTAGCTTCAGTGCAGGATCTAACGGGGTCGAATCCCTGTACAAACAGCATTTTTTCAATCAATTTTTTTTCGAACACTTGGGTGTTTGTGATGTCCAAAAATTCTCTCCCACCCTCTTCTCTGAAGACTCGACTTTGGAAAGGAAAAAGGACGTTGGTTTTGATGACTTTGGGCCATATCCTAATTAAGAATTATACACAAACCTTGAAGTGCACGGAGACTTCTAAACTGGGGTTTAATTGACATAATCTAATATAAATTAAAAAAGTTGTCTAGGAAAATCCTTTATTTCAGTCTTTTTTCTTGGTTTTAATGTGTTATAAAGTCATATTTTTCAAACTTAAATGCTAAATTTAGATACTAATTTGGCATTTGCACCTTGCATTCTGTTGACAGAATGTGTATCAAGTTCAAAACATTGTGATTACCAAAAAAAACTGTAAGTAACGTCTTTTTCCATTTCCACAGTCGATATATATAGAAAAATTTGATTACGGTAGAAGTTATTTAAAGCTAGTCATGGATTATATCGGCGAAAAACTTCACAAAATAATCTTAAAACAACGCCACGGTTTAAAAATATTTATCGACGGCTTGATAATCGCGTTTAAATCACACATTATTACGTAGAACACTGATAAATTATGCGAAAAACGATTTGTTTTTCAATACTTCGCCTCCATTATTCTTTGCCGAGCGGCCACAGCTTCAATACAACATTTTGAACACACTTACCAAAGTAACGTACCGACATTTTCATAGTGATAGTATATTTAAAAGTTTTGCGTTCAAAGAAAGCTCGACGGTCATAACCTCAAAAAGCAGGCGTAATGGCTACACGTGTTAACCACGTAACAACTATAACAATGTTTATATGTGATTTTAGTAGAACTGAATGAATTAATTATGCTTACGATTACCTTTTTAGTCTCGCGATGATCTGTTTCGTCAACGATTTCTTCCTGTTTTAAGAGTGTCTCAACTTTGATGTCAATCGACTGTTCCTCATTCCAGATAGCATATACATTGTTTGGCCAACTATTGCAATGATACGCGTTCTCTGATGCATCTGTCGACGGTAATTCATCGTCTGGTTCTGTTTTGTTATCCATTTCAAGAGAATTTTGATTTAGTCAAAAGAAATTAAAACGCAAGCTTTATAAAATACAGTTATGCCATAGACAGTAATTATTAAAATTTTGCTCTAATTTGCATAGACAATTAATTCAATGTATGATTATACCTAAAATGATAGTAAATGTCAGTGGCGGTTCTAGGTACTGGGCTAGGTGGGCTAAGCTTGACCTGCATTTTTCACCCAAACCTTTTGATGGCTGAATAAAAATGAACAGCAATTCGGCCGCTGAACAAAATAAATACATTTATAAGCGTAACTAACCTTTCCCAAATGAATTTAATATCTTTGTTTAAATTTTCCTCTATCAATATAAAACAATGCCATGTCTACCTACAATAATATTCTTGATTGTGTTTTGTATTACAATTTTAAACTGAGCCAGCATAAAAAAAAACAATAACCCTGTTAACATAGAGAACAGGCAACGTGACGTCAGTCTGGCAACACCTGCGTTTCAACGACTCAGGGGCTAGAACTTTCTAGCCCGCAATCATAGATAATAACCTGCAATATAATAGCGTATACATTGTTTGGCCAACTATCGCAATGATACTCGTTCTCTGAGAATTTCGATTCAGTCAATAGAAATCCATCAGTGTCTTTTCATTTTTATATGGGGAACTGTGGAGCCTAGCTCCAATCTCCCTTTCATCTTTGGTTTTGGTTTTTTTTTTTTTTTTTAAATGTTGTGGACCCAGGTTCAAATGTCAAGCTTTATAAAATACAGTATTACCGTAGACAATAGATGCTATTCATAGACAATTGAATCAATGTATGCTTCGATTTAAAAGTATGATGTGTATGACCAAATACAAATTAAATTGAGATTTTTATGCTATAAATTTTAACCCGTTAACAGCTACAAAAAATGACGTTTTTGTCGTGTAAGCTAGCAATTTACTAAAGGCTAGTAAAGGAAAACTTAATGTTAATTTTGTGAATCCTTCAGACAGATGGCAAACCTATGGCACGTTTGAGAATTTGGATGGCACGCGAACGATTTTCAAGTTCAAATTTTTTTTTTTAAGATTTAAAAAATAAAATTTTGATCAAATTCTCCGTGGTATTGAAAATTTATTCCGTTTCATTAATTTTCAAATATTTTCAAAGACAAACAACTTATGTTTAATTTTTTTTACTGCTTGGGCACGCCAGACAATCGAGAAATAATATTTGAGAATTTTGGCACGCGGACCCATAAAGGTTCGCCATCCTTGCCTTAAGAGATGTTGGACCCTTTTTCAAAGATGCAAACTCTAAAAAATATGCATTGACGTCGTTATAATAAGAACACACTGGTGGGTAGCGTGTGCGGCACACCGGTGGGTCGTTAGCTTTGGAGTGGTTAAAACACTTTTTATTTTTGTTGTTGGAGGTAAAACAAAAACACATAAAATATTTGCAATATTTTTTTATTGATTGATTTCCAATTTCTTTTACATATGCCCTTCACCCTTTACATTATTTTGTATTTGTCTGTCGTACATAAGCAGCTTGACAGTTTGTACAAATGAGCCGGTAAAAACCGTTTCGACAAAATTATTCAAAATTATTGTTTTAACAAAAGCTTCCATTAAATGTTAACTGTATAAAAAGATGGTTGCAAATAATCTGATAACAATATTGATATGCTTAAAAATATGTCTCTTAAAACCATGGTTTTGAGGTAGTTTTAACTGTTGTCAATCGTTTGCACTTTACACCACGGTAAAAAATATTTGCCTACAGCTATTTTGTAGCGCGATAAAATGACTTCCTTTAAAGGTATGTTCCTTATTTCAACTTATTTTTATTTTTCATCATATTAACGTTCAAATATTACAATTAATACAAAGCCTAGATTTACATATCGTCGATGCATTCGACTGAGAAAAGGAAAAGGTACTAAACCCACAGTTTCTTCAAAACAGGTTTTTTTCGAAAATCACAATGTATCAAACTTGGTTCACGTTCTATCAAAAGGATGCAAGCTGCAAATGCCGAATTAGTGTCTTAATTTAACTTTTAAGATTAAAAAAATGACCTTTACTAAACTAAAACCAAGAAAAAGGTCTGAAATAAAGGTTTTTCCTAGACAATTTCTTTAATTAATATTATATTATGTCAATTCAACACCAGTTTAGAAGTCTGCGTGCACTTAAGGGTTGTGTATAATTCATAATTTGCATATGGCCCAAAATCATCAAAACACGTTTTTAGTGCTTTCTGTAAAATTTTATATGTGTAGATTACCTCCCTTTACCTTTCCAATGTTGAATTGTCTTGAATTTTTTTAAAATATTGTCTGTACAGGCATTGACTCGTTAAAAATAAATATGTCTACATTAACTGCTTGTCACCCAGTCGTTCAAGCTTTCTTTTTAGAAGACAGTTTGAATGGATTTATAAGGTAAGAGAGGACTCACGGTAAGTAAATCGTATTTATTGATTTTCGATTTGGTGATCATATAAGGGGTTCAGATGTGAGATATTGACTTGTAATTTATTTTTGAGCTAGTTTCATTTATTGTAAGAAATTTTCAATTTTGTTCACGATGTTATACCCCAAGAATAAATGTCATTAAGACCAACGACAGTTTGTACTAAACTCGAAGTAAACAATTAGGTAGGAATAAATGAGAACATCGCTCAACTGTTACGAATATGTTTATTTTTAGGAATTTATAATCATTCAATTTAACAATCAAACACACAATATCTAACAAATAGAATTCAAATTATAACAATACACAGCTTGCACAAACGATTCTATAGAAGTTAAGAAAATTGAAACTTAACACCACGCGTGCAGAGAACAAGACAAAATTTTAAATACTGTCGAGATGGAAAAAGATCAGTTCTTTCATCTCGACGTCGGGCTAACCGATAGGCCATTGTACGAACCACGTATTGCCCCAACACAAGGGAAAAAAAATATTCCTGGGTGATTCCGCCGTACACCGCCCAATGACGTTCTACAAAGCAAGAACGAACAAATCATCATCAGTGTCTATAATTTTGTATGAGGAACTGTGGAGCTTAGCTCTAATCTCTTTTTTATCTTAGTTTTTTTTTTAATCCATTTTTTTAGAACGAACACAACAAATCGCTTTGAATATCGAAAAAAAAGAGTTGCCATTTAATGTCACAAACAATCAAACAAACGGTATTAATGGTTATAGTGGTAACATTATAAAAAAAAATTAACACACTTCATTAACACATTAGAATTTTGGTGCAATAATAAGTGTTGGCATCAGCCATTTTTTAAAAGCGAATAGAAGAGTTTACGGTTTCTATCACTGTAATGCTCTTAACCAGGGGTAGGGAACCTTTTATTCTCTAAATGCCGCATTAATAATTTTTGATTCAACATGAAGGCCGCACCAGAGTAAGCCACATGTGGTTTTTAGACCACGGGTTCTCCGCGCCTGCTTTAAGCACTGACTTTTGATGAAAATTTAATGCTCTATATAAATTTAAAATACTTTAAGATTCAACCTTCCTCTGTTTTTAAAATTGATGAATTTATGAATAATTTAAACCGCCTTTAAAATGCAAATAAAATTGCATTCAAAAGTAATGCAGATGGAAACATGTTAACCAAAAATGACGATATGTTAGTTTCCCGGCTTAAAATCAAGCATTTTTTCAGCATTAAACAGTTTTTCTCTGAAATAATTCTATGTTACAATCAAACCTAAATCTGTTTTTCAAACAATGCATTGAATACGCACTTCAAGTATTAAAAACACCCCGTTTTAAAGCAGACAATTGTATTTTTTTGCCTGAATGGGTATTTTTATGTCTCTTTAAATAAGACAGTTGTGTCGTCTTAAAGCTGCATTCATCACACTCAAATGGCTTCAAATCGGAATGTACCATTTTGTGGTAGCTTAAATTAGACGAATACACCGTTTCAAAAGTACATTGATCACATTTGAATGGTTTTACACCCGAATGTATGAGTTTGTGTTGTTTCAAATGAGACAACCGTACCGCGCTATAACTACATTGATCACATTTAAACGATTTCAGTCCAGAATGTGTCTTTTTATGTTTTCTTAAATAAGACAAATGCGACGTTTCAAAGCTACATTGATCACATTTAAATGGTTTTTCGGCAGTATGAATAGATTTATGTCGCTTTAAATAAGACAGCTGCACCGCGCTATAGCTGCATTGGTCACATTTAAATAGTTTTAGTCCAGAATGTGTCGTTTTATGATCCTTTAAACGAGACGAATAGGCCGTTTTAAAGCTACACTGATCACAATTAAATGACTTTTCCCCCGAATGAATTAATTCATGTCGCTTCAAATTAGACATTTGTATCGCACTAAAGCTGCATTTATCACATTTAAATGGCTTTAATCCAGAATGTCTCTTTTTATGTTCTTTTAAATACGACAGATACGGCGTACAAAAGCTGCATTGATCACATTTAAACGGCTCAAGTCCGGAATGTGTCATTTTATGGAACTTTAAAGAAGACAAACGCGCCGTTTTAAAACTGCATTGATCACAGTTAAATGGTTTTTTTCCTGAATGAATAAATTTATGTGCCTTTAAAGCAGACAACCGAGCCGTTTTAAAACTGCATTGGTTACATTCAAAAGGTTTTTCGCCCGAGTGTTTAACTTTATGTTTCTTCAAATAAGACAACTTTGATGCTTTAAAGCCACATTGGTCACACTTAAATGGTTTTAGTACCGAATGTGTCAATTTATGATCCATTAAATTAAAAGAATTCGCCATTTTAAAGCCTGATTGTTGAACATTGTTTTCATTAACCAAAGAATTCTCACATTCATTTGAAACTTGTGTATTATTTGTGCCATGATAATGAACTGTTTTGTGATTTTTTAGCAATTGTTCTGATGAGAATATACCAAAACAAAAACAGCAAACGAAATTTCGTTCGTGGAATGTTCTCCTTTCCAATAATATAACGGCAACGAGTTCTCCTTTTGTCAGTTCTTCTTTAACATTGTTTTCGACGCAATCAATCATATGATAAGGCAATGATAAATTGGCAGCAGAAGAAATCGGCGATGGACTTCTTTCCCTCTTAACGTTTGAACGTATCGACGATTGAAACTGAAATATAAAATACACAATTAAAGCTAATAATGGCACAAAATCGAATAGCAACGTTATGTTCCTGTTATATATGAATGAACTTGGCATCAGACGAGCAAAAATCTAGCTTTTAGAAGAAATGGGTTATTGCTGTTGAAGCATTATTGAACATCTCCGTTATGTTCTCGGGAAAAATGTCCCAGAACATGTTCTAAAGAACACGAGGGGTCACAAAAACGTGTCGCATCTAAACATGCGTTATTTTATTTTATTGGATGCAAACTTCTTACATTATAAATACAATTATTTAATATTCCAAGATGACAGCTGATACGTCAAAAAATATATTTAAATCCTATGATAGAGCTGTATGTGTACGCTGTCAGACAGTGGACATGGAGCTGATCTCGGGTGTAATAGAATGTTCCAAGCAGGTACACTTTGTGTTCTGGGACATGTTCTGGAACAATTAGTTTCCTTGTGAACGTTAGCTGTCAGTGTCATAATCAACATCGTAAACAAAATGATAATGACGCAATATAAAGCGAAACTGCTTAAATCAATGAAAAAATTTCAATTCTAGCAATTTAAATAATAATAATATTATCTTATATTCAATAACACAAGCTGTAAGCCAGTTGAATTCAACGGGGGGGGGGGGGGATTTATTTTTTGTTGCGTTTCTAGTTAGAAAATTAAGTTAAGTAAGAAAATTAAGTCTAGTAAGAAAATTAAGTGGCGTAAGTAGTTAGAAAATTTACTGGCGTGAAAAATCAATTTTAAATAATGTAATTTTTAGAATAATTGAAATGTTTCAGTTTGCTAACAAATATATTTCGAAGAAAAAGACCTCGGGAACTATATCGACAGTATTGAAATTGTAAATAATATAATTTTTGGAATAATTGAAATGTTTAAGTTTGCTAACAAATATATTTCGAAGAAAAAGAAAAAGACCTTGGGACATATATCGACACCCCTGCAGTATGTAAATTGTAAATAATATATTTTTTAGAATAATTGAAATGTTCAAGTTTGCTAACAAATATATTTCGTAGAAGAAGAAATAGACCTCGGGACATATATCCACACCCCTGCAGTATTTAAATTGTAAATTATATAATATTTAGAATAATTGAAATGTTTAAGTTTGCTAACAAATATATTTCGTAGAAGAAGAAATAGACCTCGGGACAAATATCGACACCCCTGCAGTATTTAAATTGTAAATAATATCATATTTAGAATAATTGAAATGTTTGCTAACAAATATATTTCGTATTTTCAAACTGTGAACGAAAATGATATAATTATGTGTTTGTGAATGCGCGTGCGTGTGCTGACCGTCGATTTTAAATATTGAAACAACTTCTAATGACGTCATGATGTATATATAGCTGAGTTCATATAGTCATTATACAAATGACAGAAAGGTAACCTGAAAATCATTCGTGGAATGAGCTGGCTGTATGGGATTGTCAAACGAATCTTCGTTTGAAGAATGTCTTCCTTCGTCATCTTCCTCTTCGACTGGTTCAAGCTTGATATCCATTGTTTCTTTCGCAAATTTCGAAATTCAGGAAAGCAATGACGGAGAACTTTTATTGGCTAAGACATAGACACTAAAATTATGTTTTAGTCGACTATCGTAAACATAGACAATATGAAGATTACAATATCTGTCGAATACAATTTCTGACTGAGAATGTTCAAAAAAAACACTGTCGTTTCAAATTGAATTCAAAACCATTTTGATGCCAGAGTTAATCAAGTGATTCGGTCGACAGAACCACAAACATGGGCAAGCTTTTCAAATTTTATATATTTTTTAACACTTTATAAATGCAATACTTAACGGAACACGTGGCTTTTTTTTAGGCAGGGTAATTCATAGTAGTATAAATTTTAAAAGAATACGTTAACAAGTGATTAGTCTATTATTTTTAAATGGTATGGCGTCGAGTTAAGATTGAGGAATATTAGATTAAGTGCGACCCAATGCAAAATATTATAGTAAAGAGATGTTGGACCCTTTTTCAAAGATGCAAACTCTAAAAGTATGCATTGACGTTGTTATAATAAGAACACACTGGTGGGTAGCGTGTGCGGCACACCGGTGGGTCGTTAGCTTTGGAGTGGTTAAAAAACTTTTGTCTTTTTGTTGTTGGAGGTAAAACAAAAACACATGAAATATTTGCAATATTTTTTTATTGACTGATTTCCAATTTCTTATATATATGCCCTTCACCCTTAACATTATTTTGTATTTGTCTGTCGTACATAAGCAGCTTGACAGTTTGGACAAATGAGCCGGTAAAAACCGTTTCGACAAAATGATTCAAAATTATTGTTTTAACAAAAGCTTCCATTAAATGTTAACTGTATTAAAAGATGGTTGCTAATTATCTGTTAACAATATATATGCTAAAAAATATGTCTCCTAAAACCATGGTTTTGAGGAAGTTTTAACTGTTGTCATTCGTTTGCACTTTACACCACGGTAAAAAGTATAAGCCTACAGCTATTTTGTAGCGCGATAAGATGACGTATGTTCCTTATTTAAACTTATTTTAATATTTCATCATATTAACGTTCAAATCTTACAATTGATACAAAACCTAGATTAACATATCGTCGATGCATTCCACTGAGAAAAGGAAAAGGGACTAAACCCACAGTTTCTTCAAAACAGGTTTTTTTCGAAAATCACAATGTATCAAACTTGGTACACGTTCTATCAAAAGGATGCAAGCTGCAAATGCCGAATTAGTATCTAAATTTAATTTTAAGTTTGAAAAAATCACCTTTACTAAACTAAAACCAAGAAAAAAGACTGAAATAAATGTTTTTAAATTTCTTTAGTTAAAATTAGATTATGCCAATTAAACACCAGTTTAGAAGTCTCTGTGCACTAAAGGGTTGTGAATAGTTCATAATTTGCATATGTCACAAAATCATCAAAACACGTTTTAAGCGCCTCCTGTAAAATTTTATACAGTCGATATCAAATATGGTCTATGTGACGAAAGTCCAATCTCCATTGATAGAAGTGTTATTTTCCTTTTCGTTATTTTGTGAAACAATCTTTTGTTCTTTACAACACACATGCAACTATTTAATAGACAAATGATATCATAAAAACTTTCTTCAGTTTCCGATAGCTGTACGGGAGTGTCAAAGGGAATCATCTTTACACTGATACTTTTATGCATTTCCTTCCATTTTGACCGGTTCGAGATTGATATCCATGAGAATTTATATAAAGCAAGATGACATGCAAACAAGCCTTGTTCTTTTGTCTTTAAAACATATCTTTTGTCACGTTCCTTGCATTTTGGTTTGACGGTTGTGTTTCTCTTGCGTTCAATTGAGATCCGACAGTTTGTGTCCTAAATCGATGACTTTTTGGCATACCAACCCCAGAATGGCGAAAATTGTATTCAACAACAACTTAACCAACAAAATCATTTTTAATTTTATTTCGAAGTGGTGGATAAACGTCACTGATTTATATTATATAAAAGTTATTAAGCAAATATTAAACATTATTGCAGGATTAAACAAATATATATTTGGTTTAAAAACCTCGTTTGGTTTGACCTGAAAAGCATGGAGCATTTTAAAACAGAATTTTATGAAAACTTGATTATGATATTTTACAAAACCGATATTGAAGCAAAAATTTCATTTTTTTATAAGTTTAATTGTACAGAAAATTCTGGAACAAATTTAAAGATATCTGTTACAATGGATGACAAGGTTTTAGAATTTGGATTTAAAAACGGGAAAAGATGCAATCAAAGCAATTAAATAAATTGTGTTATCCTTAGTTTTCATTTGGCTTAAACTTTTGAAGGGCTTCTAGCCAGTATGGGACATTTTATGCCTTTTTAAATTACCAGAATACACAGTTTTATAATTGCATTGGTCACATTTAAAAGGTTTTTCTCCAGTGTGTGACAAGTTATGCATTTTAAGACATCTAGGATAAATAGTTTTGTAATCACATTGGTCACACTTAAAAGGCTTTTCTCCAGTGTGTGACATGTTATGCATTTTAAGACAACTAGGATAAACAGTTTTGTAATCACATTGGTCACACTTAAAAGGCTTTTCTTCAGTGTGTGACATTTTATGCAATTTGAGATTACTAGAATTCACAGTTTTGTAATGACATTGGTCGCACTTAAAAGGCTTTTCTCCAGTGTGTGACATTTTATGCCTTTTAAAATTACGAGAATTTACAGTTATATAGTTGCATTGGTCACATTTAAAAGGCATTTCTCCAGTGTGTGACATTTTATGCATTTTAAGACCACTAGAATTAGCAGTTTTGTAATGACATTGGTCGCATTTAAAAGGCATTTCTCCAGTGTGTGACATTTTATGCATTTTAAGACGACTAGAATAAACAGTTTGATAATGACATTGGTCACACTTAAAAGGCTTTTCTCCAGTGTGTGACATTTTATGCATTTTAAGACCACTAGAATTAACCGTTTTGTAGTGACATTGGTCACACTTAAAAGGCTTTTCTACAGTGTGTGACATTTTGTGCATTTTTAGACTACTAGAATTAACAGTTTTGTAATGACATTGGTCACACTTAAAAGGCTTTTCCCCAGTGTGTAACATTTTATGCCTTTTAAAATTACGAGAATACACAGTTTTATAGTTGCATTGGTCACATTTAAAAGGCATTTCTCCAGTGTGTGACATTTTATGCATTTTAAGACCACTAGAATTAACAGTTTTGTAATGACATTGGTCGCATTTAAAAGGCTTTTCTCCAGTGTGTGACATTTTATGCATTTTAAGACTACAAGAATAAACAGTTTTGAAATGACATTGGTCACACTTAAAAGGCTTTTCTCCAGTGTGTGACATTTTATGCATTTTTAGACTACTAGAATTCACAGTTTTGTAATGACATTGGTCGCACTTAAAAGGCTTTTCTCCAGTGTGTGTCATTTTATGCATTTTAAAAATAAGAGAATTCACAGTTTTATAGTTGCATTGGTCACATTTAAAAGGCTTTTCTCCAGTGTGTGACATTTTATGCATTTTAAGACGACTAGAATTAACAGTTTTGTAATCACATTGGTCACATTTAAAAGGCTTTTCTTCAGTGTGTGACAATTTATGCATTTTAAGACCCCTAGAATAATAAGTTTTGTAATGACATTGGTCACACTTAAACGGCTTTTCTCCAGTGTGTGACATTTTATGCATTTTAAGACCACTGGAATAATAATTTTTGTAATGACATTGGTCACACTTAAAAGGCTTTTCTCCAGTGTGTGACAATTTATGCCTTTTTAAATTACGAGAATTCACAGTTTTATAGTTGCATTGGTCACAATCGAAAGGTTTTTTTAAGGAAGTCGATTTATAACTGCATTGGTTGCACTTACCAATAAAGGCAGTTTTATGATAGCATTGGTCATATTTGAGAGTTTTTTTCTCAGAATGAAGTTTTTTATCTGCCTGTAAAGAAATAAAGGATTTTTCAAATAGGAATACAGCATCAAAGATTTTTTTTATCTTCATATACTATCTCAAATTGTATTGAAGTATTTGAACAGAAGTTTTTTCTACGAAAACTGTTTGTTACTAAGTCACTCAACCTCTTTTTTTCCAAAGTGAGTAACAGGGAAAGAATGATAAGGCTACAACAGGACTAGTGGTAATATAAAGGAGAGAAAAAAATGTGGATTGACATCACAAACACCCAGTCTTCGATCACAACTTTGAATTGAATAATTCTATAATTCTAAATAAATTCACTGTGATAGTACCGCGAATCGAACCCAGACCTGCGTGATGGGTACACCAAGCTGTAACCAACTAGGCCACCGCAGGCGATGTTAATTGCAAACATATTAACTCTCGCGGCTCGGAGACTAGAAAAATACTTAGCAGGCGATGGGGTCTTTTTTGACCCCAGTGGTTTCCTCATTATTGGCCTTATTCTTATGAATTTCAAAAAAAAAAATAGTCTACGGGCTTTAAAATATCTCTCTGCATCTTTCCTCATAATTTTTTTTATAAAAATCTGTGGTTTTTTTAATAAATAATCATATTTTAAGTTGCGCGTAAAAAAGACGTCATGTCAGCACACATATGAATTGACTACTGAAGAGTGTCTCAGCGTTCCAAATTATCATACGAACAATCGTTATCGCGGGCGCTAATCAGCTGATAAGCGTTATCGCGTATTTATATAAACTACAAAAGGTCCAAAAAACTATGATATAAGAATACCTTAATTATAAACATTGTATCACCCATATTAAAATAGATATTTATGAAAATGTTGGTATTGGGGTCGCATTTCTTGAGCTTAGAAACGGAAAAGTTAATGGTGGGATACACCACTGATGAACAATTTCTCAAGTAAGTTCCTCTTTTTTCGATTAGAAGGAAATGAGGGTTAAGTGAGATTGTCATTGGATGTCACTGTTCCTCAGAGACAAGGTTGTCTCGTGTTGACGGCGAGAAACCAAAATCAAACAAAACAACAAAAGCAAAATGCCTGTATCAGACTTCTTTAACCTTTTGGCTGCCGTAGTAAAAAGTCCTACTGTTCCTAGCACGCTGGCTATAATATGCAATTATTAATTGAATAAGATATTGACGAAATTATTCGTTCATTTGTTCAGTACGTTAAATTGACGAGATATTTCGTCTGTGCCGGTCATCCAGCTAAGAGATTCATGTTTACTGAATTATTTCGCATCATTTCGTGATATCACAAGATATCAGATAAAATTATATTGTTAATTATAAGTGTCTTGTTTATACCTTTCTAGACTGGTGACCACCATTTTCATGGACTTCAACTGCTTCGTATTTGATGTCGATGGAATGATCTTCATTCCAAATATCATTCATATTATTTTGGTGACTTTTAATACTATCCGAGTTTTTTGATGGAGTCATTTCATGTTCTGGCTCAATTTTGATTTGCATTTTTACCTTCTTACTGATTTTTTTACATGAAAACAAAAAAAAAGATTAATCACAAACTGCCATCTCAACTTTCTGTTCTCCAAGCATATACATCTCTGATATATTGATAAACCTACGAGGAATGGAAATCATTTTAATGAAAATCAAACGTCAGCGCCGGTAAACACGAGTTAAGGCACTTTCCGATAGAAATTAAGATAATATGAAAAATCTGTAACAAATGAAAGGTGGAGCAAAAGAAAAAAGTGCAAATTGTCTTGGAAGCATAGCTGTACACGACTGAAATCAATTGCCAATTGTTCAATGCTTGCATTAACTGAGTTTTGACAAAGGCTTGGCGAGACCAGATACTCGCCTCAGGTATTCGGTGAAGGGCGTTTGCTTTTTTGAGGAAATATTAGTTAAGTGAACGGAAAAAACAAGACATTGTCAAGTCATGGTTAAAGAGAAACGTTGAAAATGGCTGGGTTAAATTCTGCGGATGCCTCCGGAAAGCCTTTATTCTGGGTGCCTTTTCTACCGACCGGTGGATCCGGAGCCTTGGACGACTGTCGGGTCATTTCCATAGGATGAACTCTGCAGCGTTGAATGATGCTGGTTGTTATGGGGGAAAGCAAAGCGATTGGCGGGAAACAGGAACTATAAAGGTTAGAACTATACGCTATCCTTCATAAAGGGAACGAAAGATGAAAAAAAGATGCGTTCGCAAATTCAAAATAAAACAGTTTTATCAAGACCAGGGGTGGGGAGCCTTTTTGTTTTAAGGGCCGCAGTCATTTTTCTGATTCGACATAAGGCCGCAGTAAACATTGACTCGGGAATCTTTGCCCGAAAACAGTTTCATGCTTATTTCTAAAGCCAAAAAAAATTGCAAATTTTCCAAAATTACCAGCGTGGGATCTTTTTTTTAAGTCTTTCAGGATTTTTCAAATCCAAAATCTCAGGATTATACGAATTCACAAAACTTTTGAGAATAATCCAGAAGGTCGAAGGTTCCCTACACCAGGACTAGACTCTACACTGTGATTTAAATAAGTGCAAATCTAAGGCTTACTTAATCACATCTCAACAGTTAATATTTTAATTCGATGAAAGAAAAGATTGTCAACTATATTTTAATGCTTTTTAAACTTTCAATCAAAGCAAACCTTCTTTGTCCATCGGATTTTGATGTCCCATGAAGAGTCACATGTCGATTGAGTAAATGTAGCGATGGGAATATATCCAAGCAAACGCTGCAAACGAAATTTCGCCTGTAAAACACGCCATTTTCCATCAATACAACAGCTTCAACTTCGCGCTGTAAAATTTCTCCTTCGAAAGATTGTTCGTTGATAAAACGCGTCGAAGCAAGTTGATTCCGAGAAAAGCTTGTGGAATTCGGGTCACTTGTTCCTGGACAGGTAATATTGGTATTTTGTAACTGAAAAGTAAACTCAATATTAATTGACATGCATTTGATGAAACAAAGTTTAACTTCCAGCATTCATTAAATATGGTGACTTTTTTGTGAAAATAATTATAATATTCCATTTGATTTACTGTTAACGTAAAGATTACCTTTTGAGAGTCGTGTTGATCTTGATCGTCGATTGCGCCTTCGTGATTCGCCAGTGGCTCGTGTTTGATGGCAATGGATTGTTTTTCATTCATATTAATGCAGCAGGAGTTATCAGCGTTGTTTGATGTCACCGAGTCATTGTCCGGTTCTATTGACAAATCGCCTTCAAGTTTCACTCTTAATTGTTACATGAAAACAAAAACAATGTATGTGGAATAAAATTTAGTTATTTTCATTGACTATGGCTTAATAAACGATTTATGATGATTTTTTTTTTGTATTTTTACGTTTTCAATAAAAAGACAAATCGTGGCTAATATCTTATTAACGAGGGCTGATATAAAGCCATCGGTGGTATGCAATAAAAACAATGAGCAGATGCATAAAGGCGTTGCTACAAAAGTAAATCGAAGATAAATCCCTATTTTGTTTTCAAAATTACGTTTTAAATAAAACAAAAATTCACAGTTTGCAAAAGCTAAGTGAACATTTAGGCTCAAATTTGTGGAATTTAATTTATATTTTTTCAAAGAAAGTAACCCGAAAAAGATACGTCTTATTATGGTCACTATTGGAGCTTAACAGATCACTTTCAAAAATACGTTTGATTTTTATTCAAAACTGTATAGGTATTAAGTAAATCTAAAATGAGTGCAAAGGCTTAAAAACATGTTCATGCAAATTTCAATCTGCGTTCATAAAATCAAAATGACATATGACAAATATGTGTTATTGTTTAAATGATGGATAACTTATGAGCCTAAATGTCTACGAACCTGGTTTCAAAACGAAACTTCGCTTTTCCATGCAAAGCCACGTGCTGTTGAAGTAAACGCGCTGATGGGAAAGTATCAAAGCATACGCTGCATACAAAATTGTGCTCATAGAAAACACATATCTCAAGCATTATTACAACGTCTACCTCTTGCGGTAAACGTTTCTTTTTAATTTGCAGTAAGTTTAAGTCAGGTGTCAGAGATGAATCATTCTGAGACAAAGTCATTGGTTGTGGTTTGAAAGGATGTGCAGAGTCAGTATTGCTGGTTTCAAACTGAAACAAAAACAAAACAAAATATCGTATCATTTGTCAAGGGTCCTAGTTCTAGCACGAACAGCATTTTTTTCAATATGTTTATCGATTTTTATTCGAGGGCATTCATATCTTAAATTCTCTCCCACCCTTCCGATTCTTAAGGTTAGAGAAAGATTATTTTACCACTAGTTCTTTCCTAGCCTTCTTCAACCTTCTCTAACCTAGACCTTGCCGCCTGTGTGGTCGAGTGGTCAACGTCGTTGGCTTCGGCTACGGAAGTCACGGGTTTGAATCCTATTACGGACAGTTTTATAAATTGATTTTTCAATCAATTTATGAATTTCTGTTCGAAGGCATGGATGTATGTGATGTCTTAAATTTCCCCCTCCCACCCATCCTATCCTATGAACGGGACTTATGGAGAGCAATAAGCTAACCACTAGTCCTGTCCTAGCCTTATACTTCTTTCCATTCCTATACTCTTTAGAAAAAGAAGGGTGGAACAACTGAGCAACAAGCAGTTCTCGTAGAAACACTTCTGTTGAGATATACTCTATAAGGAGACCATATGCTCTACATTGGCAGCGGACATGGTAAAAAAAAAAAAACCTAGACAAACTTCAGAAGACAAACAAACGAGATACCTTCAAACTGAAGCTTTGTGTTTCGCATGGGAAGCGGACATGAAAATAAAAAAAAATATTTGATATAGGTTGGTGGTGTGCCAGTAAGTTTGCTTAATCTCAGTTGAATGTCTAGGATTTAAAACATTTATTGATTAGGTCCAAATGATATATTCTATTATTCATTTTGTCCGGACTTCAACACAAACCCTTCTAATAAACAAAGAAGACCAAAAATTACTTCGCTTAGTTTGGGACCTAATTGAAGCTTTTAAGGTTTCCTACTTTCTATATTTCACACTTTTTTAGACAGCACCAGCCACCTGGTAAAAACAGAACAAATGTAGGCCATTTACAAGAATGAGACGGCTGTGATTATAGCATTATACAAAAATCGGAAATATGGAAAAGAGTGACACATCAAAGACATGTAATATTTAATTTTGCCCTCTGGATGATTTCAGTTGGACACCCCTGGTTAAGTTAGTGACGTTTAAAATTGAGTTGCAATCGCTAAGAAGTGAAAGTTGAACTTTACTTCAGAAGCAGAAGCTGTAATAGCCGGTTAATCTTTGCCTAAAAAATGCTTCTTTTCAAGGCAGATCTTAATTATATGTATATCGACTGTGGAAATGAAAAAGGATGCAACCCACACATATCAAAATTTTACAGGAGGCGCAAACAACGTGTTTTGATGATGTTGGGCCATATGCAAATTAAGAATTATACACAACCTTGAAGTGGACGGACACCTCTTAACTGGTGTTCAATTGACATATTCAAATATGAATTAAAGAAATTGTCTAGGAAGAACCTTTTTCAGTCTTTTTTTTCTGTCTAAATTTTCACAAGCCCATCTTCATTCAAACCTAAAAGCTAAAATAAGATACTAATTAGGCATTTGTGGCTTACATATTTTTGATAGAACGTGTATCAAGTTTGATACATTGTGAATATCATAGCTGTTTTGAAAAAACTGTTTGTTACATCCTTTTTTCATTCCACAGTTGATATGTTTATTAACAATTTGATAGAAACTAGTGGCAAGTATTGCTTTGATTGCGTTAAAAATGTACTAAATGACATTTAAAATTTTATGACATAAAAGCTTTGCGTTCAAAGAAATCTCGACGGTCATAACCTCAATAAGCATGCGTAATGACTACACGTGTTAACCACGCAACAACTATAACAATGTTTTTATGTGATTTAAGAAGATCTGAGCGACTGAATTATGCTCAAGATTACCTTATTAGTCTCGCGATGATCTGTTTCGTCAACAATTTCTTCCTGCTTTTCGGGTGTCTCAACTTTGATGTCAATCGACTGTTCCTCATCCCAGATAGCATTTACATTGTTTGGCCGACTATCGCAATTATACGCGTTCTCTGATGCATATGTTGACAGTGACTCATCCTCTGGTTCTATTTTGATATCCATTGCAAGATAATTTTGATTCAGTCAATTGAAATCAAAGAATAAGCTTTATAAAGTATAGTATTACCCACAGACAGTATACTAGAACTACCATAGACAATATTGCTTAATGCTTTTTCATCCTAGCATAGACAAATAATTCAATGTATGTTTAGATCTAAAATTATAGTAACGAACTATGAAATTATGTAAAAATATTAATTTTTCTACTGATAATTCATCCATGTTCCTTAAATGTGGACTGCAAATTTAAATAATTGGAATTGAATATTTTTCTAAATAAAAAAAATAAACTTTGTCTCATAAAAAGTCGTTTTATTTGTTCATAAATTAGAATTGCATGAATTTAAATGAATGAAACGTAGACAAATAAACTGTGCTATAAACAACAATGTTTGTTCATTATAGTTGAAAAGTCATCAGTTTATTTTCTATCTAAGAATTTGATAAGCGTTATTGTCTATGGTAATGCTTTTTAAAACGAGTTCAACAGGCTTATTCTGGCGGGGGTACTTATTTCTGACCGGTCTGAAATATTTACCATAAGCAATATATTTTTTTTTCAAGTTGGTACCAATGATATATCGCGTTCGTCCACACTAATCGTCGTACTCCTGTCAAACTATTCTCTGACGTAAACATAACCTCTATCACTATGGTAAACAGAGATGATACTTTGGTTATTTTAATGAATTGATCTATGAAACGAACACGATGTCAGGAACTGAAAGTATTCTTCCAGTATTTTGATGCCTGATTCGTTCTGCCCACTCGCTATATACGCATAAGGGTGATTGTTATGAGACAATATTATGTCTTACGTTTACTGCAAACATGCTACATTTTCTTCCTGAAAATCAACTAAATGCCGCTAATAGCAACGCAGTTCTGTAGGAAATTGCCAAACTATCATACAAGGAGATCAGGGAAAGCGATAATTTACGCTTAATACGAATATGATATCCGTATGAAACAGAAAGATGTCGAATTGAATTTCTTATATCCATAATAGAGCAAATTTGAAATACGTCGACGAATTTCATCAGCTGCATCTTCTTCTTCTTTGGCCATGTTCGCTCCCTATGTGGAGCATATGGCTGCCACGTGGCACCTCCATGTTTCCCTGTCTCCCGCCAATAGCTTTGCTTCCTCCCATGACATGCCAGCATCCCTCAGTTCCGCCGAGTACATCCTATGGACAGTACCCGACGGACGTCCAGGACGCCGGAATCCCACCGGTCGAAAGAAGAGGCAGGCAGGATTGAGGCTTTCCGGAGGCATCCGCAGCACGTGACCCAGCCAGTTCCAACGTCTCTCCATAACCACTGACGTGACGGGACGCTGTCTTGCACGCTCCCTTATCTCTGAATTCCTCACAAAATCAAACCACCTCACCCCCATTATCCGACGCAAGCATCTGTTCTCGAAGCTCAGTATACGGTTTTTCTGAGTCTTCGTCAGGTGCCATGATTCGCAACCATAAAGCATTACCGGCAGAATGCAAGCGTTGAACAAGTGGCATTTGGTTTTAATCGAGTACAACTGTGTGTCCCAGACAGTCCGCATTGAGTTGAATGTGGCTCCAGCCATTCCTAAACGAATGGTGAGCTCGTTTTTTGTACTACCGTCTTCGGGGATATGTACAGTCAGCTGCATCACCAAACTGTATCCCCCGATTTTGTAATCATTCTTTTTTTTGGATTTCCTCCCTATGGATGCAATTTCAAAGCCGTATTCACGTCAAAAATACCTGAGATCAATTTAACGCTGATAAACATATGCTTTAAAAATTGAGTGTCACTTATAAGATTTCGAAGGTTGTCCTATGAACGCCAGCTATTTCTATATTCTGGATGCGATAATCAATGTCCTAGCAGCGCTTAATATAGGTTCAGTTTTTTAAACCATTCCCACTACCAATGTGGAGCATATTGACTCCTTATAAAGTTAATTTTAACGGAAATGTTTCTACCATAACTCAATGTAACTCAGTTTCTCAACCTCTCTGTTTCAAAGGAGAGAAGGAATAGGAAGTTAGGTCTAAGACAAGACAAGTGGTAAGCTTATTGCTTTCGATACGCTCATCTCATAGGTAAAGATGGGTCGGAGGGGACATCGCACACATCCATGCCTTCCAAAAGAAATTCATAAATCGATTGAAAAATCAAATTTATTAAACTGTCTGTACAGGGATTTGATCCAGTACCGATTGCCGCCTGTGTGTTCAAGTGGTCAACGTCGTTCGCTTAGGTAGCGGAATTATCAATTGGTTTCTTATTTTGTTTCACATGTTGAGAATCATTCTTACATACAAATACGTGCATATGTTTTTTTTTTTTGATTGACAGAATTCATTGAAGAAACTTGGCTGCAATCCGTTAATACTCACAACCAGGCCTTATTTAATGTTGAAACAAGAATGACTATGTGATGCATTTTTTTATTTATGGGAATCAATAAAATGCCCAGTGGCGGTTCTAGGTACTGGGCTAGGTGGGCTAAGCCCGACCTGCATTTTTCACCCAAAACTTTAGATGGCTGAATAAAAATGAGCAGCATTTCGGCCGCTGAACAAAATAAACTCATTTATAAGCGTAACTAACCTTTACCAAATGAATATAATATCTTTATTTAAATTTTCCTCTGTCAATATTAAACAATGCCATGTCTACTTACAATAATATTCTCGATTGTGCTTTGTATTACAATTTTAAGCTGAGCCGGCATAAAAAAAACAATGACCCTATAAACAATTCATAGAGAACATTCAACGTGACGTCAGTCTGGCAACACCTTTGTACATATTACGGGTCAGGGGCTAACACTTTCCAGCCCGCAATAATAGACAATATTTCTTTACACTGGAACGCAATCTAGCACGATTCGATTTTGTTTGTATTTGTATGTACGGAAACGTCATCAAACCCACAGGACTGTGTTTCAAATTTACTGGCTTCTGTCATTCGTTGGGGGATAAATTACGTCTGCCCATACACAAATACCAACTTCGTTGTATTGTATGAAAGTGACAGGGTTTGAATCTTAGTGACAGCTCTGTGTTGCTTTTTGTACTTGTAATTTCACTTTGAAAGACAAATTTAAGATTATTATTTTATTATTTCTTACTTACATTAGCATTGATTTTGTTATATAGTAATTTATGCTTTGCGGTAGTGTCGTAGTATTTGTTAATTTGCTTGTAGATTCATGTATAAGATGAAGTGGAAAAATACATAATTTCGTAAATCGCATACAATGCTATGCTTTTCTCTAGCCCACCCAAGATTTCAGGTCATGAACTGCCACTGGAAATGTCTCATATTTAAATACAGACAGAAAATCAAAAAAACTATATGAATATTCACAATATAAATGGCAAGTAATCGGGGAAGCAGGTGATATAGGCAAAGAACAAATATAACATCACAATGAAAAAGCTGTCATTACATAGCGTGTGAGAGAAGCTTTTGTTCCTCTGTTTAATTGACAAATTTTCGTAAAACTATTACGGAAATCGCAAAAAATGTCGTTTCCACCAATTCAAACGTAAGATTTTCGATACTCTTGTATCCCCAATTAGTTTTCTATGGAATTTTTTTTGAATTAATAAGTTGTAGCATTGTGAATCACTTTTATCGATACAACTTAAAGTACCATTTCATTGATCATATGAATGACAGCAATTCAATTTCTTTCCACTTTAAATGGTTTCGGCGGTAACTTTGTGGAAGTTCATTTGAATATAAAATAACTTTGATTATTCCACGTATTGTGCTGCTAACTGTGACACGTGTTTCGCCTCTTTCAGAAGCATCTTCGGACTTACTATCGCAAAGTTTGCTTAAGTAATGAAGCAAGATTGATTCAAACATTTTTTATTATGAAATAACAAAATGGAGTTTGGGTTTTTTTCCATTTAAGGGAAGCATGGAGGGGGGTGATTGAGTCTAAATAAAACAAACAAATAATTATATTAATGAGCTGCAATCAATCAGATTGGGACTTTTCCCTTTTAAGAGAAAGAATGAGGGGGTTATAGGATCGAAACAAAGCAAAGAAATATAACCATACTACTAATGACGTTTAACATTAAAACTATTAAACTAATGAGCTGCAATCAATCAGATAGGTTGGTGATTACTCTATTTATTGGAAACAATGTGAGTAATGGGGGGCTAACAGTCTTTTAAACAATAGTATTTCTAAATTACTAATTTGATTAAAATTATTAATGTTTTCTATTAAATGATTTGTAAACTCATAAAAATTGTTACTTTTTAGACATCTTATATGATCTTTATTCTTATATTAAAAATTCTACCTGTCTGTCCAACATAAGAAGCTTGACAGTCTCCGCAAGAGAGTCGATAGACACCACTCTGTGACGATGAATCCACGCGATCTTTACTGTTCAATAAAATTTTACCTAAATTATTAACTGTATTAAACGTTCTGTATTGTATGGCAAAAATTTTACTTTATTTGACGATGCGTCTCCAAAATAAATAATTCTACGCCAGTTTTCAATATTATCGTATAACTGCCCGCGCATTTTCAATTGTTGAAATTTATTTATTAATCTCTTATAAGGTGTTCACTGTCAATACTTGGTGTAATGGCATTATAATAAAAATAATAAAACATTTTAGTACTTTTTCCACATAAAATTTATTAGATCAGGACCGGTTTCACTCATGATGAGCATTGTCAACTGATAAGAAATACAATTAAACAGTGATATTTATACAAAAGTTAAGTGAGGAAAACAAGGGATGACAAACAAATGGTAACAAAGCAAAAGAATTTAAGCAAAATACAAGGAAAATAAACTATAAATAAAAAGTTGAAGACCGCTGAGCAATGAAATAATAGTTTTCATTGCTAAGAAAAGATGAATTCAAAGCAATTAAATAATTTGTGCTTTCCTTAATTTTCAGTTGGCTTAAAATTTTGAAGGGCTTCTAGCCAGTGTGTGACATTTTATGCCTTTTGAGATTACAAAAATTCACGGTTTTATAGTTGCATTGGTCACATTCAAAGGGCTTTTCTCCAGTGTGTGACATTTTATGCATTTTTAGAACACTAAATTTCACAGTTTTGTAATTGCATCGGTCCTATTCAAAAGGCTTTTCTCCAGTGTGTGACATTTTATGCCTTTTTAAATTACAAGAATTCACAGTTTTATAATTGCATTGGTCACATTCAAAGGGCTTTTCTCGTGTGTGGCATTTTGTGCATTTTTAAGCAAGTAGAATTCACAGTTTTATAATTGCATTGCTCACATTCAAAAGGCTTTTCTCCAGTGTGTGACATTTTGTGCATTTTTAAGCAAGTAGAATTCACAGTTTTATAATTTCATTGGTCACATAGGGCTTTTCTCTAGTGTGTGACATTTTGTGCATTTTTAAGCAAGTAGAATTCACAGTTTTATAATTGCATTGCTCAAATTTAAAAGGCTTTTCTCCAGTGTGTGTCATTTTATGAATTCTTTAATTACTAGAATTCACAGTTTCATAATTGCATTTGTCACACTTCAAAGGCTTTTCTCCTGTGTGTGACATCTTATGCCTTTTTAAATTACTAGAATTCACCGTTTTATAGTTGCATTGGTCACATTTAAAACGCTTTTCTCCTGTGTGTGACATTTTATGCCTTTTTAAATTACAAGAATTCACAGTTTTATAATTGCATTGGTCACATTCAAAGGGCTTTTCTCCAGTGTGTGACATTTTGTGCATTTTTAAGCAAGTAGAATTCACAGTTTTATAATTGCATTGCTCACATTCAAAAGGCTTTTCTCCAGTGTGTGTCATTTTATGAAATCTTAAATTACTAGAATTTACAGATTTATAACTGCATTCGTCACATTTAAAACGCTTTTCTCCTGTGTGTGACATTTTATGCCTTTTTATATTACAAGAATTCACAGTTTTATAACTGCATTGGTCACATTCAAAAGGTTTTTCTCCAGTGTGTGTCATTTTATGCATTTTAAGACCACTTGAATTAACAGTTTTGTAATTACATTGGTCACACTTAAAAGGCTTTTCTCCAGTGTGTATCATTTTATGCTTTTTTAAATTACCAGAACAAACAGTTTTATAATTGCATTTGTCACATTCAAAAGGCTTTTCTCCGATTTGTGTAATTTTATGTTTTTTTAAGTCAGCCGAACGAGCAGATTTATGACTGCATTGGTCGCATTTAAACCAATTACCAATAAGGGCAGTTTTATGATAGCATTGGTCATACTTGAGAGTTACTTTCTCAGATTGAAGTTTTTTATCTGCCTGTAAAGAAATAAAGTATGTTTCAAATAGGAAAAAAACACAGCATCAAACATTCTTTCATCTACATATATTGTTTGGTATTGTTTTGAGGTATCTCAACAGAAGTTTTTTCTACGAAAACTGTTTGTCACTAAGTCGCCCAACCTCTTTTTTTCCAAAGTGAGTAGAAGGGAAAGAAGGATAAGGCTACAACAGGACAAGTGGTTAACTAATCGCTATAGGATATTGCTTAAGGATCAGAAGGATGGGAGAAGAGAAAAAAATGTGGATCTACATCACAAACACCCAGTCTTCGATCACAACTTTGAATTTAATAATTCTTAAATTCACTGTGATAGTACCGCAAATCAACCCCAGAATGCGTGATGGATACAGCAAGCTGAACGAGCTATGCCACAGCAGGCGATGTTGATGGCGAACATATTAATGGTGGAATACACCACTGACGAACAATTTCTTTAGTAGATTCCTCTATTTTCGATTAGAAGGAAATGAGGGTTGAGTGAGATTCTCATTGGATGTCACTGTCAAGTCTCATCAAAGAAATCGTCTCGGAAAAAACTTTATTTCAGTGTTTTTTCTTAGTTTTAATTTTTTACAAGGTCATCTTTTTCAAACTTAAAAGCTAAATTTATATACTTGTTCGGCATTTTCAGCTTCCATCCTTTTGATAGAATGTGTGTCAAGTTGTATACATTGTGATAATCGAAAATAAAGCTGTTTTGGAAAATGGAGGGTTACGTCCTTTTTCTTTTCCAAAGTCGATATGCAATTATTAATTAAATAAGATATGGATGAAATAATTTGTTCACTTGTTCGGTAAGTAAAATTGACGAGATATGTCGTCAGCGAATCACTCTCAATAAAAGATTCATATTTATTGAATCATTTCGTAATATCACAAGATATCAGATAAAATTATATTGTTGATACCTTAATAAGTGTCTTGTTTATACCTTTCTAGACTGGTGACCACCATTTTCATGCTGGATTACTTTTTCATGGCCTTCAACTGCTTCGTATTTGATGTCGATGGAATGATCTTCATTCCAAATATCATTCATACTATTTTGGTGACTTTTAATACTATCCGAGTTTTCTGATGGAGTGAATTCATTTTCCGGCTCAATTTTGATTTGCATTTTAACCTTCATACTGATTTTTTACATAAAAACAGAAAAAAAGATTAATCACAAACTGCCAGCTCAACTTTCTGTTCTCCAAGCATACACATCTCTGATATATTGATAAACCTAAGAGGAATGGAAATCATTTTCAGATATTGGGTTTTGTGTGGGAATCTATGATGAGGGAACGTATAAAACAAGACATCGTCAAGTCATGGTTAAAGAGAAACGTTGGAACTGGCTAGGTCACGTGTTGCGGTTGCCTCCGCAAAGCCTTTATCCCGGGTCCCTCTTCTTCCGAGCAGCGGATCCGGAGCCTTGGACGACTGTCAAGTACTAGCAATTGGCGGGAAACAGGAACTATCAAGGGGTCACGTGGTGGTCACATGCTCCACAAACGAAATGAAGATGCGTTCGAAAATTTAAAATCAACAAAAAAATATTGAAAACAGTTTTATCAAGACCAGGGGTGAAGATGCTTTTTTTTTAAGGAACGCATTCATTTTCCTGATTTGACACAAGGCAGCACTAAACATTGACTAGCGAATCTTTGGCCGGAAACAATTTCATGGAGTGAATGAGAAATCTACCAAAATTACCAGCGTGGGACCTTTTTTTAAAGTGTTTCAGGATTTTTCAAATTTAAAATCTCATAGATTTACAAATTAACAAAATTTTTGAAAATTAAAGAATAAGCCAGAAGGCCACAACAGAGTAGCCAGAAGGCCGCAGATTCCCCTCGCTTGGTTTAGACTCTACACTGTGATTTAAATAAGCGCAAATCTAAGGCTTACCTAATCACATCTCAACAGTTAATATTTTAATTCGATGAAAGAAAAGATTGTCAACTATATTTTAATGCTTTTTGAACTTTAAATCTAAGCAAACCTTCTTTGTCCGTGGAATTTTGATGTCCTATGAAGAGTCACATGTCGATTGAGTAAATTTAGCGATGGGAATATATCCAAGCAAACGCTGCAAACGAAATTTCGCCTGTAAAACACGCCATTTTCCATCAATACAACAGCATCAACTTCGCGCTGTAAAATTTCTCCTTCAAAATATTGTTCGTTGATAAAACGCGTCGAAGCAAGTCGATTCCGAGAGAAGCTTGTAGAATTCGGGTCACTTGTTCCTGGACAGGTAAGATTGGTATTTTGTAACTGAAAAGTAAACTCAATATTAATTGACATGCATTTGATAAAACAAAGTTTAACTTCCAGCATTCATTAAATATGGTGACTTTTTTGTGAAAATAATTATAATATTCCATTTGATTTACTGTTAACGTAAAGATTACCTTTTGAGAGTCGTGTTGATCTTGATCGTCGATTGCACTTTCGTGATTCGCCAGTGGCTCGTGTTTGATGTCAATGGATTGTTCTTCATTCATATTAATGCAGCAGGAGTTATCAGCGCTGTTTGATATCACCGAGTCATTGTCCGGTTCTATTGACAAATCGCCTTCAAGTTTCACTCTTAATTGTTACATGAAAACAAAAACAATGTATGTTGAATAATTTTTTTTTTATTTAATCGAGTATGGCTTAATGTATTTATTGTCTATAATAAATATTTTATAGAATAATATTGTATTTTTTTAATGTAAAATGAGAGAATGATATAAATGTTATTTTGAATATTATTTCAAGAAATATAGCCACCCCTGCATAAACAAGGAGTGAATTGATCAAATGCCACATTGACCGGCCGCTACTGTTCAAGCTGATTACTTGGGTAAATTGGTAATCGAAAGTCTCGGACAAATCGGACATGTGTCTCGGCTTGAATTGCAAGAAATCTGGCAACCCTCATTTGGTAAATCTAATATGAGTGCAAAGGCTTAAAAACATGTTCATGCAAATGTCAATCTGCGTTCATTAAATTAAAATGACATATGACAAATATGTGTTATTGTTTAAATGATGGATAACTTATGAGCCTAATTGTCTACGAACCTGGTTTCCAAATGAAGATTCGCTTTTCCATGCAAAGCCACGTGCTGTTGAAGTAAACGCGCTGATGGGAAAGTATCAAAGCATACGCTGCAAACAAAATTTTGCTCATAGAAAACACAATTCTCAAGCATTATTACAACGTCTACCTCTTGCGGTAAACGTTCCTTTTTCATTTGCAGTAAGTTTAAATCGGGTGTCAGAGATAAATCGTTCTGAGACAAAGTCATCGGTTGCGGGTTGAAAGGATATTCAGAATCGGTATTACTAGTTTCAAACTGAAACAAAAAGAAAACAAAATATCGTATCATTTGTCACGGGTCCTAGTTCTAGCACGAACAGCATTTTTTCCAATATATTTATCGATTTTTGTTCGAAGGCATTGATATTTTCAATTCTCTCCCACCCTTCCGATTCTTAAGGTTAGAGAAAGATTAGTTTACCACTAGTCCTTTTCTAGCCTTCTCGAACCTAGACAAACTCCTATCGAGATACCTTCATAACGAGACTTTATGCTTCACATGAGAAGCGGACATGAAAATGCAAGAAAATATTTGATATAGGTTGGTGGCGTGCCAGTAAGTTTGCTTAATCTCCGTTGAATGTCTAGCTAGGATTTAAAACATTTATTGATAAGGTTCAAATGATATATATAATCTATTATTCATTTTGCACGGACTTCAACGCAAACCCTTCTAATAAACAAAGAAGACAAAAAATTACTTCGCTTAGTTTAGGACCTAATTGAAGCTTTTGAGGTTTCCTACTTTCTATATTTCACATTTTTTTTGACAGTACCATACACCTAGTAAAAACAGAACAAATGTAGGCCATTAATATTGTATCGAACGGACAGAATAAGAATGAGACGGCTGTTATTATAGTATTACACAAAAGTCGGAAATCTGGAAAAGAGTGACACATCAAAGACATGTAATATTTAATTTTGCCCTTTGGATGATTTCAGTTGGACACCCCTGGTTAAGTAAGTGACGTTTAAAATTGAGTTGCAATCGCTAAGAAGTGAAAGTTGAACATTACTTCAGAAGCAGAAGCTGTAATTGCCGGTTAATCTTTGCCTAAAGAATGCTTCTTTCCAAGGCAGATCTTAAATATATGTATATTGAAAAAGGATGCAACCCACACACGCAAAAAACTTGTTTTGATGATTTTGGGCCATATTCAAATTATGAATTATACACAACCTTAAAGTGCACAGAAACTTCTAAACTGGTGTTTAATTAACGTAATAACATATTAATTAAAGAAATTGTCTAGGGAAAGTCGTTATTTCAGTCTTTTTTCTTGGTTTTAATATTTACAAGGTCATCTTTTTCAAACTTAAAACCAAAATTTAGATAAAAATTCGGCATTTGCAGCTGGCATTCTTTTGATAGAACGTGTATCAAGTTGAATACATTGTGATTATCGAAAAAAACTGTTTTTAATAAAATGTGGGTAACGTCCTTTTTCCTTTCCACAGTCGATATGTATATCGACTGTGGAAATGAAAAAGGATGCAACCAACGTTCCCTCTAAACCATTTATTTAGTTATATTATTTTTAAAAGTTTTGCGTTCAAAGAAAGCTCGACGGCCATAACCTCAATAAGCATGCGTAATGGCTACACGTGTTAACCACGTAACAACTATAACAATGTTTTATTTGATTTTAAAAGATCTGAGCGACTGAATTATGCTCTAGAATTACCTTATTAGTCTCACGGTGATCTGTTTCGTCAACAGTTTCTTCCTGCTTCACGAGTGTCTCAACTTTGATGTCAATCGACTGTTGCTCATTCCAGATAGCATTTACATTGTTTGGCCGACTATCGCAATGATACGCGTTCTCTGATGCATATGTTGACAGTGATTCATCCTCTGGTTCTATTTTGATATCCATTGCAAGATAATTTTGATTCAGTCAATTGAAATCAAAGAATAAGCTCTATAGAGTATAGTACTACCCACAGACAGTATATTAGAACTACCATAGCTAACATTGCTAATTGGTTGTTCATCCCAGCATAGACAATCAATTCAATGTATATCTTTAAACTCTATTAGGTCTTCAAATTTAAAATAACTAAGAATTTAACACACAAAAAAGTATATGGTTATTTGAAAATATTTCTTTCTATGCTAGGACTCCTAAAATCATTCTTTAAAAAAGATCTGCGTTTAATTTTACGCTGACAAACAGATGCTTAAAAAACAATTGAAGCCTGCTAAAAAACAAAGTTTGTCCTATGAACGCCAGCTATTTAAACATTCTGAGTAGAGTCATCAATGGGTTAACATTAACTTTTAAAAATAATATTAACGAATGAATTTGAATGAATACAAAATAATTGAAAAAAATAAATTTAATTCCCGTTTCTGTAGACATTCATTGCGAAATTATACCAGTTAATAAAAAAACGGCTGGCATTAAGCTCTATTCACAAAAAAAGAATTATTGCGCATTATAACAATTGTTGATTGGCTTATTGACTTATTCGACAATTTTTTTTGCCTGATTTTCTTTTTTGGTTAATTTTTATTTGACATTGGTTTCATATCGACTGTGGAAAAGAAAAAAGACGTAACCCACACATATAAAATTTTACAGGAGGCGCTAAAAACGTGTTTTGATGATATTGTGACATATGCAAATTATGAATTATACACAATCCTGAAATGCACGTAGACCTCTAAACTGGTGTGAAATTGACATAATCTTATATTAATTAAAGAAATTGTCTAGGAAAACTCTTTATTTCAGTCTTTTTTCTTGGTTTTAGTTTAGTAAAGGTCATTTTTTCATACTTTAAAGTTAAATTAAGACACTAATTCGGCATTTGCTTCGGCTTGCATCCTTTTGATAGAACGTGTACCAAGTTTGATACATTGTGATTTTCGAAAAAAACCTATTTTGAAGAAACTGTGGGTTAAGTCCCTAAATCTAGGTTTTGTATAAATTGTTAGATTTGAACGTTAATAATATGAAATATAAAATTAAGTTGAAATAAGGAACATACCTTTAAAGGAAGTCATCTTATCGCGCTATAAAAAGCTGTAGGCAAATACTTTTTACAGTGGTGTAAAGTGCAAACGAATGACAGTTAAAACTACCTCAAAACCATGGGTTTAACCTGATCTGTGCCGTGCGGTATTAATATGGCCGTACACGGAGGGCCGCGGTTTTCTTTCCAAAAATAAATCCTAATAAATATATATTTTTGGACATATCCTAATAGTATATCATATAGACTTACCATAAAAATACACGATGCGCCATTTCCGCTGACATTTATCCAAAAATGTCCGAAATAAATGATCCACAAAACTTCAGGGTTGTCACACAAAATTCACACACGGAAAACACAAAACACACGATCGTATATCAAAAGTAATTCTATCATATTAACATTGTATCCTAAAAACATATATAAAATACGGCGAACAGTTTAAAACAAATTAACAGTCTTCTACCGTGTGGTATGCCTCAAAACAAGGTTCTACGCAAAGAGCCACTTTACATTGTTTGCACATATACCTAGATTCCTTTCTTAGTTTTTTTGATAAACAAACCACACATCTCGCAGCTGTATTAATTTTTTTCTCACTTGGAGGAAATTTCATCATAAAATGCCTTTCTGTGAGGCGGGAAGGCAATTCAGAATGTCTTTTTTGTTTTACAGATTTGGTAGGCTCAACACATTTATATTCATGAATCAGTTGTCGAATAACTTCCAACTGAAATTTTTCTAGCGGAATCCGTTTTGCTGTTTTTTGGCATAGCAGTGTATGAGCATTCAATAACGAAAGATCCATTAGGTGGAAAAACATTTTTTTATACCACCTCATAGTCTTTCGCGATGAATGCACGCTTGATAAAATCATGTCCGATCGGTCAACGGCCCCCATATTTTTATTATAGTCTTGGACACTTTCGGGCTTTATGATGGCTTCATTCCGATGAGTGGTTTTTCCTGTGTCGGTGAGAATAGCAGGATGAAGAGTTGTCAACATGGAAACATCCCTTTTATCCTTCCATATTTGTGCCGAAAGAGTGTCCGTATGAAAAGCTTTCATTTCTCCCTTCTGTAACTTATCAGTGTGCTTGGGCATTCCTTTACGGTTTCTCCTTACGGTACCACAAGCATTTGTTTTCCGGTCATGGAGCTTTTGAAACAAAATGGGACTCGTGTACCAATTATCCACGTATAAAGTATGTCCCCGATCCAAATAGGGTTCCATTAATGTCATTACTACACTACCCGAAATACCAACGTGTGGATGTGGAACATATTCCGTTGTTTTTCCAGTATATATAATAAAATTTAAGACATATCCAGTTGCACAGTCACATATTACAAAGAATTTTATTCCAAAACGGCTTGCTTTTGATGGAATATACTGACGAAATGACAAGTTACCTTTAAAAAGCAGCAAACTTTCATCAATGCATACATTCATGTATGGATACATACATTGCGTGAAAATTTTTTTAAAATGTTCCACAAGGAATCTTATTTTGTATATTTTGTCCCCAGCTACCTGCTGCGTATTGTCGCTGAAGTGAAGCATGCGTAAAATTATTTGAAATCTATTACGGGACATGGTATCAGAATATATTGGTGAATAATACAATATATCTGTAGACCAGTGGTCCTGTATTTTGTTTCGGGAATTACAGGGCATCAATAGACACACAGCAAGAAACACGTATAACTCTTCCACTGTAATGTCTATCCACTGTTTCAATCTCCAACTTAATTCACTGCATTGATTTTTAATGTATATAAACTGTTTATTTGTTTCAATTGTGATGAAATTCATGAGAGAGGTTGTCATAAACATCTTGAAAAAATCTGATTCTCTATTCCCAAAATTTTCAATATCCGCTCCTGACTTTGAACTTTCGAATGAGTTAATTTTAGGAACAAAATCACCTGTTTCCCATTCAAAAACCGGTTCAGACTCATCAATTAGTGGTACAAGTTCATCATTAGGTGCTGATTCGGGAACATTGGAAACCAAGCCTTCTTGTTCCTCGTCTTCAAAATCGTCGAAATCACTGTCATCGGATTCGGCGGTGAAGCCAACGCTATTCATCAAATCTTCAGTCAGTTCTGCATTTTCAGATGTACTTTGTTGTCCTTCCATTCTCAGGCGTTAAAATAGTAAAATGTAAAAAATCAAATATCCAGGAAACGTAAGTTGAAAAAGATATATAAACAATCGTCAAAAAAGTTACGACACAGGAAAATCTTATAAAATAAACAGACACTCACAAACAACGCAGGTTATAAAGTTTTAAAACACAAAAAATCATTTGGTAAATAACGAAAAAAGACGTAAATTTAAAAATAAACTGTTAATGTATCTAGTTATAAAACTGTTGTAAATGAAATACTTAACAAAAACGATATTCTGGCCCACAAAACCAACTAAGGTGTGTCAAACATGAAAACAAACACATAACTGACCATTTTTCCAGGATCATTGTTACTTGCAGTGAGTATTCAGAATAGAAATAATTCCCCGTTTATAAATATAATACTGGACAAACATAACGTAAGAATAAATGGGAAGTCCCGGTATTTCATTAGTCACTAATAATATGTATGGCGTAACCCTATATAGTAGCGCCGCATATTAACAAGACACGAAAACTTTTGTCGATGTCAAAAAATCGATGTATTACAGATTAAAATTCAATATCCTTCGAGTTCAAGTATTACAACACAATCTCAAAAGATGTCACTATATGCGAGTTAAATTTAATTATTTAAGAGAGGTACTGGTGACTTGTAAATTAAGTACAAAGGAGAGCGTAATATTACGCGCATTTTGTATGGACGGCCCCTTGAACACGGACTTGTAGCGCGTAAATATACGCTCTGGGCAGAGATCAGGTTAAGATACATATTTTTAAGCATAAACCTTGTTAGCAGATTATTTGCAACCATCTTTTTATACAGTTAACATTTAATGGAAGCTTTTGTGAAAACAATAATTTTGAATTATTTTCTCTAAGCTGTTTTTACCGGCTCATTTGTACAAACTGTCAAGCTGCTTATGTACGACAGACAAATACAAAATAATGTAAAGGGTGAAGGGCATATATGTACGATCTTTGATAAGCAATCAAGAAATCGGAAATCAATCAATAAAAAAATAATGCAAATATTTTATGTGTTTTTGTTTTACCTCCAACAACAAAAAGAAAAAACGTCAAGTTATTTAACCACTCCAAAGCTAACGACCCACCGGTGTGCCGCACACGCTACCCACCAGTGTTTCCTTATTATAACGACGTCAATGCATATTTTTTAGAGTTTGGATCTTTGAAAAAGGGTCCAACATCTCTTAATGCAAGGATGGCGAACCTTTTTGGGTCCGCGTGCCAAAATTCTCAAATATTATTTCTTGATTGTCTGGTGTGCCCAAGCTGTAAAATTTTTTTAACATAAGTTGTTTGTCTTTGAAAATATTTGAAAATTAATGAAACGGAATAAATTCTCAATACCACGGATTATTTAATCAAAATTTTATTTTTATAATCTTAAAAAAAAAATATTTTTGAACTTGAAAATCGTTCGCGTGCCATCCAAATTCTCAAACGTGCCATAGGTTTGCTATCCCTGTCTGAAGGACTCACAAAATTAACATTAAGTTTTCCTTAATTAGCCTTTAGAAAATTTCTAGCTTACATGACAAGAAACGTTATTTTTTTCTAGCTGTTAACGGATTAAAATTTATGGCATAAAAATCTCAATTTACTTTGTATTTATTCATACACGTCATACTTTTAAATCGAAGCATACATTGATTCAATTGTTTATGAATAGCATCTATTGTCTACGGTAATACTGTATTTTATAAAGCTTGACATTTGATTTCTATTGACTGAATCAAAATTCTCTTCAAAATGGATGTCAAAACAGACCCAGACGATGAATTTCCATCGACAGATGCATCAGCGAACGCGTACCATTGCGATAATCGGCCAAACAATGTAAATGCTATCTGGGATGAGGATCAGTCGATTGACATCAAAGTTGAGACACCCGAAAAGCAGGAAGAAACCGTTGACGAAACAGATCATCGCGAGACTAATAAGGTAATCTTGAGCATAATTAACTTAATCAGTTCTTTTAAAATCACATATAAACATTGTTATAGTTGTTACGTGGTGAACACGTGTAGCCATTACGCATGCTTTTTGAGGTTATGACCGTCGAGTTTTATTTGAGCGCAAAACTTTTAAATACACTATGACAATGAAAATGTCGGTTAGTTACTTTGGTAAGTGTGTTCAAAATGTTGTATTGAAGCTGTGGCCGCTCGGCCATGATGAATAATGGAGGCGATGTACTGGAAAATATGTCGTTTTTCGCATAATTTATCAGCGTTCTTCGTAATAATGTGTGATTTCAACGCGATTATCAAGCCGTCCATAAATAATTTTAAACCGTGGCGTTGTTTTTAGCTTAGTTTGTTAAGTTTGTCGCTGAAATAATCCATGACTAGCTTTAAATAACCTCTACCGTAATCAAATTTTTGGTAAGTTTCTATATAAGTATATCGACTGTGGAAATGGAAAAGGACGTTACTTACAGTTTTTTTTGGTAATCACAATGTTTTGAACTTGATACACGTTCTGTCAAAAGAATGCAAGGTGCAAATGCCGAATTAGTATCTAAATTTCGCATTTAAGTTTGAAAAATATGACTTTATAACAAATTAAAACCAAGAAAAAAGACTGAAATAAAGGTTTTTTATAGACAATTTATTAAATTCATATTCGAATATTCCAATTAAACACCACTTAATAAGTCTCCGTCCACTTCCAGGTTGTGTATAATTCATAATTTGCATATGTCCCAAAATCATCAAAACACGTTTTTTGCGCCTCCTGTAAAATTTGATATGTGTGGGTTGCGTCCTTTTTCCTTTCCACAGTCGATATATTGAAGATCTGTCTTGAAAAGAAGCATTTTTTAGGCAAAGATTAACCGGCTGTTACAGCTTCTGCTTCTGAAGTAAAGTCCAACTTTAACTTCTTAGCGATTGCAACTCAATTTCAAACGTCACCAACTTAACCAGGGGTGTCCAACTGAAATCATCCAGAGGGCAAAATTAAATATTACATTTCTTTGATGTGTCACTCTTCTCCAAATTTCCGATTTTTGTGTAATACTATAATTGAGGGGTATAAAAGCATAACCGCCTACAAGCACAAATGCAAATTGTGCAGTTATCGAAAAAAACGATTTAAATGTTCCCTTTACATTTTTTTGAACGATTTCGAATTATATTAACATCCTTTTAGATTTTTTTTTGTTTGGTAATTTTATATCAAGCAATTTTAGTTTCGTTACTTCAAAAAAGACAATCATTTTTTCAATAGAGGAGGTTTTGCAGCTCAAATTTGCAAAGTGGCGGTTTTGTCGTTGAAGGTTTGTGAATGTGGCGGATTTGCACTTCACAATGCGTGATTTATCGATTTAAACACTTCAAGACCAAAATTTCAAAATAAAATAATATATATGACTAAAATGTTTATTATTTTATATTCTTCATAAAAAAAAACAGAATAAACAGGTTAAAAGTATATTTTACAAACAAAATTTTGAAAAAATATATTACAAGCTAAAAAAACGCAAAAATACGTCAATTTTTGAGATTACTTAATTTGAAATGTTGAAACTTAAAAAAAAAGTTTAAGTTATAAAAAAATATTAATTTTTCAAGGAAAAAAAATATTTATTTGCATTATAAAATGGTGCCTAAAACTAAAAACATTGAAAAAAAAAAAAGTATCAAAACATTAGTCGTGAGAGTAAACAGAAGTAACAATTTCAAGAACAAAAAAATAATTATGTGTTGATGAAATGAGATAGTGTAACGATAATTAATTATTGTCAAATAAGCAAAGTTGTAGACCAGTGATTCCCAGATTGGGGGCCGCGGAATTTATCCGGGGGCCGCCGCAGAACATAGTTTGTATTGAGGAGAGTCGCGGACTATTTTTCTCAGATTTTGGTGGGCCGTGGAATGAAAAAAGTTGAGTAGCACTGTTGTAGACAACAACAACAAAAACATGTCAACTACACCGTTTGTCCAATTTCTTCTGGGTAATAGTCACACAAAACATTTACGTGTTCAGCAACTCTTCGTGACTTTCAAAAATGTTGTTTTTTTCAATTATATCTTCATAAGACTTCACATGTCAATCGCCAAACTCCTGTTTCCAATTTACTCCAAAGTGTTTTTCAATAAGTTTGTCTACGTCATAGGACTCAATTTTACATTGTATGGATTAATGACTAAGGGCGTCATGTCTGAGATATGTTTGCCTTTCTTGGAAAATGATTTAAATATGCCTAATTCCATTTTGTAGCTTATTTCGCCTTTAAGTAGTGCCCTTCGAGGATTACCTTTGACTCTGGCAATGAAATACCTTTTGCAAGGTGCAAATTTAAAATGGTATTGGCAGTGGCGGTTCCTGACTTGAAATCTTGGGTGGGCTAGAGAAAAGCATAGCGTTGTATACTATTTACGAAATTTTGCATGCTTCCACTTCATCTTATACATGAATCTACAAGCAAATTAACAAATACTACGACACTACTGCAAAGCATAAATTACTATATAATACAATCAATGCTAATGTAAGTAAGAAATAATAATACGTGACCTTAAATTTGTCTCTTTCAAAGTGAAATAACAAGTAAAAAAAGCAATACAGAACTGTCACTGAGATTCGATACCTGTCACTTTCATAAAATACAAAGATATTGGTATGTTTGTATGGGCCATGGACTAAATCGAGTTTAGCCCCCGATGAATGACAGAAGCCAGTAAATTTGAAATACAGTCCTGTGTGCTTGATGACGTTTCCGTACATACAAATACAAACAAAATCGAATCGTGCTAGATTGCGTTCCAGTGTAAAGAAATATTGTCTATGGTTTTGGGCTGGAAAGCGTTAGCCCCTGACCAATAGCATGTACATGGGTGTTGCCAGACTGACGTCACGTTGAATGTTCTCTATGAATTATTTATAGGGTTATTGTTTTTTTTATGCCGGCTCAGCTTAAAATTGTAATACAAAGCACAATCGAGAATATTATTGTAAGTAGGCATGCCATTGTCTTATATTGATAGAGGAAAATTTAAACAAAGATATTATATTCATTTGGGGAAGGTTAGTGACGCTTATAAATGTATTTATTTTGTTCAGCGGCTGAATTGCTGTTCATTTTTATTCAGCCATCTAAAGTTTTGGGTGAAAAATGCAGGTCGGGCTTAGCCCACCTAGCCCAGTACCTAGAACCGCCACTGGGTATTGGCTTGGAGGTTTTAATATGTCTGCTCCAGCCGTTTTCCAATCAAGTACAGGACAATCCAGACCAAGTTCAAACACATTTCCAAAATGTTCATATATTTTTTTGTATTCCGATGGATCTATAATCTCCTGTTTATTTTTTATCTCCTTTTCAATTAGTCCAAAGAGTCTATCCGCTGGCATAAATGAATGACCTGGTATCGGGAATATTAACTGGACAGTTTTTATCGTTCTTGGAGCCTTATTTACTAGCCAAAAAGTACACATCGATAGCATTACAGAATTTTTGTTCTGCGAGCCACAACCGTCAGCCATTAATCGAATAATTTTAATATTGGCTCCGAGTTCGATTTGACTGAGGCGATGGAAAACAGCTGAAGCAATCTCATTGGCTCCTTTCGCATGCCTGTCCTCCGTCCAAGTGTATAAAAAAACACTTTCTTTTCTGAGATCGTTCTGCTCATTTTTCTGAACAATGGTAAAGTTATTTGTATATAACTGTCGGCTGTAGTATGCCGCTTGATCCGGTACTTTTGGTAGAGCATGATTTTTTTGGCAATCAAAAGAAAGAGTTAACATATTATTATTGTTTTCTCTAAGATATTCAAAAAAGCATTTGGCTTTCAGCTTATGCAAATGTTTTTGCGACATCAACATCGCTTTTTCATGGTCGTCGCATTCATTTTTAATTTTTACTGATAGTTCAAGACACTTAGAGCAAACATCGGTACTCGGCGTCTTGAACCCGATATCGTAATTACTGTTAAATATGTTTCTAAAGAAACAATGCCGTACTTTGAGAACTTCATCATTTCCTTGCAAATTTTGGTACATACACCTATCCCTCGATTTACACGGTAGATAGGTTCCTGAGAAAAACGTGTAAATCGAAATTGTATATTTTTCAATGTAAAACCGTGTAAATCGAAAAGTACACGAAAAACGCATAATTTGGGTGTTTTCTAAAATACATAAAAAACAAAATTATTAAAAAGTATAAACATACTGATTCTTTTATTAATTAAATACAGGTAAAGCTTATAGAGTAACAAAAAAATTAAATACAAAAGATTCATTAAAAAAATATTGCAACGGTTGGTGGAGTTTTTATCATTCATCACTAACACAAATCACTGTGACTTGCTGTGAAAGTATGCTTCTTTTCAGATGAAGAAGAGGATGGTATCTTCTATTTAATTTTTTCATAAATCCGCAATGCTTTATTTGTAATAGCATTGGTATCAATTGGCATCCGTTTTTGAGTTTGGTCCTCTATCCAAATCATTAATGGCCTTCTCCATGTTTTCCATTGCAATATCTCTGATATATGAAGTTGTGCTCGTACTCGTAGTGCCAGCTGCTACACTCTTTCTAATTGAGTTTTCATTTTTTCTAATGGTTCTTATTGTAGCTTCATTCATGCTTCATAATCCAGCAACATCTATTACTCTTTCTCCGTTTTGTAAAAGATCCAATATTTTTATTTTTTTGCTAACGAAATAACTTTTCTTTTTACTTCTTTCGACATAATAAGGCTACAAATATTATTCAAGATATAAAACACGTAATTAAAAATTATGTACTCGTTTTTTACTTATGTATATGAAGAATTAAAATTTTCAAGTTAACTTTTTTAAACCGTGTAAAAGCGAAAACGTGTAAAAAAAGTACCGTGTAAATCGAGGGATAGGTGTACTCCACATTTTTTAAATATTTAATTCAGATGGCATGTACTTAAGAGTTGCAGTTGCAGTCCTACAATAATGCGATTCTATGCATTCGAATGATTCGATAAGCCTCATTACTGCTGCCTTCTTTTCGGAATTTTTGCTAGACACTCTGTCTCCGCCTCGTTTATCTTGGAAATTTTTTCCAGGAATTAGGAAAGTTTCCGCAATAGATCGCAGTCTATGGACTCCAATGCCCAGAATACTTCAAAAAACTTTTGGCATACCTGCAGTAATAAAAATGGCCTTGTGGACTTTCTCATGTATAACTTCGTGTGCGTTTGTTGCAACGCTCTGATATTTTGTTTTGGGCAGTGTCGTCGAGGCGATTTAACTTTTAAAAAATTCAAAATGAATGCATCTTGATATGCTTTTTCATGTTTCGAATAAAATGCATTGCGAAATTTTCTAATATCTCGCGATCCAATTTTATTACACTTAAGCTTTTTGTTTTTTATGTGATGACAATTCCCAATTAATCGTAGATCTGGCAATGTCTTTGGTGAGTGTCTATTAAAAAAAACATTTTATTAAAAATTGATCCAGGGCTCGGCGCTTAATGTGTTAACAAATGACAGTTAAAATCAGTTTTATAAAGTGAATAATTATTACCTTTTGCGCTTTTGTATGTTCCGTTTCCACTGATCCCTGTTTACTTCGCGCTTTCTTGCACTGGTTTTAGGCACAGGTGATACATTAACATCCATTTTCTATGATAAGTTTTGAATTATTTGCAAAGCGACCACAAAACGTTTGTATGGCAACGAAGCACGGCGACCATATACGATTTGCGCTAGTATGTGTTTACTGTATCGTGATTGGTCAATTTCGAATGTGGCGCTTTTGAACTTCACTGAAGTGTAATAGAGGCGGTTATGCATTTAATCAACACTTTTGATGTCGATTTTGAATGATTTGGAGACGAATTTGCACTGGTTTGAAGTTTGTAGGGCATAGAGAGTGAGTAAAGGATCTTTAATCAATCTTTATCTCAAAAACGGTCAGGTATGGATAGTGGCGGTTATGCTTTTATACCCCTCAATTATAGCCGTCTCATTCTTACTCTGCCCGTTCGATACAATATGAATGGACTTCATTTGCTCTGTTTTTACCAGGTGGCTGGTGCTGTCTAAAAAAATGTGAAATATAGAAAGTAGGAAACCTCAAAAGCTTCAATTAGGTCCTAAACTAAGCGAAGTAATTTTTTGTCTTCTTAGTCTATTATAAGGGTGTGTTTTGAAGTCCGTGCAAAATGAATAATAGACCATATCATTTGGACCAAATCAATAAATGTTTTAAATCCTAGACATTCAACGGAGATTAAGCAAACTTATTGGCATGTCACCAACCTTCATGAAAAAAAATCTTTTCTTTTCATGTCCGCTTCCCAAGTGAAGCATAAAGTCTTGTTATGAAGGTATCTCGATAGAAATTTCTCTAGATTAGAGAAGGCTACGAAGGAACTAGTTGTAAACTAATCTCTCTCTTATCTTGAAAATCGGAAAGGCGGGAGAGAATTGAAAATATCCATGCCTTCGAACAAAATTCGATAAATATATTGAAAAAAACGCTTTTTGTGCTAGAACTACAACCTATGACAAATGATACGATATTTGAAACTACTGACTCTGCACATCCTTTCAAACCATAACCGATGACTTTGTTTCAGAATGATTTATCTCTGACACCTGATTTAAATTTACTGCACATTAAAAAGGAACGTTTACCGCAAGAGGTAGACGTTGTAATAATGCTTGAGAATTGTGTTTTCTATGAGCAAAATTTTGTATGCAGCGTATGCTTTGATACTTTCCGATCAGCGCGTTTACTTCAACAGCACGTGACTTTGCATGGAAAAGCGAATATTTTCATTTGGAAACCAGGTTCGTAGACAATTAGGCTCATAAGTTATCCATAATTTAAACAATAAGACATATTTTTCATATGTCATTTTAATTTAATGAACGCAGATTGACATTTGCATGAACATGTTTTTAAGCCTTTGCACTCATATTAGATTTACTAAATGAGGGTTGCCAGATTTCTTGCAATTCAGGCTGAAACACATGTCTGATTTGCCCGAGACTTTCGATTACCAATTTCCCCAAGTAATCAGCTTGAACAGTAGCGGCCGGTCAATGTGGCATTTGATCAATTCACCCCTTGTATATGCAAAGGCGGCTATATTTCCTGAAATAACATTCAAAATAACACTTTTATCATTCTCTCATTTTACATTCAATAAAATAAAATATTATTATCTAAAATATGTATTATAGACAATAAATATATTAAGCCATAGTCGATTAAATGAGTAAATTGTATTCAACATACATTGTTTTTGTTTTCATGTAACAATTAAGAGTGAAACTTGAAGGCGATTTGTCAATCGACCCGGACAATGACTCGGTGACATCATACAGCGCTGATAACTCCTGCTGCATTAATATGAATGAAGAACAATCAATTGACATGGAACACGAGCCACTGGCGAATCACGAAGGTGCAATTTACGATCGAGATCAACACGACTCTCAAAAGGTATTCTTTACGTTAACAGTAAATCAAATAGAATATTATAATAATTTAAGATTTCGACTGAAGGTGCTTGGTGGAATTTCAATATTAAATTTGAATCGTTCAAACTATGTACATTCTCACAAATTTTGTCATTAACGACCCGGGTTTCGCCTTTCGGCATCTTCAGGCATTCAAGTGCACGGATGAACTTGAACTGACGCTTAGCAAATGAAAGTTTCGTGTTGATATAAGATATCTATCATATCTATCCATATTTAAATTCATTAAAGCTGGAAGTTAAACTTTGTTTCATCAAATGCATGTCAATTAATATCGAGCTTACTTTACAGTTTCAAAGTACCATTCTTACCTGTCCAGTGACAAGTGACCCGAACTCCAAAAGTTTCTCTCGGAATCAACTTGTTTCGACGCGTTTTATCAACGAACAATCTTTTGAAGGAGAAATTTTACAGCTCGAAGTTGAAGCTGTTGTATTGATGGAAAATGGCGTGTTTTACAGGCGAAATTTCGTTTGCAGCGTTTGCTTGGATATATTTCCTTCGCTATATTTACTCAATCGACATTTGACTCTTCATGGGACATCAAAATTCGACGGAGAAAGAAGGTTTGTTTAGTAAAAAGTTCAAAAAGCATAAAAATATAGTTCCATTCATCGAATTCAAATAGTAACTGTTGAGATGTGATTAAGTAAGCCTTAGATTTGCGCTTATTTAAATCACAGTGTAGAGTCTAAACCAAGCGAGGGGAATCTGCGGCCTTCTGGCTAATTCTGTATTTTTTAAAAACTTCGTAAATTCCTGAGATTTTAAATTTGAAAAATCCTGAAAGACTTTAAAAAAAAAGGGCCCAAGCTGGTAATTTTGAGACTTCTCATTCACTCCATGAAACTGTTTCCGGCCAAAGATTCCCTAGTCAATGTTTACTGCGGCCTTGTGTCAAATCAGGAAAATGAATGCAAATTTGAATATTTTTTGTTGATTTTAAATTTTCGAACGCATCTTCGTTCACTTTGTGGAGCATGTGACCACCACGTGACCCCTTGATAGTTCTTGTTTCCCGCCAATTGTCAGTACTTGACAGTCGTCCAAGGCTCTGGATCCGCCGGTCGGAAGAAGAGGCACCCGGAATAAAGGCTTTGCGGAGGCAACCGCAGAATGTGACCCAGCCATTTCCAACGTTTCTCTTTAACCATGACTTGACGGTGTCTTGTTTTGTACGTTCCCTCACAAAACCAAACACCCCTTACCCAATATCTGAAAATAATTTCCAATCCTCGAAGGCTTATCAATATATCTTGTTTGAGTTGAGCTGGCAGTTAGTGATTAATCTTTTTTTTTGTTTTCATGTAAAATTTCAGTAAGAAGGTTAAAATGCAAATCAAAATTGAGCCGGAACATGAAATCACTCCATCAGAAAACTCGGATAGTATTAAAAGTCACCAAAATAATATGAATGATATTTGGAATGAAGATCATTCCATCGACATCAAATACGAAGCAGTTGAAGTCCATGAAAAAGTAATCCAGCATGAAAATGGTGGTCACCAGTCTAGAAAGGTATAAACAAGATACTTATTAGGGTATCAACAATATAATTTTATCCGATATCTTGTGATATTACGAAACGATGCGAAATAATTCAGTAAATATGAATCTCTTAGCTGGATGACCGGCACAGACGACATATCTCGTCTGAACAAGTGAACAAATTATTTCGTCCACATCTTATTTAATTAATATTTGCATATTATAGCCAGCGTGCTAGGCACAGTAGGACTTTTTTCTACGGCGTTTAAGGGTTAAAGAAGTCTGATGCCTGCATTTTGCTTTTGTAGTTTTGTTTGATTTTGGTTTCTCGCCATCAACACGAGACAACCTTGTCTCTGAGGAACAGTGACATCTCCAGTGAGAATGTCACTTAACTCTCGTTCCCTTCTAACGAAATTCTTATCGAAATGAAGAGAATCTAATTGAGAAATTGTTCGTCAGTGGTGTATTCCACTATTACTATGTTCACCATTAACATCGCCTGCTGTGGCATAGCTGGTTACAGCTTGCTGTGCCCATCACGCAGGTCTGGGTTCGATCACTGCAATCACAGTGAATTTAAGAATTATTCAATTCAAAGTTGTGATCCAAGACTGGGTGTTTGTGATGTCAAACCACATTTTCTTCTCTCCTTTATATAACCACTAGTCCTGTTGTAGCCTTATCCGTCTCTCCCTTCTACTCACCTTGGAAAAAAAAGGTTGAGTGACTTAGTAACAAACAGTTTTCTTAGAAAAAACTTCTGTTGAGATACAATATATGTAGATAAAAGAATGTTTCAAAATATTTGTATATATATCCTTTATTTCTTTACAGGCAGATAAAAAACTTCACTCTCAGAGAAAAACTCTCAAATATGACCAATTTTATCATAAAGCTGCCCTTATTAGTAATTGGTTTAAATGCGACCAATGCAGTTATAAATCTGCTCATTCGACTTCCTTAAAAAAACATAAAATGACACACACCGGAGAAAAACCTTTTGAATGTGACCAATGCAGTTATAAAACTGTGAATTCTTATCATCTAAGAATTCATAAAATGTCACACACTGGAGAAAAGCCTTTTGAATGTGACAAATGCATTTATAAAACTGTCATTTCTAGTAATCTCAGAATTCATAAAATGATACACACTGGAGATAAGCCTTTTAAGTGTGACCAATGTAATTACAAAACTGTTAATTCTAGTGGTCTTAAAATGCATAAAATGATACACACTGGAGAAAAGCCTTTTAAGTGTGACCAATGTTATTACAAAACTGCTAATTCTAGTTGTCTTAAAATGCATAAAATGATACACACTGGAGAAAATCCTTTTAAGTGTGACCAATGTAATTACAAAACTGTTTATTCTAGTTGTCTTAAAATGCATAAAATGTCACACACTGGAGAAAAGCCTTTTGAATGTGACCAATGCAACTATAAAACTGTGAATTCTCGTAATTTAAAAAGGCATAAAATGTCACACACAGGAGAAATGCCTTTTAATTGTGACAAATGCAATTACAAAACTAAAAAATTCTGGTGGTTTAAAAACGCATAAATTATCACACACTAGAGAAAAGCCTTTTAAATGTGACCAATGTCATTACAAAACTGTAAATTCTAGTGGTCTTAAAATGCATAAAATGACACACACTGGAGAAAAGCCTTTTAAATGTGACCAATGCAATTATAAAACTGTGAATTCTGGTAATTTTAAAAGGCATAAAATGTCCCATAATGGCTAGAAGCCCTTCAAAGTTTAAGCCAAATGGAGATTAAGGATACCATAGTTTATTTAATTGCTTTGAATGCATCTTTTCTCTTTTTAAAATCCAAATTCTAAAACCTTGTCATCTATTGTAACAGATATCTTAAAATTTGTTCCAGAAACTTCTGTACTATTAAACTTATAAAAAAATGAAATTTTTGCTTCAATATCGGTTTTGTAAAATATCATAATCAAGTTTTCATAAAATTCTGTTTTAAAATGCTCCATGCTTTTCAGGTCAAACCAAACTAAGCTTCTAAACCAAATATATATTTTTTTAATCCTGCAATAATGTTTAATAACTTTTATATAATCGCCTGTGTGGTCCAGTGGTCGACGTTGTTGGCTTCGGCTACAGAGGGCCCGGGTTGAAATCCCGGTACGGACAGTTTTATAAATTGATTTTTCAATCGATTTATGAACTTCTGTTCAAAGGCATGGATGTATTTCATGTCTTGAATTCCCTCCTCTAACCCATCCTATTCTATGAACGGGGCGTATAGAGAGCGATTAGCTTACCACTAATCCTGTCCCAGCCCTATCCTTCTGTCCTTACTCTCTTTGGAAAAAGAGAGGTTGAGCAACTGAGAAACAAGCAGTTCTCGTAGAAACACTTCTGTTGAGATAAACTCCATTTGGAGTCCATCAATTTGTCAATCCATTTGACATCAAAGTTGAGACACTCTTAAAACAGGAAGAAATCGTTGACGAAACAGATCATCGCGAGACTTATAAGGTAATCTTGAGCATAATTGAGTCGCTCAGATCTTCTTAAATCACATAAAAACATTGTTATAGTTGTAACGTGGTTAACACGTGTAGCCATTACGCATGCTTTTTGAGGTTATGACCGTCGAGTTTTCTTTGAACGCAAAACTTTTAAATATACTATCACTATGAAAATGTCGGTACGTTACTTTGGTAAGTGTGTTCAAAATGTTGTATTGAAGCTGTGGCCGCTCGGCAAAGAATAATGGAGGCGAAGTATTGAAAAACAAATCGTGTTTCGCATAATTTATCAGTGTTCTACGTAATATGTGTGATTTAAACGCGATTATCAAGCCGTCGATAAATAATTTTTAACCGTGGCGTTGTTTTTAGCTTAGTTTGTGAAGTTTTTGCCGAAATAATCCATGACTAGCTTTAAATAACTTCTATATATATCGACTGTGGAAATGGAAAAGGACGTTACTTACAGTTTTTTTTTGTTAATCACAATGTTTTAAACTTCATACACATTCTGTCAAAAGAATGCAAGGTGCAAATGCTGAATTAGTATCTCAATTTTGCATTTAAGTTTGAAAAATATGACTTTATAACAAATTAAAACCATAAAAAAGTCTGAAATAAAGGATTTTCCTAGACAACTTTTTAAATTGATATTAGATTATGTCAATTTAACCCCAGTTTAGAAGTCTCCGTGCACTTCAAGGTTGTGTATAATTCGTAATTAGCATATGGGCCAAAATCATCAAAACTAACGTCCTTTTTCCTTTCCAAAGTCGAGTCTTCAGGAAAGAGGGTGGAAAAAATTTTCGGACATCACAAATAGGGTATCCAATCCCGAAGCCTTTTTCCAATCCCGGGATTTCGGGATTGATTTATTTTGAATCCCGGGATCCCGGGATGCCGGGATTGAGATTTTTTCACCGAGGAATTTGAAATCCCCGATTTGGTATACTTTTTCCCAGAATCTCACCGAAACTCGTTTTTTTTTTTTTTTAGCTCACCGAGGAATTTGAAATCCCCGATTTGGTATACTTTTTCCCAGAATCTCACCGAAACTCGTTTTTTTTTTTTTTTTTAGCTCACCGAGGAATTTGAAATCTCCGATTTGGTATACTTTTTCCCAGAATCTCACCGAAACTCGTTTTTTTTTTTTTTTAGCTCACCGAGGAATTTGAAATTCCCGATTTGGTATACTTTTTCCCAGAATCTCACGAAAGATCGTTTTTTTTTTTTTAGCTCACCGAGGAATTTGAAATCTCCGATTTGGTATACTTTTTCCCAGAATCTCACCGAAACTCGTTTTTTTTTTTTTTAGCTCATCGAGGAATTTGAAATCTCCGATTTGCCAATTTCGTGTAAATTTCGAGAATTTACGCAAAATTTCTCAATCCCGAAATCCCGGGATCGCAGCCATCTCAATCCCGGAATTTCGGGATCAGAAAATTGAACGGGATCCCGGGATTACGGGATCCCGGATCCCGGGATTGGATGCCCTAATCACAAACACCCAAGTGTTCGAACAAAAATCGATACTCGAAAAATCGATATGTTCGTACTGGGATTCGACCCCGTTAGATCCTGCACTGATGCTAACAAAGCTTACCCGAATAATAATACGACATTTTGTTTTCTTTTCGTTTCAGTTTGAAACAACTAATGCCTAATTTACAGATTCCTTAAAGCCTCAATTGAAGACTTTGTCTCAGAATTATTTATCTTTGACACCTTATATTAACTTACTGCACATACAAAATGAAAGTTCACCGCAGCAAGTGGACGTTGCTGTATTGCTTGTGAATGCTGTTTTCTATGAGACAAATTTCGTCTGCAGTGTTTGTTTGGATACTTTTCCATCATCGCAGATACTTCAACAACACGTGACTTGTCATGAAACACCAATAATTGACGTCAAAAACAGGTTTGTTTAATACTTTCGATGGTTTCGGCGGCAACTTTGTAGAAGTTCAACAAAGTAGGAAAAAAAACCCAAACTCCATTTTGTTATTTCATAATTTTAAAATGTTTGAGTCAATCTTGCTTCATTACTTAAGCAAACTTTGCGATAGTAAGTCTGAAGATGCCTCAGAAAGAGGCGAAACACGTGTCACAGTTAGTAACACAATAGTGGAATAATCAAAGTTAATTCAAAATTTCTATTCGGTTTGTTAACTTTTCCGGTTCAAAGCTCAAAGAATGTGACCCCAATACCCACATTTTCTTAAATGTCTATTTCAATATGGGTATACAATGTTTATATTTAAGGTATTCTTATATCATAGATTTTTGGACCTATTGTAGTTTATATAAATACGTGATAAGGCGATAAGCGATCGTTCGTAAGATAGCTGGGAAGCTCGTGGGTTGCAATTTCATGGGTGTGCTGGGATGACGTATTTTTTACGCGCAACTTAAAACATGAATATTTATTAAAAAAATACGGATTTTTATAAAAAAAAATATACAAGGAATGATGCAGAAATATATTTTAAAGCCCTTAGACTATTTTTTTTTAAATTCACAAGAATAAGGCCAATAATGAGGAAACCACTAGGGTCCCTCAACGATCCCCATCGGCGGTGAAGTATTTTTCTAGTCTCCGAGCCGCGAGAGTTAAATGTTGCAAGTCGCTTGAAAGCGTTTCTATTGTGTATTGAAACATGTACAAAAATAACACATATTTGTTTATTGACTTCTGGTAGAACTCCATTATAATAATGTAAAAATAGCAACGTATTTAGTTCTATAGTTTTGTACAGAAACTGTATAACTAAAAACGTTGAATTAAATTAAGTTAAATTCGAATTTGAATGAAGAATGGTCTTGAGTGTACGTTTTCACTGTAAAATAACTGCTGTTGCCGTATATTAAAAATATTTCTAAATCAATAGCATATTCTATTAATCATGCACACTTTTTGCATTTGTTTTCATGTATAAATAAACAGTGAAGCTTGAAGGCGATTTGTCAATTAACCCTCACAATGACTCGGTGACATCAACCATCACAGATAACCCCTGTTGCATTAATATGAATGAAGAAGATTCCATTGACATCAAACACGAACCACTGGTGAATCACGAAGAAACAATCATTGATCAAGATCAACACAAGTCTAAAAATGTAAATTTTACTTTTTTGATAAATCTATCTATATATATAAAAATCTCGTGTCACGGTGTTTGTCGCCAAACTCCTCCGAAACGGCTTGACCGATTTTTATGATTTTTTATATGTACATTTGCTAGATATGAGAATCAAATGTTAACTATATTTCATCCCGCTAGGTGAAGGGAGTCTCGGTCCAGATTTTTTTTTCAATATTCCGGACAATTCGTCGTTCCAATTTAAAACAATTGAAATGGACGTCTTTAAATTCAAATTTCCTAGCTTAGAACTGGAGCATCGTAATAATATTGAGAGAACTTTATTTGAAAGTTTGCATCGCTACGACGTTTTTTAAATAATCGAATATACTGATTCGAATTTTTGAAGCTATAGTTATAGGGCTGGGAAAAGATTTTTTGGAGCTGATTTGACAGATTTTGTTCAGTGACGTCATTGATTCGATTATTGGAGGTATGGTTATATTTTTCATCTGGCCTTGAAAATATTTTTAATTTCTTACATGCATTAGGAATATTCTAATGACAGTATGGATATTTTATTGAACTGTATTTCGACTATTATTATAAAATCTTCTACTAGGAAAAATGATTGTTAGCAAACTTAAACATTATTCAAAAAATTAAATAATTTACAATTTCAAGATTTTTCGGAGCTGATTTGACAGATTTTGATCAGTGTCATTGATTCGATTATTGGAAGGTATGGGTTTATTTTGCATCCGGCGTTATTAGGTATTAGCTTACTTCTAATGACGGTATGGAAATTTTATAGAACTATATTTAAACATTTATTTTTAAATCTTCTACTACGAAGAATAATTGTAAGCAAACTTAAACATGATTCCAAAAATTAAATAATTTACGAAATTTCTGCTACTACGAAAAATGGTTGTTAGCAAACTTAAACATACTTCCAAAAATTAAATAATTTATGTGGTCTATTTCTGCTACTACGAAAAATGATTGTTAGCAAACTTAAAAATTATTCCAAAACTAAAGTAAATTACGAGGTATATTTCTGCTACTACGAAAAATGGTTGTTAGCAAACTTAATCATTATTCCAAAAATTAAATAATTTACAATTTAAATACTGCAGGGCTGTCGATATATTTTATGTGTATTTGTTAGATAGTAGAATAGATCACCAGCAAATCTTTTGGATGGTGGTCAAACAGCGCATTCAGCAAAGAAATTGCCTTTGAACACCAACATGCAATATCAAAAAAAATATATGATTGATGAAGTACTTTAATCATATCAACTCATTAAGTGGGACCAATTTACTATGGCGCACACAAAGGCATTGGAAAATCTTCACTATATGTACACTAAAGGATTTGAGAGGAAATGAACAGGTCTTTGGTGGCGAACCTTTTTTATTGTCTGGTGTTTTTCGACAAACTCAACCAGTTATACCACGTTCAACAGCTGCTGATGAATCAAGTGCATGTCTCAAATCATCAGATGTGCAGAAATTGACTTTAAAAGCTAATATGCGTGTAGAATTACAATATGATGCATCCGCTGAACGTTTCAAAAAACATTTGTCAGATATTGGTAATGAAAAATAGAAATCGATGAATCCACACATTACCGCCAAGCTTCTGTAAAATTACAGGAACCGTAAGCGAACTGATGCACAAAGTTTTCCCAAATATCGCACAGAATTACAAAAATCATCAGTGGCTTAGTGAACGTGTTATATTAGCAGTCAAAAACAACGATGGTAATGCCATCAACTTCAGGATTCCAAACGAAATACCAGGCAAAGAAACAACGTGTAAGTCCATCGATACTATAAATTTATCAAGACAAAGTTGTCAATTAACCAACTGAATTCTTAAACTCACTTGATTTGCCAGTCATGCTACCGCACGTTTTAACACTGAGAATTGGCGTACCCATCATTCTTTTTCGAAATATAAATCCACCACGACTTTGCAACGGTACCAGGCTTTCAGTGAAAAATTAATGAACAGTATCATCTAAGCTTCAATTTTAAATGGAAAAATTAAAGGAAACGATGTACTGTTGCCAAGCATTCCAATAATTCCGACAGATAGGCCATTAGAATTAAAATGTTTGCAGTTTCCGATGCGACTCGCATTTGGACAATCGCTACAAGTGTGTGGACTAAATTTAAAAAAATCCATGCTTCACACATGGACAGCTGTATCTGGCCTGCTCACACGTTGACAAACCTTAAGATCTATTCATATGCGCACCAGACAAAAAAACAAAATATATCTAAAAGCACTTTAAAAAACATAATTAAAACACAAACACTTTCTTTCTTCGAGTGGCATAGCAACGCATGCCGGGTCAGCTAGTATAATATATATTTCATTTCGACAAGAAATCTTTCATTGCCGTAAAGAATAATATTTATCTGATCTGAACTGAATTAATGCTCGTTTCATCAAATTTACTAACATCGTATCTTCTTGTTTTTTCCAGTTTAAAAATGTCAAAATACAGGGTGAACTGGAAGGTGTTGTAACGCTGGAAAATATCGTTATGCAGCGTTTGTTGGGATATATTCCCATCGTCACATGTACTCAATCGACACGTGTCTTTTCGTGGAGAATCAAAGTCCTGTAGGACAAAAAGGTTTGTTAAATTAATATACATATCGAATGTGGAAAGGAAATAGGACGCAACCCACACATATCAAATTTTACAGGAGGCGCTAAAACCGTGTTTTGATGATTTGGTGACATATTAAGAATGAATTATACACGACCTTAATGTGCACGGAGACTTTTTTTAAATAAAAATCCGTGGTTTTTTAATAAATAATCATATTTTAAGTTGCGCGTAAAAAGACGTCATCCCAGCACATATATGAAATTGCAACTGACGAGCTTAGTCCAGCTATCTTACGAACGATCGCTTATCACGTTATCGCGTATTTTTATAAACTACAAAAGGTCCAAAAAACTATGATATAAGAATACCTTAATTATAAACATTGTATCACCCATATTAAAATAGATATTTAAGAAAATGTTGGTATTGGGGTCGCATTTCTTGAGCTTAGAACCGGAAAAGATATAAATAAATATTTTCGCTAAGGTCTTATACTTTTAGTCATATGAGACAATTATTCCGAAATTAATCACTCTAATCTACCGTCGGTGATTTTTTATTAAACCTTCAATAATATTGCCACTTTACAAGACGATTATGACCAGCCTGGAAACAAATGTTGCACGTTTTGTTTTCCTTTTTGCTTAAATTCATTATCTTCAGTGTTTTATTTAGATGGATGTGGCAACGTGCAGTCATTCCATATGTGAAGCTTTCACACGCCCTCTTTAATAATATGTGAATCTAGTTTTTGTATCAATTGTTAGATTTTACTGTTATTTATATAAAATATTATTGTATGTTGAAATAAGGAACATACCTAAGAAGTTATCTTGTCGCGCTACAAAATAGCTTTACCGTGGCAAAGTGCAAACGAATGACAAAAGATTAAGCTACCGCAAAATCATGTGTTTTAGTGAAACAGGAATTAACTTTATTTTTTTCAATTATTTTGACAGACAATAAGATTTATTTATTGTATACACTAATTGTTGGTTTTTACTTTGTTAATGATAGTTCATACCTAATTGGTTTTTCATTTGTTATAGTTTTCATTGCTAAGCGGTCTTCAACTTTTTATTTACAGTTTATTTTCCTTGTATTTTGCTTCAATTCCTTTGCTTGGTTGTAATACCAATTGTTTGTCATACCTTGTTTTTCTCACTTAACTTTTGTAAAAATATCACTGTTTCATTGTGTTTCTTATCAGTTGACAGTGGCGGACTAAGCACTTTGGAGGCCCAGCTTTTCGAATAACACGAAAGTGTTGCAAACCTCTTCGTGTAGTAATAATGCATATTGAAAACTAAAATGAAAATATATGGGTTTATATAAATTATGCTATCTTTGAGGCCCCCAAGATTTGGAGGCCCCAAGCGCGCGCCTCTTGCGCTTATGGGGTAATCCGCCACTGTCAGTTGACAATGCTCATCATGAGCGAAACCGGTCCTGATCTAATAAATTTTATGTGAAAAAAGTACTAAAAATGTTTTTTTATTTTTATTGTAATGCCATTCCACCAAGTATTGACAGTGAACACCTTAAAAGTGATATTTTGTCTTCATTTATATTAATTTATTAATGTTATTTTTAAGAGATTATGTTAACCCCTTGATGACCCTACTCAGAATGATGAAATAGCTGGCGTTCATAGGACAAACTTTGTTTTTTAGCAGGCTTCGAACTTTTATACGCGACGCCAATAGTTTTTTAAGCATCTGTTTGTCAGCGTAAATTTAAACGCAAATCTTTTTTAACGAATGATTTTAGGAGTCCAAGCATAGAAAGAAAGATTTTCAGATAACCATATATTTTTTTGTGTGTAAAATTCTTAGTTATTTTAAAGACCTAATAGAGTTTAAGGGAACAAAGTAAGAATTTAAAGATATACATTGAATTAATTGTCTATGCTGGGATGAACAACCAATTAGCAATGTTAGCTATGGTAGTTCTAGTATACTGTCTGTGGGTAGTACTATACTTTATAAAGCTTATTCTTTGATTTCAATTGACTGAATCAAAATTATCTTGCAATGGATATTAAAATAGAACCAGAGGATGAATCACTGTCGACATATGCATCAGAGAACGCGTATCATAGCGAAAGTCGGCCGAACAATGTATATGCTATCTGGGATGAGGAACAGTCGATTGACATCAAAGTTGAGACACTCGTAAAACAAGAAGAAATTGTTGACGAAACAGATCATCGCGAGACTAAAAAGGTAATCTTGAGCATAATTGAGTCGTTCAGATCTTTTAAAATCACATACAAGCATTGTAATAGTTGTTACGTGGTTAACACGTGTAGCCATTACGCATGCTTTTTGAGGTTATGACCGTCGAGATTTCGTATTATATTTCGAGATATATCGAGTTTGGAAAGGAAAAAGATGTAAGCCACAAATGCCGAATTAGTATTTTAATTTTAGCTTTTAAGTTTGAAAGAAGATGAGCATATGAAAATTGAAAAAAAACTGAAATAAGGTTTTTCCTAGACAATTTCTTTGATTCATATTCGAATATGTCAATTGAACACCAGTTAAGAGGTCTCCGTCCACTTCAAGGTTGTGTATAGTTCATAATTTGCATATAGCCCAAAATCATCAAAACACGTTTTTTGCGACTCTAGTAAAATTTGTTATGTGTGGGTTGCGTCCTTTTTCATTTCCACAGTCGATATACATATATTGAAGATCTGCCTTGAAAAGAAGCATTTTTTAGGCAAGGATTAACCGGCTATTACAGCTTCTGCTTCAGAAGTAAAGTTCAACTTTCAGTTCTTAGCGATTGCAACTCAATTTTAAACGTCACCAACTTAACCAGGGGTGTCCAACTGAAACCATTCAGAGAACCAAATTAAATATTACATGTCTTTGATGTGTCACTCTTTTCCAGATTGACGTTTATCTTATAATACTAGAATTACAGCCGTCTCATTCTTACTCTGCCCGTTCGATAAGATATTAATAGCCTACATTTGTTCTGTTTTTACCAGGTGGCTGGTGCTGTCTGAAAAAATGTGAAATATAGAAAGTAGGAAACCTCAAAAGTTTCAATTAGGCCCCAACCTAAGCGAAGTAGTTTAGTCTTCTTTGTTTATTGGAAGGGTTTGTGTTGAAGTCCGAGCAAAATGAATAATAGATTGGACCTTATCAATAAATATTTAAAATCCTAGACATTTAACGTAGATTAAGCAAACTTATTGGCATGCCACCAACCTATATAAAATATTTTCTTGCATTTTCATGTCCGCTTCTCATGTGAAGCATATAGCCTCGCTATGAAGGTATCTATTTAAGAATCGGAAAGTATAATTTAAAACATCCATGCCTTTGAACAAAAATCGATAAATATATTGAAATAAAAATGCTGTTCGTGCTAGAACTAGGACCCGTTACAAATGATACGATATTTTGTTTTCTTTTTGTTTCAGTTTGAAACCAGCAATACCGACTCTGCACGTCCTTTCAAACCACAACCGATGACTTTGTCTCAGAATGATTTATCTCTGACACCTGATATAAACTTACTGCAAATGAAAAATGAACGTTTACCGCAAGAGGTAGACGTTGTAATAATGCTTGAGAATTGTGTTTTCTATGAGCAAAATTTTATTTGCAGCGTATGCTTTGATACTTTCCCATCAGCGCGTTTACTTCAACAGCACGTGACTTTGCATGGAAAAGCGAAGTTCCATTTGGAAACCAGGTTCGTAGACAATTAGGCTCATAAGTTATCCATCATTTAAACAATAAAATATATTTGTCATATGTCATTTAGATTAAATGAAAGCAGATTGACATTTGCATGAACATGTTTTTAAGCCTTTGCACTCATTTTAGATTTACTTAATACCTATACAGTTTTGAATAAAAATCAAACGTATTTTTTAAAGTGATCTGTTCAGCTCCAATAGTGACCATAATAAGACGTATCTTTTTCGGGTTCCTTTCTTTGAAAAAATATAAATTAAATTCCACAAATTTGAGCCTAAATGTTCACTTAGCTTTTGCAAACTGTGAATTTTTGTTTTATTTAAATCGTAATTTTGAAAACAAAGTAGGGATTTACTGTCGATTTACTTTTGTAGCAACGCCTTTATGCATCTGCTCATTGTTTTTATTGCATACCACCGATGGCTTTATATCAGCCCTCGTTAATAAGATATTAGCCACGATTTGTCAATACGCCATTGTCTTTTTATTGAAAACGTAAAAATAAAAAAAAAATCTTTATAAATCGTTCATTAAGCCATAGTCAATGAAAATAACTAAATTTTATTCAACATACATTGTTTTTGTTTTCATGTAACAATTAAGAGTGAAACTTGAAGGCGATTTGTCAATAGAACCGGACAATGACTCGGTGACATCAAACAACGCTGATAACTCCTGCTGCATTAATATGAATGAAAAACAATCTATTGACATCAAACACGAGCCACTGGCGAATCACGAAGGCGCAATCGACGATCAAGATCAACACGACTCTCAAAAGGTAATCTTTACGTTAACAGTAAATCAAATAGAATAATTATTTTCACAAAAAAATCACTATATTTAATGAATGGTGGAACTAAATTTTTATGTCAGCAGGTTTCAATAAATATTGAGTTTACTTTTCAGTTACAAAATACCAATATTACCTGTCCAGGAACAAGTGACCCGAATTCCAAAAGCTTCTCTCGGAATCGACTTGCTTCGACGCGTTTTATCAACGAACAATCTTTTGAAGGAGAAATTTTACAGCGCGAAGTTGAAGCTGTTGTATTGATGGAAAATGGCGTTTTTTACAGGCGAAATTTCGTATGCAGCGTTTGCTTGGATATATTCCCATCGCTATATTTACTCAATCGACATTTGACTCTTCATGGGACATCAAAATCCGATGGACAAAGAAGGTTTGTTTAGTAAAAAATTCAAAAAGCATAAAAATATAGTTGACAATCTTTCCTTTCATCGAATTCAAATATTAACTGTTGAGATGTGATTTAAAAAGCCTTAAGTATCCGCTTATTCTAAATCACAGTCTAGAGTCTAGACCAGGCGTGGGGAACCAGTGACTTTCTGGCTACTCTGGTGCGGCCTTCTGGCTTATTCTGTATTTCACTAAAATTTTGTTAATTCGTAAATTCCTGAGATTTTAAATTAAAAATTCCTGGAAGACTTAAAAAAAAGGTCCCACGCTAGTAATTTTGGAAAATTTGCAATTTTTTTAGCTTGAGAAATTAGCATGAAACTGTTTTCGGGCAAAGATTCCCGAGTCAATGTTTACTGCGGCCTTATGTCGAATCAGAAAAATGAATGCGGCCCTTAAAACAAAAAGGCTCCCCACCCCTGGTCTTGATAAAACTGTTTTATTTTGAATTTGCGAGCGCATCTTTTTTTCATCTTTCGTTCCCTTTATGAAGGATAGCTTATAGTTCTCACCTTTATAGTTCCTGTTTCCCGCCAATCGCTTTGCTTCCCCCATAACAACCAGCATCATTCAACGCTGCAGAGTTCATTCTATGGACATGACCCGACAGTCGTCCAAGGCTAGAAAAGGCACCCAGAATAAAGGCTTTCCGGAGGCATCCGCAGAATTTTACCCAGCCAGTTTCAACGTTTCTCTTTAACCATGACTTGACGATGTCTTGTTTTTTCCGTTCACTTAACTAATGTTTCCTCACAAAACCAAACGCCCTTCGCCGAATACCTGAGGCAAGTATCTGGTCTCGCCAATCCTTTGTCAAAACTCAGTTTATGCAAGCATTGAACAATTGGCAATTGATTTAAGTCGTGTACAGCTGTGCTTCCCAGACAATTTGCACTTTTTTCTTTTGCTCCACCTTTCATTTGTCACAGATTTTTCATATTATCTTAATTTCTATCGGAAAGTGCCTTAACTTGTGTTTACCGGCGTTGTCGTTTGATTTTCATTAAAATGATTTCCATTCCTCGTAGGTTTATCAATATATCAGAGATGTATATTCTTGGAGAACAGAAAGTTGAGCTGGCAGTTTGTGATTAATCTTTTTTTTTTGTTTTCATGTAAAAAAATCAGTAAGAAGGTAAAAATGCAAATCAAAATTGAGCCGAAACATGAAATCACTCCATCAGAAAACTCGGATAGTATTAAAAGTCACCATTATAATTTGAATGATATTTGGAATGAAGATCATTCCATCGACATCAAATACGAAGCAGTTGAAGTCCATGAAAAAGTATTCCAGCATGAAAATGGTGGTCACCTGTCTAGAAAGGTATAAACAAGACACTTATTAAGGTATCAACAATATAATTTTATCTGATATCTTGTGGTATTACGAAATGATGCGAAATAATTCACTTAATATGAATCTCTTAGCTGGGTGACCGGCACAGACGACATATCTCGTCAATTTAACGTACTGAACAAATGAACGAATTATTTCGTCGATATCAAATTTCATTAATAATTGCATATTATAGCCAGCGTGCTAGGAACAGTAGAACTTTTTACTACGGCAGCCAAAAGGTTAAAGAAGTCTGATACAGGCATTTTGCTTTTGTTGTTTTGTTTGATTTTGGTTTCTCGCCATCAACACGAGACAACCTTGTCTCTTAGGAACAGTGACATCTCCAGTGAGAATGTCACTTAACTCTCGTTCCCTTCTAACGAAATTCTAATCGAAACGAGGAGAATCTAATTGAGAAATTGTTCTTCAGTGGTGTATTCCACCATTAATATGTTTGTCATTAACATCGCCTGCTGTTGCATAGCTGGTTCAGCTTGCTGAATGCGTGATGGGTAATCACGCATTCTAGATTCGATTTGCGGTGCTATCAAAGTGAATTTAAGAATTATTCAATTCAAAATTGTGATTCAGTGAATGTTTGATGCTGTGTTCGTTCCTATTTGAAAAACTCTCTATTTCTTTACAGGCAGATAAAAAACTTCACTCTGAGAAAAAAATTCTCAACTCTGACCAGTTTTATCAAAAAGCTACTCTTATTGGTAATTGGTTAAAATGCGACCAATGCAGCTATAAATCTGCTCGTTCGACTTCCTTAAAAAAACATAAAATGACACACACTGGAGAAAACCCTTTTGAATGTGACCAATGCAGTTATCAAACTGTGAATTCTAGTAATCTCAGAATTCATAAAATGATACACACTGGAGAAAAGCCTTTTAAGTGTGACCAATGTAATTACAAAACAGTTAATTCTAGTGGTCTTAAAATGCATAAAATGATACACACTGGAGAAAAGCCTTTTAAGTGTGACCAATGTTATTACAAAACTGCTAATTCTAGTTGTCTTAAAATGCATAAAATGATACACACTGGAGAAAATCCTTTTCAGTGTGACCAATGTAATTACAAAACTGTTTATTCTAGTGGTCTTAAAATGCATAAAATGTCACACACTGGAGAAAAGCCTTTCGAATGTGACCAATGCAACTATAAAACTATTAATTTTTGTAAACTCAGAATTCATAAAGTGATACACACTGGAGAAAAGCCTTTTGAATGTGACCAATGCAACTATAAAACTGCTTATTCTGGTAATCTTAGAAATCATAAAATAAAACACACTGGAGAAAAGCCTTTTAAATGTGACAAATGCAATTATAAAACTAATAATTTTCGTAATCTCAGAATTCATAAAATGATACACACTGGAGAAAAGCCTTTTAAGTGTGACCAATGTAAATACCAAACTGTCAATTCTAGTGGTCTTAAAATGCATAAAATGTCACACACTGGAGAAAAGCCTTTTGAATGTGACCAATGCAACTATATAACTGTGAATTCTCGTAATTTAAAAAGGCATAAAATGACACACACAGGAGAAATGCCTTTCAATTGTGACAAATGCAATTACAAAACTAAAAATTCTAGTGGCTTAAAAACGCATAAATTATCACACACTGGAGAAAAGCCTTTTAAGTGTGACCAATGTCATTACAAAACTGTTAATTCTAGTGCTCTTAAAATGCATAAAATGTCACACACTGGAGAAATGCCTTTTAAATGTGACCAATGCAATTATAAAACTGTGAATTCTGGTAATTTTAAAAGGCATAAAGTGTCCCATAATGGCTAGAAGCTCTTCAAAGTTTAAGCCAAATGAAAATTAAGGACAACACAATTTATTTAATTGCTTTGAATGCATCTTTTCCCATTTTTAAATCCAAATTCTAAAACCTTGTCATCCATTGTTACAGATATCATTAAATTTGTTCCAGACACTTCTGTACAATTAAACTTATAAAAAATGAAATTTTTGCTTCAATATCGGTTTTGTAAAATATCATAATCAAGTTTTCATAAAATTCTGTTTAAAATTGCTCCATGCTTTTCAGGTCAAACCAAACGAGGTTTTTCAACCAAATATATATTTGTTCAATCCTGCAATAATTTTAACTAGCTGTAAGCCCGTTGCCCAGCAACGTGAGATTTTTGTTGCATTATAATAATAATATTTAAGAATAATGTTTAAGTTTGCTAACAATCATTTTTCGTAGTAGCAGAAATTTCGTAAATCATTAATCTATAAATCCCAGATTTGTTTTTATAATCTATAACATCTTTATTATTAATCAATAATTTACCTAAAGAGTTCTTGCAATAGAAAGCCGGTCTATCACTTTCTGAGAGCTGCTTCTTTATCTTTTAACTGGTGTGTCCTATGTAATTAGTTCTACGCCAAAATATCACCTGAGTCTTTCGTCATTAATCCCTCGTGTAAGATTTGTTGTGCTAGCTTAATACGTTTTTTATATAAAAGATTGTCTTTAAGAGACATATCATAACCATTGTTTACGGCGATTTGTTTGATGATTTTTAATTCAAGATCAAAATTTAATTTATTCAAGGGAATACTGACAAGTCTGTGAATTTCGGAATTGAATATTCAATTCACCCTGGAAGTCGGAGGAAATAAAATAAACTCTCTTGTCCTTACTAAAGACATTAAAAACGATACCCACAATTTCACGATTTTTCGTAAACCGACTTTTTCAGATGCCTGTATTCATAAAAACTCAGTACATCCAATGTCGCACCAATGAGCTGCAATTCATTCCGAAATTCACAGACTTGCCAGTGTGAATAAATAAAAAATTTAAAATTAAATATATAAGATGTCTAAAAAGTAACAATTTTTCTGAGTTTGCCAATCATTTAATAGATTAATATCATAATTTTAGTCAGCTTAGTAATTTAGAAATACTCCACCGATTAAATAAAAAGGGTTTAAAGAAGAATAGCTTAGAATTTTTACAAATAAATAAAACTATTATTTTACAAAAAAGAAATATTGTTAAATAATATTCTTTATAGGACTGTTGGCCCGCCATTACTTCCATTGTTTCCAATTAATAGAGTAATCACCAACCTGGCTGATTGATTGCAGCTCATTAGTTTAACACATTGTTTACGGCTATATTTTTTTAAAAATCTGACTTGCCGCGGGTGATAAATAATCGAGACAAAAGGAGTTTAGATAAGCGCTCCGCGCTAAGCAATCGACCTTAATTACGTCAGTAAACTTCAAACTGTGAGGTGCGTATCAATAAAACGAACTTTGTTTGAATAAACATAATAATATATAATGGAAAAAATATATTTAGACGACGTAAATTAACTGTTTTCATAATATACAGTAAAACTTTTCACTATAAACATCTTAGACACAACCATTTTTTTTCGATAAAATCAATATTTGCAAAATATATTTTTGAACATTTAAAAAAATCCTAGCAGGTGTCCCATTCTGAGCATGCTTTTTTAAATTCTCGAATGGTTACATCGGTTCATTTACGTGCATGGGCTGACCTCAGACGGTTGTGATGTTTTTTTTTTCCTATACGTATTTGTATCCTTGACTCTTCTTTTGAATAAATCATCTCCTATGAAGAGTGATGTCACATTCCCTACACTTGATGGATTTTCAGGGAAAATTTTCAGACCCGGTACACCTTCAAAATCAGGCAAATCCCTAGGAGTATCAAACTCTGCCCAATCCAACGTTATAACTGGGATTTCTGAAGATTCTTTAGATGATGATGATATACGGATTACTCGCGGTCTTGAAGTAGTACGTAGCACTGGTCTATCATCGTCTTCACTGTTATCTTCTTGAGCGTCATTATTTTCATCTTCAACGTCACTCGGTATATCGGAAAGACAGTCTTCAAAATTTTCGTCGACAAAAGTATCCTCTCTCCCATCCATTTTAAATAAATAAAAAACTCACACGAGTCCCAAAAACTAATCACAAAAACCGTAAAAACAAATCACTTTTAAGGTGTTTACCGTCAATACTTGGCGGCAAGGCATTATAATAAAAATAATAAAAGATTTTTAGTACTTATTCCACATAAAATTTATTAGACCAGGACCGGTTTCGCTCATCGCGAGCGAAGTTGATAATGCTCGCGATGAGCGAAACCGGTCCTGATCCAATAAATTTTATGTGGGAAAAGTACTAAAAATCTTTTATTATTTTTATTGTAAAAATAAATCACAAACTTGCTTACAAAAATCTAAATAGTAAATATTTTCAAATACACATTACAATATTATACGAATACGGTTTAAAAATCTCTAATGTCTCAAAAACAAATGGCAAAAGTTCACAAATTATTTAGTATAATAAATAATAAAGTTAAATACATTTCATATAATATTACTCAATAACGCTCGTTAGTATATGTAACACGGCATAACAAACGCTGCAAAAAATAACTCGGCGCGGAGAATATTGATAGGTAATGCGCTTCGAAAGAATGACGATTCTAGCATCATTTTCATTTAAATATTTAATTGTGTTATTGAACCAACAAAGAATCGATAATCGAAGTGTTGCCTTTGGAGACATCTTCCAATAACACAGTAAAGTAAATATGTCAAGAAATAACGTGTTTGACATGCGTTTTTTTATATATGACGATGAAAAGCATAAAAATGTGCTCACGCGGCAATACAAAGTTACTGAAACACACAAATTTGTGCACACCGTACGCAACGTGTTAATAGTTTGTAATGTTTTACGTCATTAGTAGTATGATTATATTTCTTTGCTTTGTTTCGATTCTATAACCGCCTCCTTGTTTCTCTTAAAAGGGAAAAATCCCAATCTGATTGATTGCAGCTCATTAATATAATTATTTGTTTGTTTTATTTCGATTCAATCATCCCCCTCCTTGCTTACCTTAAATGGAAAAAAAACCCAACTCTATTTTGTAATTTCATAATTAAAAATGTTACAATCAATCTTGCTTCATTACTTAAGCAAACTTTGCGATAGTAAGTCTGAAGATGCTTCTGAAAGAGGCGAAACACGTGTCACAGTTAGTAGCACAATACGTGGAATAATCAAAGTTATTTTATATTCAAATGAATTTCCACAAAGTTACCGCCGAAAACATTTTAAGTGGAAAGAAATTGAACTGCTGTCATTCATATGATCAATGAAATAATACTTTAAGTTTTATCGATAAAAGTGATTCTCAATGCTACAACTTTATATATTTAAAAATCAGTAAGATAATATAGTGTATTTCTCGACTAAAATATTTATCTTAGCTGAATCAAATATAAAAAAATCTGACTATGGTAAACCAATTCAAATAATTACTGTCATTTTTTTACTTATTATTTGTTGTTTTACCAAAGTAAATGATAATTCAATCCATAACAATTATGTAACTTAAATAAATGTCGATTCTATATGAAAACATATGCATTTATATTCAAAAAATATACAGTACTTATTCCACATTATTATATATGTTTTAATACTGGCTTTGATCGGCGAAGAAGCGTTACTAGAACTAAACTTAACATTTTGACACATTAGATTTACGCAAAACAAAAATTAACGTAATTGTATACACGGCGCTTAATTATTATACAAGAATTTAATTGTTTTCAACAAACTCTCCTGAGAAGAAACGAATTTATTATTTTTTGCGTGATGACCATAAATAATAACAATAACAAACTTTTAAATTCTTTCCGAATGTTAAATGGCGAATGGAGATAACCAAAGTCCTGACTTCTAATTTCTGGACCAGCCAATTCATAACTGGCCACGGTTACTTCGCTGCTAAGCTCTTCCAGCTTGGCCGGTTCGTAAATAGCCCTGAATGTAAATGCGGATATATGATTCAGGATGCTGATCACATCCTTTGGGAATGTCCAGACTTAAATAACGAACGGGAAAAATTGCTCAAGACGATACGACTATCTGTCGGATCTGTCGGCCCCGTCGGTCATGCCGACTTGGTTGCATCGAAGGCAAATTATAGGGCATTTAAAGAATTCTCCGCGTCATTTGGAAATAAAAGTTGAGTTAAATAGATAAAATCTCATATTTTCAACTGCACTTAATTATTAATTAACTTTTACACTATTACACATTTCTGCACACTGCAGTGCATGCGACCAAGTCTTGAAGAACTTCTTCTCGGGACATTTCTGGCAAAATTTTGAACACGACTAACGTTGTTACGCTACGGAATACACACTATAAAAAGAGTGTGAAGCCGTAGCGGGTGGTGGTGGTGGGTACAACGTTGAGTGCTCTAGGGAATTTAAAAAAATAATAATAACAATACTTGAAAATTGACACTATAGATTAATATGATGTAATAAAAATACATTAATTGAATATTAATTGATTTTAATATAACATTTTTAAGAGAGAGCTTAGAACCGCAAACGGCAGAATAATATAAATAATTGATCACAACATAAGACTCAGGAACATCGAGCAATTTATGACTGTTAAATTCTAGAGCTTGATTTAAAACAAGACCTTGTTAAAATTTCTGGACATACAACTGTATTAAACCACAACACACAGAGTTTAGGGTGCGAAAAAAGAAAGTTATTATCACGTTCGACATTTTCATTTACACTTAAACTTTCAAACAAACATAATAAGTCGTGATCATAGTTGAATGAAAATGTGTTTAATATAAAAAAAAAACATGTGATCCAGGAAAAAAAGTTGATAAATTATGCTTTTTCATGTGTACAGACGACACAATTAATTTCGCTATCTCTGCCTTCCGCGCAGGAGCAATTTTACAATATTTTCCCTGATTACTTTTTTATAAAAAATCATTATTTATTATACATAATATGAATAATTTAAAATTTAAATAAATAAAATTCAAAAGAAATTCCACAGAAAACTAAATTGCGTATACAAAAGTATTGAAAATCTTACGTTTGAATCGTAGGAAACGACATTTTTTGCGATTTCGGTAATATTTTGACGAAAATTTGTCAATTAAACAGAGGAACAAAAGATTGTTTCACACGCTATGTAATGACAGCTTTTTCATTGTGATGTTATATTTGTTCTTTGCCTATATCACCTGCTTCCCCGATTACCTGCCATTTATATTGTAAATATTCATATATATATATTTTAAACCATGTCCGCTCCCAATGTGGAGCATATGGACTCCTAATGGAGTTTATCTCAACAGAGGTGTTTCTACGAGAACAACTTGTTACTCAGTTGCTCAACCTCTCTTTTTCCAAAGAGAGTAGGGATAGAAGGATAGGGCTGGGACAGGATTAGTGGTAAGCTAATCGCTCTCGATACGCCCCGCTCATAGGATAGGATGAGTGAGAGGGGGAATTCAAGACATCACGTACATCCATGCCTTTGAACAGAAGTTCATAAATTGATTGAAAAATCAATTTATCAAACTGTCCGCACCGGGATTTGAACCCGGGTCCTCCGTGGCCGAAGCCAACAACGTTGACCACTCGACCACACAGGCGGCTTATGCAAAAAAATCCATCACGTAGTCGTTCTTGTTTCAACAATAAAGAAGGCCTGGATGTGAGTATTAACGGATTGAAGCCAAGTTTCTTCAATGAATTCTGTCAATCAAAAAAAAGACATATGCACGTATTTGTATGTAAGAATGATTCTCAACATGTGAAACAAAATAAGATACCAATTGATAATTCCGCTACCGAAGCGAACGGCGTTGACCACTTGAACACACAGGCGGCAATCGGTACTGGATCAAATCCCTGTACAGACAGTTTAATAAATTTGATTTTTCAATCGATTTATGAATTTCTTTTGGAAGGCATGGATGTTTGCGATGTCCCCTCCGACCCATCTTTTCCTATGACACGAGCGTACCGAGAGCAATAAGCTTATTTCTTGTCTTGTCCTAGACCTAACTTCCTGTTCCATCTCTCCTTTGAAACAGAGAGGTTGAGAAACTGAGTTACAGTGAGTTATGGTAGAAACATTTCCGTTAAAATTAACTTTATAAGGAGTCAATATGCTCCACATTGGTAGTGGGAATGGTTTAAAAAAAACTGAATCTATATTAACCGCTGCTAGGACATTGATTATCGCATCCAGAATATAAAAATAGCTGGCGTTCATAGGACAACCTTCGAAATCTTATAAGTGACACTCAGTTTTTAAAGCATATGTTTGTCAGCGTTAAATTGATCTCAGGTATTTTTGACGTGAATACGGCTTTGAAATTGCATCCATAGGGAGGCAATCCAAAAAAAAGAATGATTACAAAATCGGGGGATACAGTTTGGTGATGCAGCTGATGAAATTCGTCGACGTTTTTCAAATTTGCTCTATTATGGATATAAGAAATTCAATTCGACATCTTTCTGTTTCATACGGATATCATATTCGTATTTAGCGTAAATTATCGCTTTCCCTGATCTCCTTGTATGATAGTTTGGCAATTTCCTACAGAACTGCGTTGCTATTAGCGGCATTTAGTTGATTTTCAGGAAGAAAATGTAGCATATTTGCAGTAAACGTAAGACATAATATTGTCTCATAGCAATCACCCTTATGCGTATATAGCGAGTGGGCAGAACTAATCAGGCATACAAATTCTGGAAGAATATTTTCAGTTCCTGACATCGTGTTCGTTTCATAGATCAATTCATTAAAATAACCAAAGTATCATCTCTGTTTACTATCTGTAAATATTTCAGACTGGTCGGAAATAAGTACCTCCGCCAGAATAAGCCTGTTGAACTCGTTTTAAAAAGCATTACCATAGACAATAACGCTTATATGAACGAATAAAACGACTTTTTATGAGACAAAGTTTATTTTTTTTATTTAGAAAAATATTCAATTCCAATTATTTAAATTTGCAGTCCATATTTAACTCTCGCGGCTCGGAGACTAGAAAAATACTTAGCAGGCGATGGGGGTCTTTTTTGACCCCAGTGGTTTCCTCATTATTGGCCTTATTCTTATGAATTTCAAAAAAAAAAAATAGTCTACGGGCTTTAAAATATCTCTCTGCATCTTTCCTCATAATTTTTTTATAAAAATCTGTGGTTTTTTTTAATAAATAATCATATTTTAAGTTGCGCGTAAAAAAGACGTCATGTCAGCACACATATGAATTGACTACTGAAGAGTGTCTCAGCGTTCCAAATTATCATACGAACAATCGTTATCGCGGGCGCTAATCAGCTGATAAGCGTTATCGCGTATTTATATAAACTACAAAAGGTCCAAAAAACTATGATATAAGAATACCTTAATTATAAACATTGTATCACCCATATTAAAATAGATATTTATGAAAATGTTGGTATTGGGGTCGCATTTCTTGAGCTTAGAAACGGAAAAGTTAAGGAACATGGATGAATTATCAGTAGAAAAATTAATATTTTTACATAATTTCATAGTTCGTTACTATAATTTTAGATCTAAACATACATTGAATTAATTGTCTATGCTGGGATGAAAAAGCATTAAGCAATATTGTCTATGGTAGTTCTAGTATACTGTCTGTGGGTAATACTATACTTTATAAAGCTTATTCTTTGATTTCAATTGACTGAATCAATATTCTCTTCAAAATGGATATCAAAACAGAACCAGACGATGAATTTCCGTCGACAGAGAACGCGTATCATTGCGATAGTCGGCCAAACAATGTATATGCTATCTGGAATGAGCAACAGTCGATTGACATCAATGTCCAGACGCCCGTTAAGCAGGAAGAAACTGTTGACGAAACAGATCATCGCGAGACTAACAAGGTAATCTTGAGCATAATTAATTCAGTCAGTTATTTTAAAGTCACATAAAAACATTGTTATAGTTGTAACGTGGTTAACACGTGTAGCCATTACGCCTGCTTTTTGAGGTTATGACCGTCGAGTTTTCTTTGAACGCAAAACTTTTAAATATACTATGACTATGTAAATGTCGTTAAGTATTTTTTTAACGCAATCAAAGCAATACTTGAATTAGTTTCTATCAAAATTGTTAATGAACATATCAACTGTGGAATGAACAAAGGATGTATCAAACAGCTATGATATTCACAATGTATAAAACTTGATACACGTTCTATCAAAAAGATGTTTGCCACAAATGCCGAATTAGTATCTAATTTTAGCTTTTAGGTTTGAAAGGAGATGGGCTTGTGAAAATTTAAACCGAAAAAAAAGACTGAAAAAGGTTTTTCCTAGACAATTTCTTTAATTCATATTCGAATATGTCAATTGAACACCACTTAAGAGGTCTCCGTAAACTTCAAGGTTGTGTATAATTCATAATTTACATAAAGCACAAAATCATCAAAACACGTTTTTTGCGCCTCTTGTAAAATTTAATATGTGGGTTAACCGGCTATTACAGCTTCTGCTTCTGAAGTAATGTTCAACTTTCACTTCTTAGCGATTGTAACTCAGTTTTAAACGTCACTTACTTAACCAGGGGTGTCCAACTGAAATCATCCAGAGGGCAAAATTAAATATTACATGTCTGATGTGTCACTCTTCTCCAGATTTCCGATTTTTGTATAATACTATAACCAAAGCCGTCTCATTCTTATTCTGCCCGTTCGATACAATATTAATTGCCTACATTTGTTCTGTTTTTACCAGGTGTATGGTACTGTCAAAAAAAATGTGAAATATAGAAAGTAGGAAACCTCAAAAGCTTCAATTAGGTCCTAAACTAAGCGAAGTAATTTTTTGTCTTCTTTGTCTATTGGAAGGGTTTGTGTTGAAGTCCGTGCAAAATGAATAATAGATCAATCATTTGGAGCAAATCAATAAATGTTTTAAATCCTAGACATTCAACGGAGATTAAGCAAACTTACTGGCACACCACCAACCTATATCAAATATTTTCATGCATTTTCATGTCCGCTTCTCATGTGAAGCATAAAGTCTCGTTATGAAGGTATCTCGATAGGAGTTTGTCTATGTTTGACAAGGCTAGAAAAGGACTAGTGGTAAACTAATCTTTCTCTGACCTTAAGAATCGGAAGGGTGGGAGAGAATTTAAAATATGAATGCCCTCGAATAAAACAAATGTGACCCGTGACAAATGATACGATATTTTGTTTTGATTTTGTTTCAGTTTGAAACTTGCAATACTGACTCTGCACATCCTTTCAAACCACAACCGATGACTTTGTCTCAGAATTATTCATCTCTAACACCTGATATAAACTTACTGCAAATTAAAAAGGAACGTTTACCGCAAGAGGTAGACGTTGTAATAATGCTTGAGAATTGTGTTATCTATGAGCAAAATTTTGTTTGCAGCGTATGCTTTGATACTTTCCCATCAGAGCGTTTACTTCAACAGCACGTGATTTTTCATGGAAAAGCGAATTTTCATTTGGAAACCAGGTTCGTAGACAATTAGGCTCATACGTTATCCATCATTTAAACATTAACACATATTTGTCATATGTCATTTCAATTTAATGAACGCAGATTGACATTTGCATGAACATGTTTTTAAGCCTTTGCACTCATATTAGATTTACCAAATTAGGGTTGCCAGATTTCTAGCAATTCAAGCCGAGACACATGTCCGATTTGTCCGAGACTTTCGATTACCAATTTCCCCAAGTAATCAGCTTGAACAGTAGCGGCCTTTCAATGTGAAATTTGATCAATGCACCCCTTGTGTGTGCAGGGGTGGCTATATTTCTTGAAATAATATTCAAAATAACATTTATATCATTCTCTCATTTTACATTCAATAAAATAAAATATTATTCTCTAAAATAATAATTATAGACAATGAATACATTAAGCCATAGTCGATTAAGTAAATAAATTGTATTCAACATACATTGTTTTTGTTTTCATGTAACAATTAAGAGTGAAACTTGAAGGCGATTTGTCAATAGAACCGAAAATTGTCTCGGTGACATCAAACAACTCAGAAAACTCCTGCTGCATTAGTATGAATGAAGAACAATCCATTGACATCAAACACGAGCCACTGGCGAATCACGAAGGAACAATTGATCAAGATCAACACGACTCTCAAAAGGTTATCTTTACGTTAACAGTAAATCAAATAGAATATATTAATTATTTTCACAAAAAAATCACTTTATTCAATGAATGGTGGAAGTTAAACTTTGTTTCATAAAATACATGTCAATTAATATCGAGCTTACTTTACAGTTTCAAAGTACCAATCTTACCTGTCCAGTGACAAGTGACCCGAATTCCACAAGCTTTTCTCGGAATCAACTTGCTTCGACGCGTTTTATCAACGAACAATCTTTTCAAGGAGAAATTTTACAGCGCGAAGTTGAAGCTGTTGTATTGATGGAAAATGGCGTGTTTTACAGGCGAAATTTCGTTTGCAACGTTTGCTTGGATATATTTCCTTCGCTATATTTACTCAATCGACATGTGACTCTTCATGGGACATCAAAATCCGATGGACAAAGAAGGTTTGCTTTGATTGAAAGTTCAAAAAGCATTAAAATATAGTTGACAATCTTTCCTTTCATCGAATTAAAATATTAACTGTTGAGATGTGATTAAGTAAGCCTAAGATTTGCACTTATTTAAATCACAGTGTAGAGTCTAGTCCTGGTGTAGGGATCCTTCGACCTTCTGGCTTATTCTCAAAAGTTTTGTGAATTCGTATAATCCTGAGATTTTGGATTTGAAAAATCCTGAAAGACTTAAAAAAAAGATCCCACGCTGGTAATTTTGGAAAAATTGCATTTTTTTTTGGCTTTAGAAATAAGCATGAAACTGTTTTCGGGCAAAGACTCCCGAGTCAATGTTTACTGCGGCCTTATGTCGAATCAGAAAATTGAATGCGGCCCTTAAAACAAAAAGGCTCCCCACCCCTGGTCTTGATAAAACTGTTTTATTTTGAATTTGCGAACGCATCTTTTTTTCATCTTTCGTTCCCTTTATGAAGGATAGCTTATAGTTCTAACCTTTAGAGTTCCTGTTTCCCGCCAATCGCTTTACTTTCCCCCATAACAACCAGCATCATTCAACGCTGCAGAGTTCATCCTATGGAAATGACCCGACAGTCGTCCAAGGCTCCGGATCCACCGGTCGGTAGAAGAGGCACCCAGAATAAAGGCTTTCCGGAGGCATCCGCAGAATTTAACCCAGCCATTTTCAACGTTTCTCTTTAACCATGACTTGACGATGTCTTGTTTTTTCCGTTCACTTAACTAATGTTTCCTCACAAAACCAAACGCCCTTCGCCGAATACCTGAGGCAAGTATCTGGTCTCGCCAATCCTTTGTCAAAACTCAGTTTATGCAAGCATTGAACAATTGGCAATTGATTTAAGTCGTGTACAGCTGTGCTTCCCAGACAATTTGCACTTTTTTCTTTTGCTCCACCTTTCATTTGTCACAGATTTTTCATATTATCTTAATTTCTATCGGAAAGTGCCTTAACTTGTGTTTACCGGCGTTGTCGTTTGATTTTCATTAAAATGATTTCCATTCCTCGTAGGTTTATCAATATATCAGAGATGTATATGCTTGGAGAACAGAAAGTTGAGCTGGCAGTTTGTGATTAATCTTTTTTTTTTGTTTTCATGTAAAAAAATCAGTAAGAAGGTAAAAATGCAAATCAAAAATGAGCCGAAACATGAAATCACTCCATCAGATAACTCGGATAGTATTAAAAGTCACCATTATAATTTGAATGATATTTGGAATGAAGATCATTCCATCGACATCAAATACGAAGCAGTTGAAGTCCATGAAAAAGTAATCCAGCATGAAAATGATGGTCACCAGTCTAGAAAGGTATAAACAAGACACTTATTAAGGTATCAACAATATAATTTTATCTGATATCTTGTGATATTACGAAATGATGCGAAATGATTTAATAAATATGAATCTTTTATCGAGAGTGATTAGCTGGATGACCGGCACAGACGACATATCTCGTCAATTTAACGTACTGAACAAATGAACGAATTATTTCGTCAATATCTTATTAAATTAATAATTGCATATTATAGCCAGCGTGCAAGGCACAGTAGGACTTTTTTTTATGGCTTGTTTCTCGCCATCAACACGAGACAACCCTGTCTCTAAGGTACAGTGACATCCAATGAGAATCTCACTTAACCCTCATTTCCTTTTAATCGAAAAAAGAGGAATCTACTTAAGAAATTGTTCGTCAGTGGTGTATTCCACCATTAATATGTTCGCCATCAACATCGCCTGCTGGCATAGCTGGGTCAGCTTGCTGTATCCATCACGCATTCTGGGGTTGATTTGCGGTGCAATCACAGTGAATTTAAAAATTATTCAATTCAAAGTTGTGATCGAAGACTGAGTGTTTGTGATGTAGATCCACATTTTTTTCTCTTCTCCCATCCTTCTGATCCTTAACTCACTGGTTTCAGCAATAACGATCAGTTAACCACTTGTCCTGTTGTAGCCTTATCCTTCTTTCCCTTCTACTCACTTTGGAAAAAAAGAGGTTGAGTGACTTAGTAACAAACAGTTTTCGTAGAAAAATCATCTGTTGAGATACCTCAATACAATACGAGACAATATATGTAGATAAAAGAATGTTTGATGCTGTGTTCGTTCCTATTTGAAACATACTTTATTTCTTTACAGGCAGATAAAAAACTTCACTCTGAGAGAAAAACTCTCAACTATGACCAGTTTAATCATAAAGCTGCTCTTATTGGTGATTGGTTTAAATGTGACCAATGCAGTCATAAATCTGCTCGTTCGACTTCCTTAAAAAAACATAAAATGACACACACCGGAGAAAAGCCTTTTGAGTGTGACAAATGCAATTATAAAACTGTTTATTCTAGTAATTTAAAAAAGCATAAAATGATACACACTGGAGAAAAGCCTTTTAAGTGTGACCAATGTAATTACAAAACTGTTTATTCACGTGGTCTTAAAATGCATAAAATGGCACACACTGGAGAAAAACCTTTTGAATGTGACCAATGCAGTTATAAAACTGTGAATTCTAGTAATTTAAAAAGGCATAAAATGTCACACACAGGAGAAAAGCGTTTTAAATGTGACAAATGCAATTTTAAAACTGTTTATTCAGGTAATCTAAGAATTCATAAAATGACACACTCCGGAGAAAAGCCTTTTAAATGTGACCTATGCAATCATAAAACTATTCACTACTAAAACTACTAAAATTCAAATAGTTTAAATAAGCATAAATTGTCACACACTGGAAAAAAGCCTTTTGAATGTGATCAATGCAACTATAAAACGGTGAATTCTTGTAATTTAAAAAGGCATAAGATGTCACACACAGGAGAAAAGCCTTTTAATTGTGACAAATGCAATTATGAAACTGTGAATTCTAGTAATTTTAGAATTTATAAAATGTCGCACACTGGAGAAAAGCCTTTTGAATGTGACCAATGCAACTATAAAACTGTGAATTCTCGTAATTTAAAAAGGCATAAAATGTCACACACTGGAGAAAAGCCTTTTAAGTGTGACCAATGTCATTACAAAACTGTGAATTCTAGTGGTCTTAAAATGCATAAAATGTCACACACTGGAGAAAAGCCTTTTAAATGTGACCAATGCAATTATAAAACTGTGAATTCTTATAATTTAAAAAGGCATAAAATATCCCACACTGGCTAGAAGCCCTTCAAAAGTTTAAGCCAAATGAAAATTAAGGATAACACAATTTGTTTTATTGCTTTGAATGCCAAATTCTAAAACCTTGTCATCCATTGTAACAGATATCTTAAAATTTGTTCCAGAATTTTCTGTACAATTAAACTTATAAAAAAAATGAAATTTTTGCTTCAATATCGGTTTTGTAAAATATCATTATCAAGTTTTCATAAAATTCTGTTTTAAAATGCTCCATGCTTTTCAGGTCAAACCAAACTAAGCTTTTAAACCAAATATATATTTGTTTAATCCTGCAATAATGTTTAATATTTGCTTAATAACTTTTATATAATATAAATCAGTGACGTTTATCCACCACTTCGAAATAAAATTAAAGATGATTTTGTTGGTTAAGTTGTTGTTGAATACAAAATTCGCCATTCTGGTGTTGGTATGACAAAAAGTCATCGACTTAGGACACAAACTGTCGGATGTCAATTGAACGCAAGAGAAACTCAACCGTCAAACCAAAATGCAAGGAACGTGACCAAAGATATGTTTTAAAGACAAAAGATCAAGGCTTGTTTGCATGTCATCTTGCTTTATATAAATTCTCATGGATATCAATCTCGAACCGGTCAAAATGGAAGGAAATGCATAAAAGTATCAGTGTAAAGATAATTCCCTTTGACACTCCCGTACAGCTATCGGAAACTGAAGAAAGTTTTTATGATATCATTCGTGTATTAAATATTTACTTGTGTGTTGTAAAGAACAAAAGTTTGTTTCATAAAATAACGAAAAGGAAAATAACACTTCTATCAATGGAGATTGGACTTTCGTCACATAGACCATATTTGATATCGACTGTGGAAAGGAAAAAGGACGTAACCCACAGATATCAAATTTTACAGGAGGCGCTATAAACGTGTTTTGATAATTTTTTGACATATTCAAATTATGAATTATACACAACCCTTAAGTGCACGGACACTTCTTAAGTGGTGTTTAATTGACATAATCTAATATTAACTAAAGAAATTTAAAAACTTTTATTTCAGTCTTTTTTCTTGGTTTTAGTTTAGTAAAGGTCATTTTTTCAAACTTTTTAATTGAGACACTAATTCGGCATTTGCAGCTTGCATCCTTTTGATAGAACGTGCACCAAGTTCGATACATTGTGATTTTCGAAAAAAACCTGTTTTGAAGAAACCCTTTTAGTCCCTTTTCCTTTACTCAGTCGAATGCATCGACGATTATCTATACACACTGGTGAAAAGCCTTTTCAATGTGGCAAGTGCAATTTTAAATCTGTCCAAAAAGCTCATCTCACATTTCATGAAATGTCACACATCGGAGAAAAGGCCTTTTAATGTGACCAATGCAATTTTAAATTTGCCTCGTCTGGTAATCTCAAAACACATAAAATGATACACACTGGTGAAAAGCCTTTTAAATGTGATTATTGCAATTTTAAATCTGCCTCGTCTGGTAATCTGAAAACACATAAAATGATACACACTGGTGAAAAGCCTTTTAAATGTGACCATTGCAATTTTAAATCTGCCCGATCGCATTATCTCAAATTGCATAAAATGTCGCACACCGGTAATAAGGCTTTCAAATGTGACCAATGCAAATTTAAATCTGTCTCATTTGGTATTCTTATATCGCATCAAATTACACACACCAGAGAGATGTCCTTTAAATGTGACGAATGCCATTTTAAATCTGCCCGACCTTGGGATCTCAAAGTGCATAAAAGGTCACACACTGGAGAAAGACCTTTTAAATGTGACAAATGCAACTATAAATTCGCCCGATCTGGTCATTTAAAAAGGCATAAAATGTTGCACAATCGAGAAAAGCCTTGAAATATGAACAGCAAGATAATTCATCTTCCTTTCTTGAAAAAAAGATTTCTCCGACTCCAGCTTTAAAGTGATTAACGACTCCGACTCCGAAGAAATTTATCAATATTTTCATTTTGTTTTTTATATATATATATATATATATATCGACATTGAAAAGGAAAAAGGACGTAACCTACAGTTTTTTCAAAACAGGTTTTATCCATAATCACATTCTGTCAAACTTGATACACGTTCTATCAAAACGATGTAAGCTGCAAATGCCGAATTAGTATCTAAATTTAGCTCTCAAGTTTGAAAAGGATGACCTTGTTGTAAATTAAAACCAAAAAAAAAGACTGAAATAAAGGTTTTTCCTAGACAAAATCTTTAATTAATATTAGATTATGTCAATTCAACACCAGTTGAGAAGTCACCGTGCACTTCAATGCTGTGTATAATTCATAATTTGCATATGACCCAAACTCATCAAAGCACGTTTTTTGCGCCTCCTGTAAAATTTGATACGTGTGGGTTACGTCCTTTTTCCTTTCAACAGTCGATATGTATACCATCAGATCATATTTTGTCAGCCAAGCATACAGTGACTCAAAAATCGTAAAATGTCATCCAATGGAGAAAAGCTTATCATATGTGACAAACTTAGTTTTAAAATTGCCTTATTCATGTAAGCCACTTTTCTAATGAATTGCTATTGCTACTCAAAGTTCGTTAAATTGTACACATAAATAAAAAAGAATAAAGCTTGGTCTAGATATATGACGTCTGCAAAACATGAAATACAGCACAATTATAAAAATCCTCTCTTGAGTGACCAATGCAATTGAAAAACCGTCTGTTTTTGTGATAAAATAGTGAACAGCAAGTAGCTATTCCATATTATTGCTGGCATAACTATACCCACTGGGTGTCTAACATAAGAAGGCTTAAAATCATTTCACACTAGAGAAAAACTTTTGAAGTGTTACCAACACGTTAAAAAAAATATCAGCTCATCTTACAATGTGGCTTATACTACAATTGCAAAACAAAGAAAGATACTGTCTCCTTAACTTTTCCGTTTCTAAGCTCAAGAAATGCGACCCCAATACCAACATTTTCTTAAATATCTATTTTAATATGGGTGATACAATGTTTATAATTAAGGTGTTCTTATATCATAGTTTTTTTGGATCTTTTGTAGTTTATATAAATACGCAATAACATAAAAACAACTGATTTTTATAAAAAAAAATGTATGAGGAATGATGCAGAAATATATTTTAAAACCTTTAGACTATTTTTTTTTAAATTCATAAGAATAAGGCCAATAATGAGGAAATTACTGGGGTCCCTAAACGACCCCCATCGGCATAGAAAAATTTTTCTAGTCTCCGAGCCGCGAGAGTTAAATAAGACGAACGCGCCGTTTAAAAACTGCATTGTTCACAATTTAATGTTTTAATTTATGTCGCTTCAAATAACACAACTGTACCGCGGCAAAGCTACATTGATCACATTTAAATGACTTTAGCCTGAATTTTATGGTCCAGATAAACGCGCCGTTTCAAAGCTACATTGATCACCTTGAAATGGCCGGCAAATGAAAACACGTTATTAATTGTTTTAGAAATTGATTATTTGTGGAACAAATAATCGCTTTTCCCGCGGGAAACCAGCGTGCATTTGTCACACAACTATTCAAAGTCAAAATCCTCTCAGGGCAGAATTACCTATTTATTCTTCCCAGATATGTTTTTGTCAGAATGCAACCTGGCTCTCTCCGGATCACTTTACCCCACAATTCATCTCTGGACACGGTGCGCTTAATGCCAAGTTACAAAATTTAAAATCAAACATATTTCCCATAGCCCTTGTGGTGACAAAGTTTTTTCTCTGAGCTTGTCCGATTATGGCCACAGAATTTGATTTTATGTTTTGATTTTTTTTATAGAGAATAATTGTGAGGAATTCAGAGATAAGGGAGCGTACAAGACAGCGTCCCGTCACGTCAGTGGTTATGGAGAGACGTTGGAACTGTCTGGGTCACGTGTTGCGGATGCCTCCGGAAAGCCTCAATCCTGCCTGCCTCTTCTTTCGACCGGTGGGATTCCGGCGTCCTGGACGTCCGTCGGGTACTATCCATAGGATGTACTCGGCGGAACTGAAGGATGCTGGCGTGTCATGGGAGGAAGCACAGCTATTGGCGGGAGACAGGGAAACATGGAGGTGCCGCGTGGCGGCCATATGCTCCACATAGGGAACGAACATGGCCATAGAAGAAAGAAGAATTAGAGAAAATATCTGTCACCTTAAAATTAACTACTTTAAATTTGAATCGTTCAAACTATGTACATTCTCACAGATTTTGTCACTAACGACCCGGGTTTCGTCTCTTCATTGCAATGCTCTTGCTGTACAAAGTTTTATATCGGCAAAACAAAAAAGACACTGAACATCCGAGTTTTAGAACATATGGCAGCCTTGAGATTGAAAAAAGACACGTCTACTTTTGCTAATCACTTAATTTCGGAAGGACACGTGTTCAATCAGGAACAAGGGATAAAAATGTTACACCCAAATACGGACAGTCATTAGCTCTTTTTCCAGGAAATTTCGGAAATAAATAGAGCACAGCTGCATAGTCTTCCGATTTTAAATGAAATGTTAAATCTAGCCACAAACTTTATAAAATATAGTATCTAGGTAATAAATAACAGTTTGCTCATTTTCGCATAGACATTTTAATCAATGTATGATTAGACGTATAATAATAAAAAATAGTTACGGAACTACAAAATGAATTGAAGTGACTAATAATACATTTAACAAGGTCTGAAAATAATAAAGAGTGTGTTGAACTAAAGTAAGCTCCAAACGTTATATTGCTAGATTGTGTATCTAGTAAATAAATATAATCCCATATTTTGTTTATTTTTCTTTTAAAAGATGGTCATTGTATTCGACTGGAATAGTTGTGAATAAATATAAAATCATTTTTCTTGCTTAACTCAAAACAAATAGTGTCTAAATTATACATTGTCAATTTTTAAGCTTTGTGAATCAAGTTACACATGTCTGACAAAAGCAAACATCTTTTAAATAGTAACAATTTTATTTAAATACTAACTCAAAAGATTATTTTGTGCTTATTTATTGTCTATGTATATATAAATAAATCTTCTTATTGTCTATTCTTAAGATTGTTCGCAATCAGTTAGCTGATATAATCTAGCAAATACATCAATATGGATTTTAAAATAGAGCCAAAAGTTGAATCACTGCCATTGGATGGACAAGAAAACACGTTGTTTGATCGTCAGAGTAACATGTACGACGTAACAGATACAATAACTGAACACGAGCAAATGACATATGTAAAGCAGGAAGAAATCGAAGAAGATGTTAAAGGGGTAAGTGGAAATATCCCAAACAGTAATTAGCGGGCTGTTTATAGTACATTAAAGATGTTACATGCAAATAACTGTTCCCTTTAACCCCTCTAGCACACAGAGTCGCGGAAACGGACCGAAAGCGGACGGATGTGAACCGAATCCACGCCATTTTCATTTCTGACAGTGCGCTGTTCTGTCCCAATAAGCTACAACCTATCTGATTTTTAATATAAAACAGCACAGCATGTATAGCATGGGTGTCCATCCGGTCGATCCCAAAGCAAAATTTGGTCGATCACGAAAGCTTCCGTGAATTTCGAAAAAGTTATTAATTAATTTTGTTTGCACATACCTATCTAATGATATAGACCCTTGAAGTGCACGGTGACTTCTAAACTGGTGTTTAATTGACATAACCCAATATTGATTAAAGAAATTTCCTTGAAAAAACCTTTATTTCAGTCTTTTTTCTTGGTTTTATTTTTTTACAAGGTCATCTTTTTCAAATTTAAAAGCTAAATTTAGATACTAATTCGGCATTTGCAGCTTGCATCCTTTTGATAGAACGCGTATCATGTTGGATACATTGTGATTATCAAAAAAAGCTGTTTTGGATAAAATGTGGGTTACGTCCTTAACTTTAGATACTAATTTGGCATTTGCAGCTTGCATCCTTTTGATAGAACTTGTATCAAGTTGGATACTTTGTGATTATCGAAAAAGCTGTTTTGGATAAAATGTGGGTTACGTCCTTAAATTTAGATACTAATTTGGCATTTGCAGCTTTCACCCTTTTGATAGAACGCGTATCAAGCTGGATACATTGTGATTATCGAAAAAAGCTGTTTTGGATAAAATGTGGGTTACGTCCTTAAATTTAGATACTAATTTAGAATTTCCAGCTTTCACCCTTTTGATAGAACGCGTATCAAGTTGGATACATTGTGATTATCGAAAAAAGCTGTTTTGGATAAAAATGTGGGTTACGTCCTTTTTCCTTTCCAAGATCGATATAAATTTTTACTAAAAAGTATACTTAGTGTTTTAATATTAAAATTATAAAATATGAATATTAAACAAACAATCAACCTTTATCAGTAAGTCAACATATTTCGTTCCATGCATTTTTTATCCTTTTATTATATTCAATTTAAATCAATTTCTTGTTTTTATAAAAGATAATTATTTTATTAAGGATTGAGTGAATTTTCAGAGAAAAAAAAAGTAACATGTATTAGGACAAGACTAGTCTAGCTATTCGCTTTTGCCACTCTCCATACACACACATCTATACCTTTTAACAGAAAACCACAAATCGTTTGTGACTTTGATATAAAACAATTTAATTTATTCACGCTTTGATATTATTACTTTGCGGCCCATGAAAAGTATTTATTTAAAAGAAAAATATTAATTTTTCCATCATATGTAAAAATAATGCAAATTGATTTCAGTCGGATATCCCAAGAGATCCCTTGAGCATCGAATCGGAAGATGGCCCATACCTGAGTCACCTAGATGATGGAGTTATTCCAAAATTATGTTCTATTAAGAATGAACAGTCTGAAATTTGTGAGTTCCTTTCTGCTGCTAGCACATCGGGAGAGGTAATTGCAGCTTCTTAATACACAGGTTTTACACGATATACACGTTTTATAAAAAACCGTGTATTACGTGACAAAATTCAAGATTTGTTTCTTCTATGTAATAATTTGTGTTATTTTTAAAAACAAACAAATTGTTGTTGAGAAAATCGTGTAAAAAAGTGTTGAAAGTAAATTAGACAATATATTTTAATTCATGTCTACGCCTTTATGGCCCTCTAATGGAAGTGTTTTAACAGATTTTTTAAAAAAAAAAAACTGTTATTTAGTGACTTCACCTGCCTTTCCAAAAAAGAGTAGTAAAGATAAAAAGTATAGAGCAAAACAGGACTAGTTGTTAGTTAATAACTTTTCCTGGAAATCGTGTTAATTGCTTTTTTCAAAACTAAATTTTTATTAGTTTTTTCTTGTCTTCTCAAAGTAATATTGACTTGCTTATGTAAAATTAATAGATTTTCTAGTTTTTTTTTTTCTGTTTGTTGACGACGCCTGACATTCTCTCTTCTCTCATTTAATTTTAAAAATAGACCGGTACAGAATTCTTACCGTTTATAAAACTCACCACTTGTTCTCTTCTTGCCGTATTTTTTATTGTCATTTAATCTTTGTATAAACAACGTATTTTTATTTAGATTCTACCAGAAATTCGTGTCCACTTTCAAGGTGCTTAACTATTTAAAGGATTTTCAATTTGATTTAATTGTATGTATTGGATACAGAGCCATTTAATCACAACTGAAAAAGCCTAAAATAGTATGACAACAATATTTAAAACGAATCAAACCTGACACAAATTAAAAATAATTATATATACAATAAAGTTATAATCGTCATTTTAACTTTTTCGGTTCCAAGCTCAAGAAATGCGACTCCAATACCCACATTTTCTTAAATATCTATTTTAATATGGGCGATAGTTTTTTGGACTTTTTGTAGTTTATATAAATACGCGATAACGCTATCAAGCGATAAGCGATCGTTCGTAAGATAGCTGGTCTAAACTCGTCAGTTGAAATTTAGTTTGTGTGCTGGGATGACGTCTTTTTTACGCGCAACTTAAAATATGATTATTTATTTAAAAACCTCGGATTTTTATTTTAAAAATGTATGAGGAATGATGCAGAGAGATATTAGGAGAGAATAAGGTCAATAATGAGGAAACCACTGGGGTCCCTAAACGATCCCCATCGGCAGAGAAGTATTTTTCTAGTCTCAGAGCCGCGAGAGTTGAATAAACTTTTAAAAAATAATTCGATTCATTTCGTTTTTTAATTAATTTTATTTTTATCTTGTATATATAATAACTTTTAATATTCTTTTAAGATTTCTGGAATAAACAACGAACCCGTGCCTGACATCAATCATCTATTAAATTGTTCGGCTATAATCGAATCACACGAAGAAACAATCATCATTGAAGTCACTGATGTTAAAAAGGAAATCTTGAAACTTGGCCCAGTTGCTGTGATAATACTCAAAAATGAAATCTTCCACAAACGGAATTTTGTATGCAGCGTTTGTTTTGATGTTTTTAAAACGTTAAAATCTCTATCGAATCACAAAAGCTTTCATACTGTGCGAAATCTATCAGCTATAAAGAAAAAGCTTTTTGAATGTGACGTGTGTGATTATAAATCCACACAAATCTACAATGTGAAACGTCACCAAAAGAGTCACAGTGGTAATTGTGAAGAAAAATTCAATTGTAATATTTGTAAGAAAAGCTTTGAAAATAAACCGATTTTGAGTGATCATAAACTAACACATTACGTCAAAATGCCATTCGAATGTGACCAATGCGACCAAGAAACGGAAAGTTCGTGCGCGTCAAAATTACATAAACTAGCAAAAACTGCTAAAAAAATCTTGAAATGCGAACAATGTGGCTTCTTTTCTGTGAGACTTTGTTTTTTGAAGAAACATTTGTTGATTCATTCCGATGAAAGACCGGTTATTTGCGATCAATGCGGTTTTAAATTCAAATCAAAAGCTCATCTTAAGAGCCACACGTTAACACATTCTACTGAAAAGCCTTTTAAATGTGACGTTTGTAACTATAAAACGAAAACGTCTTATTGTTTGATGAAGCATAAAAGAATTCATATTAAAAAAAACTATATATGTAAAGACTGCAAGTTGAGTTTTTTAAATCTATCGCTTTTACTTAAGCATGAGTTTGTCCATCATAGAAAGAGACCTCACAAATGTGAAAAGTGTGACTTTGCAACTACGAGTCTTCGAGCGTTAAAAAAACATTCTAATCTTCATGGAATGATTTTTATATGTGACAAATGCGACTTCAAAACAGGAAAAGATCGTAGGTTAAAAGAACACAAAGCCAACATCCACAATGCTAAGCCTTTTACTTGCAATGCTTGTAACTATAAGACATCATGTAACACAACGTTAAATCGACATAAGTTATCAAAAACTTGCTTAAACCGGTTTCAATGCAACATTTGTTACAAGAAACATGTTGATATATCAGAATATAACAACCATAGAAGCATTCACACTGTAGAAATGCCTTTTAAATGTGACAAGTGCACCCCAGAAACTGAAAATAATTGCGAAAACTATTGGCACAAAGTCTCAAAAGTTGTAAAGGAGATCTTTAAATGCGACAGATGTCCGTTTATATGTAAGCGCCCGATTGATATGCGAATGCACTTAATGAGACATAACGGCCAGTTTCGGTTTTTGTGTGAAATTTGCAACTTTAAGTGCATTAGAATGTGTGACCTCCAAATACACAAATTGTGTCACTCGGCGAAAAAACCCTACAAGTGTGACCAATGCAGCTTCAAATCGAAAGTGAAAGCAAAACTGAATGAGCACAAAATGATACATACATCAGAGGAACTGTTTGCGTGTGATGAATGTAGCTATAAATCAAAGACGCGTAAACATTTTATGATACATAAAAAGAGACACTCTGCCGTCATGTCTTTTAAGTGTGACCTGTGTGATTTTAAGACGTACAGAGTTGGAATATTGAATTCTCACCGTAAATATCACACTGGCGAAAAGCGTTTTCACTGTGACACTTGCAATTGTAAATATCATTCTCTTGGCCAGCTTAAAACGCATAAGTTATTTCACTCCGGTGAAAAGCCGTTCGCGTGTGACAAGTGTGAATTTAAGACCACGCGTTCGACGAGTTTTAAAAAACATCAAATGATACACATTGGAGAGAAGCCGTTCAAGTGCGACGAGTGTGACTATAGATCTATTCACCATGGTAATGTTAGGACACATAAAAAAACACATCGTAAAAAAGCTCTAAAAAAGACCGGTTCTCGAAAAAAAAAATAACAAAAAAAGTTGTTGATTGATGCCGTCACGGAAACTGCAGGTACTAAACGTTTATCATGTCAGCTTATTATTATTCTACGATCTGATTGACTTAACTATTTTTTAGTGTGATACGATTTTGTACTTAAGACTTTCAGCGCCATAATAGGGTTAAAATAGCAATGTGTTTTGTTCTATATTTTTTTTTATTTTTATGATTTGATAGCTATTTCGGCTTTCGCCATTGTCAGAACTACTATTAACCCTATATTATTCTCAGCTATACACAATGGATCATATTATTCACTCTTACATCCTTATACAAACGATTAGCAATCTGTGGTTTCTAAAATCATTTAAATAAATTAAACTGATGTTAATTATTAATTATATTAAATTTATTAACTATGGTTTTAGTTCAAGGTATATTTATATACATTACACTGACATTAATTATTAATTACATTAGGGGTTTTAACAACGGTGGTGAATTTATAATGGTTTGTTCATTTAAGATAATTTGTTTGTGCCTATTAATTTTAATTTGTAATAATTTTTTAAATTTAATTTTTGACCTTAATGACAAAGATGCAAAACGGTTGGCGCTAAACTTAAACAAATGTCATGAGACTATGTCAAAAATGGTTTGCAAATTTTGAGTCTGATTTTGTATAGTTAAAAGATCTTATATGCTCTTTAGCACGTGTTCATATGCTTCTACCTGTCTGTCCTATGTAAATCGAATTACACGATCCACAGGACAGGGTTTTTGATTTTATCTTTACTGTTTTTAAGCTGCATTCTTTTATTATTATTAACCTTAAATGCCACGTTAACCGAATGCTTAATTTTTTTCGCTAATTCTTCCTAGGTAGTTAATTGATCTAAAAAAGGGGTTCTCTTGTACAACGTTAGGGGAAATAAGTTACCTCGATAGTTTATTGTATGCTGCCAGTTTGTGATTCCATGATTCGAGGGATGTCGCGTGGATGGTAGTGTCGCAAAATGTTGGTTTCCTAAAATTTTGAAATTATGATTTTTATCTGGACCCCTTTCTTTTATATCATTACTTATGTCAAGATATCTATATTGGAATGTTGGTTGGTCCACATTGAGAGCGAACATGTATTAAACATATTTATTTAATATTGAAATTACGCCAAGCACCTTTAAACGAAATCTAACATTTTATTTATACAAATTTATGCTTACTTATTATAATTGTTTCAATGATTTTTATATTGCTCTGTAAAATATGAATTTTATTTAAATGTATAAAAATTTTGACTTTGTTATTTAAGTGCGTTTTTGAGAATCTAATAAAAACACGTTTTATTAATTGAGATTTTTTTTCTATTTATCGAATTTTGTTCCGAGGAGAGGATATTTGTGATTTTTTTTTCAAGGTCATTGAACTTCAAGTTCAATGTTCAAGTACATCGTCCGTGCACTTGGAATGCCTGAAGATGCCTAAAGGCGAAACCCGGGTCGTTAGCGACAAAACTCATGGAAAAGTACAAAATTCAAACAATTCAAATTTGATATTGAAATTCCATCGAGCACCCTAAGTTGAAATACTTAATTATGACATATTCTAATATTAATTCAAGATTTTTTTTTATGAAAAACCTTTATTTCAGTCTTTTTTCTTGGTTTTAATTTTTTTACGAGGTCATCTTTTTCAAACTCAAAAGCTAAATTTAGATACTAATTCGGCGTTTGCAGCTTGCATCCTTTTGATAGAACGTGTATCAAGTTTGATACATTGTGATAATCGAAAAAAAACCATTTTTGAAAAAACTGTTGGTTACGTCTTTTTTCCTTTCCACAGTTGATATTATTATGTAACTTTTGAATTAAAAAAGAGATTTGCTGTATTTTATATGAGCATTGAACTATACTTAATAAATTGTATCGGCGAAAATGATTCACAATGCCACTCTATGTTTAGTTAAGGCAATTCACTAGAAAACTTAATTAAGGATATAATTAACAAACAGTAAAAGTAAGCATAGGCTATTTTTTCTTAAGTGGAACCCCCAATTACACTACCCCGAATAACGCGCTGGCTTAAAAAAAAATCTCCCCAAATCACCCAATTAAACGGTCGCATTCCACTGCCGTCACTACGAGACGGTCATCTGTGCCGCGCATACAGTCAAATGTCGGCTAGCGTCTGTATATTCAACACGTGTCAGGTAGGGTATTTAATCCCAGAGCCGAGCTTTAGCGATTTTTTAGCTCACCGAAGAATTTGCCAATTTCTTGTCAATTTTCGGGATTTGCTCAAAATTTCTCATTCCCGAAATTCCGGGATCGCGGCCATCTCAATCCCGATTTTCGGGTTCAGAAAATTGAACAGGATCCCGGGATCGGATGCCTTAGTGTCAGGCTATACACGTATAGCGGGCGACTGTCTATGTGTGGGATTTTGGCGCGCTTTTCATTTTATCGCTTGGTAACTAAATATGTCGTCAATATTTTATTTTATTTTAAATCTAAGTTTTGCATTTTTTTTGTTGCGGAAAAAACCAAAATTCCCAATTTTGTATGAGATTCACACCCCCAATTACACTACCCCGAATAACACTTCCCCGACTTTAGTGTAAACGGGGGTTTTACTGTAGTTAGATTAGATTAGATTTTGTCCACAGGTGCGTCTTATAAAAGGAGAACTTTCTTTCTATTTGTATCGATTTAATTGTCTATGCCAATAATATTTATTCATAAATACGTGCTGTCTATGGTGATGCCTTTGTCACGTGTTGACAGTACAAATGGATATAAAAAAAGAACCAGACGATGAATTTCTGTCGCCGAATTGTTCAGAGAACGCCAATAATGGCGATAATTTTCAGAATCATTTAAATGACACCAGGGAAGATGACAATTCATTTGACATCAAATACGAGGCGCTCGTGAAGCAGGAAGAAATAATTGACAAAGAGAAGCGTCGCGAACTTATAAAGGTTAAATAAAAAAATTCTTAAATTATTGGCAAGATTTATTTTTCGCTATTTTTTTATTTTCTAATGTAAGGTTAGATCAGTAATACCCAACCCTGTGCCAGCGGGTGCCATGGCTTGGACTGATTTCTCGCTCCCGACAATATTGGCCCGCAATTGTTTTTGTAACTAAATATCGACTGTGGAAAGGAAAAAGGACGTAACCCACACATATCAAATTTTACAGGAGGCGCAAAAAACGTGTTTTGATGATTTTGGGCCATATGTAAATTATGAATTATAAACAAATTTAAAGTGCATGGAGACTTCTAAACTGGTGTTTAATTGACATAATATAATATTAATTAAAGAAATTGTCTAGGAAAAACCTTTATTTCAGTCTTTTTTCTTGGTTTTATTTTCCACAGTCAATATATTTTTTTTACAAATTTTTATTTGCTTTATCCATGTGCGTTCCCAATGCGGAGCATATACCCATCTTATGGATTTATCTCAACAGTTATTTTTTACGAGAACTGTGAATTAGATATAAAAGGACAAGGCTAGAACAGGACTAGTGTTAAGCTAATCCCTCTCGCTACACCAAATTATTAAATGTTCGGTATGGGTGAGAAAGAGTTTTCAGACATCACAAACACCCATACCTTCGATAAATCAATAGAAAGAACGCTGTTAGAACTAGAACTCGATGTCGTGAATCAAAAATGATCAAGTGATCAAAAAAAAAAACAATTAAGGAATGACAAAAAAAAATATTTTTTTTTTATTGGAGGTCGAACTTTGTCCATGGCCATATCGTTCCTCGAGTTCATAAAATTTTGAAGGTCAATTTTTTTTTTCAAGGTCGAACATCTCAAAGGCCGAGTCTTTTTCGATGCTCAACTTTCTCCTCGAGGTGACCATTCTTTGAAGGTCAAATATTTTTTCAAGGTCATTTCGACTTGAAGGTCAAAAAATTCTTCACGCTCGTCGAGTGATCAAAAAAAAAAACAATTAAGGAATAACAAAAAAATTTTTTTTTTTTTTATTGGAGGTCGAACTTTGTCCATGGCCATATCGTTCCTCGAGTTCATCAAATTTTGAAGGTCAATTTTTTTTTCAAGGTCGAACATCTCAAAGGCCGAGTCTTTTTCGATGCTCAACTTTCTCCTCGAGGTGACCATTCTTTGAAGGTCAAATATTTTTTCAAGGTCATTTCGACTTGAAGGTCAAAAAATTCTTCACGCTCGTCGAGTGATCAAAAAAAAAAACAATTAAGGAATAACAAAAAAAAATTATTTTTTTTTATTGGAGGTCGAACTTTGTCCATGGCCATATCGTTCCTCGAGTTCATCAAATTTTGAAGGTCAATTTTTTTTTTCAAGGTCAAACACCTCAAAGGCCGAGTCTTTTTCGATGCTCAACTTTCTCCTCGAGGTGACCATTCTTTGAAGGTCAAATATTTTTTCAAGGTCATTTCGACTTGAAGGTCAAAAAATTCTTCACGCTCGTCGAGTGATCAAAAAAAAAAACAATTAAGGAATGACAAAAAATTTTTTTTTTTTTTTATGGGAGGTCGAACTTTGTCCATGGCCATATCGTTCCTCGAGTTCATAAAATTTTGAAGGTCAATTTTTTTTTTCAAGGTCGAACATCTCAAAGGCCGAGTCTTTTTCGATGCTCAACTTTCTCCTCGAGGTGACCATTCTTTGAAGGTCAAATATTTTTTCAAGGTCATTTCGACTTGAAGGTCAAAAAATTCTTCACGCTCGTCGAGTGATCAAAAAAAAAACAATTAAGGAATAACAAAAAAATTTTTTTTTTTTTTATTGGAGGTCGAACTTTGTCCATGGCCATATCGTTCCTCGAGTTCATCAAATTTTGAAGGTCAATTTTTTTTTTCAAGGTCGAACACCTTAAAGGCCGAGTCTTTTTCGATGCTCAACTTTCTCCTCGAGGTGACCATTCTTTGAAGGTCAAATATTTTTTCAAGGTCATTTCGACTTGAAGGTAAAAAATTCTTCACGCTCGTCGAGTGATCAAAAAAAAAAACAATAAAGGAATAACAAAAAAAAGTTTTTTTTTTTTTTATTGGAGGTCGAACTTTGTCCATGGCCATACGGTTCCTCGAGTTCATAAAATTTTGAAGGTCAATTTTTTTTTTCAAGGTCAAACACCACAAAGGCCGAGTCTTTTTCGATGCTCAACTTTCTCCTCGAGGTGACCATTCTTTGAAGGTCAAATATTTTTTCAAGGTCATTTCGAATTGAATTGAAGGTCATTTTTACTCGAAGTTCATCGAGTTCTTTATGGTTCCTCGAGTTCATCAAAGTTTTTTGCTCCTTTTAAAAAGTCTTCTTCCGCTCCTAATGTGGAACAAATGGCCTTTTTATGGAATTACCTCAACAAAAGTTTTTCTTTAAGAAAAATTTGTTGCCCAGTTGCTCGCAGTGGCGGCTCGTGCGTATTATATTTGGGTTTTCTGTGGGTAGATTAAAATTTCAGATAAAGACCTTATTACTTTTATTTAATTTAATATATCAAAAATTATTACATTTAAAAGAAGAAGCTTTTGCAAATAAAGTCCATTCGTTTATTTTTGTTATTGACATTTTTTTCTTTATTTTATTCATTTATGTTTTGAATTTTTTCTATCACATCTTTTTCTATTGAAAGCATCGATAAAGCTGTCATTTTTTCTTGACTAAAAGGTAAGTTTTAATTTTGTTTAATATAGAAAAGCAACGCTCAGGTTTTGTAATTATAATTGGAGTAGTAATCAACTTTTAAAGAGCTTCGTCAATTCTCCAAGAACATCGCTTAAATTATTAGCATGGATTATTTTTAATAATGATTATAACTTTTCCGGTTCTAAGCTCAAGAAATGCGACCCCATTACCAAAATTTTCTTTAATACCTATTTTAATATGGGTGATACAATGTTTATAATTAAGGTATTCTTATATCATAGGTTTTTGGACCTTTAGTAGTTTATATAAATACGCGATAAAGCGATAACGCTATCAGGCGATAAGCGCCTGTGATAATGATCGTTCGTCAGATAGCTGAGATCACTCGTCAGTTGTAAATTCATATGTGTGCTAGGATGACGTCTTTTTTTACGCGCAACTTAAAATATGATTATTTATTAAAAAACCACAGATTTTATAAAAAAAATGTATGAGGAATGATGCAGAGAGATATTTTAAAGCCCTTAGACTAGTTTTTTTTATTTGAAATTCATAAGAATAAGGCCAATATGAGGAAACTACTGGGGTCCCTTAACGACCTCCATCGGATGAGAAATATTTTTCTAGTCTCCGAGCCTCCTGATCAAATTATATTTGCAAGTCTTCCTTTACTTTACCCTTTGCATTGGCCCCTTTAATTTGCCCGTTTTGAAACCGTTTTGCGCAAGCTTTTGATGACTTATGTCGCTTTAACATATTGAAACGTGCTGACTTATAGTCACACCCATTGCAAGTAAAAGGCCTAGCATTATGGATGTTGGCTTTGTGTAACTTTAAAAGGTGATCTGTTCCTGCTTTGAAGTCACATTCGTCTCACTTTAAAGTCTTATTATGAATATTAAAATGTTTTTTAAACGAATTACGATTCTTAGTTGTAAAGTCACATTTTGAACATTTGTAAGATTTTTTTACATAATGGACATACAAATGCTTTTTAAAAAGTGATAAATTTGAAATTTTCAAATTGCACACTTTACATACGTAGTTTTTTAAATGAATTCTTTTATGTTTCCTTAAATGATACGAAGTCTTCGTTTTATAGTCGCAAACGTCACATTCAAATGGCTTTTCATCAGAGTGTTTCAACATATGTTCATTCAAATGAGTTTTTGTTCTTGATTTAAAATCGCATTGATTACAACTGAGCGGTCTTTCTCCAAAATGAATCAACTTATGTAACTTCAACAAAGCAAGTTTCACACATTGATATTCACAAATATCACATTTGAAAGGCTTTTCGCCTGCGTGTCGCATTTAATGTAACTTTAAATCAGTTAGGCGCACAGAAAAGTAGCTACATTGTTCACATTTAAAGATTTTTTTAGTAGTTTTTACTAGTTTATGTAATTTTGACGCGCACGAACTTTCCGTTTCTTTGTCGCATTGGTCACATTCGAATGGCATTTTAACGTAATGTGTTAATTTATGATCACTCAAAATCAGTTTGTTTTCAAAGCTTTTCTTACAAATATTACAATTAAATTTTTCTTCACAATTACCACTGTGACTCTTTTGGTGACGTTTTACATCGGAACTTCGTGTGGATTTATAATCACACACATCACATTCAAAAAGCTTTTTCTTTATAGCTGATAGATTTCGCACAGTATGAAAGCTTTTGTGATTCGATAGAGATTTTAAAGTTTTAAAAACATCAAAACAAATGCTGCATACAAAATTCCGTTCATGAAAAAATTCCTTTTTGAGTACTATTACAGCAACTGGGTCAAGTTTCAAGATTTCTTTCTTAACACCAGGGACTTCAATGACGATTGCTTCTTCGTGTGATTTGATTTTAGCTGAATAATTTGATGGATGATCGATGTAAGGCTTGGACTCTTTGTTTATTCCAGAAATCTAAAAAGAATATTAAAAGTTATTAATTAATTACTAAGCATTTCTTGAGCTTAGAACAGGAAAAGCTAAAATGACGATTATAACTTCATTACATATATAATTAATTTTAATTTGTATCAGGTCTGATTCGTTTAAAATATTATTTTTTTTATACTTTGTATCTTTACTACTCTTTTTGGAAAAGACAGGTGAAGTCGCTAAGAAACAAACATTTTTTTTTATAAAAAAAATCTGTTAAAACACTTCCATTAGAGGGCCATAAAATCGTAGACATGAATTAAAAAATATATTGTGTAATTTACTTTCAACACTTTTTTACACGATTTTCTCTACAACAATCTGTTTGTTTTTAAAAATAACACAAATTTTTACATAGAAGAAACAAATCTTAGATTTTTATATGAATTTTGTCACGTAATACACGGTTTTTTATTAAACGTGTATACCGTGTAAAAACGGTGTATTAAGAAGCTGCAATTACCTCTCTCGATGTGCCAGCAGCAGAAAGAAACTCAAACACTTCAGACTGTTCATTCTTAATAGAACGTAATTTTGGAATAACTCCATCATCTAGGTGACTCAGGTATGGGCCATCTTCCAATTTGATGCTCAAATGATCTCTTAAAGTATCCGACTGAAATCAATTGCATTATTTTTACACATGATTAAAAACTCAATATATATTTTTTAAATAAATAATTTCCATGGGCCGCAAAATAATAATATCAAAGCATAAATAAAGCAATGTCCTTGTAATATTTTGAATCAATATGCGTTCACAAGTTTTTCTACAAGAACTGCATGTTACTCGGTTTCTTAACCTCAAAGTCACAAACGATTAATGGATATCTGTTGAAATGTATGAATGTGTGAGTATGGAGCGTGGCAAAAAGCGGTTGGCTGACTACTAGTCTTGCCCAAGCGCATAGTTTCACAAAGCTTAAATTCACAAAGCTTAAAAATTGATAAATGTTTAATTGAAACCCTTTTTGTTTCTTTGTTTTAGGTTATAACTGAAAAATGATTCTATTTCAAATCACAATTATTCCGTTCGAATTCAGTGACCATCTTTTAAAAGAGGAATAAATAAGATATGGGATTTTATTTAACTTATATAAAGATTTACAATCAAGTTATTTAATGTTAAGTGCTTAATACAATTCAACACATTCGCTATTTTTTGCAGGCCTTTTTAATGTATTATCAACCATAAATGAAGTCACTTTAAATCATTTTGTTCTGTAGTTACTATTTTTTTATTATTACACGACTAATCATACATTGATTAAATTGTCTATGTAACTTTTAAAAATTATTTTCAATAAAAAATTAAACCATAGACACAGAATATTCCGATAAAGTTAGAACTTTCATAGAGTAGAATAATAAAGATACAAAAAAAGGTGCTTGATTGTTTTCAATTTTACAGTGAACCACGATGAAGGATGCACAAGCACTTTTATTTTAAGGTCGAATATTTTATCAATGATCAAATGAAAACACACATTTTTTGTACAAGGTGGATTTTTATTATTTATTTATTTTTTTGACGTCTTAAAATTGCTTCCATAGGGAAGCGATCCAAAACAAACGAATGAAAACAAAATCGGGGGATACAGTTTGGTGTTGCAGCTTCATATCTATCATCGCTATCCAAAATTCAACTGCACCACTGGATAGATAAAGAATCAAAAAAAATATTGCGCTATGTAAGGACTGTGGTACATCGCGCGGTGCGGAGGGGAATCGCCGCCATTTTGAGGTAATTTTGCTGCGTATCGATATTTCTATTAACATTATCTTTTGACTCGAAGAAGTTGCGATGTTCTTTCAAATTGCTCTCAATAAAATCTATCGTTTATTGATAAAACATTAGTGTTATATTGAGACTGTGACTAGGGTATCCAATCCCGGAGCCTTTTCCCAATCCCGGGATTAATTAATTTTGAATCCCGGGATCCCGGGATTTTCTTACCGAGGAATTTGAAATCCTCGATTTGGTATACTTTTTCTCAGATTCTCACAAAAGCATGTTTTTTATTTTTTAGCTCACCGAGCAATTTTGAATCCTCAATTTGCCAATTTCGTGTAAATTTTCGGGATTATAAACAAAAACGAAAATGCCCAATTGCCACACCTGGGGATCAGGGAAGATGACCAATTTACGTGAAACACGAATCAGTATATAACATAACATAGCTCGCGAAACCATAGAGAATATTTTGAAAATAGCAATACATATCTTTGTCCTTGATTCCAACGTTGGGCTTACAATATTTTCGTTACCCCAATTGAGTTCTCAAGGGAATTAAATTGAATTAAAAAAGAGTAGCATTGTGAATAACGTACACCGAAACAACTTATTAAGTAAAGTATCTGGAACAAAACTTATATATATTAAAATTAAAAACGTCGATACCTGCATAAACATATCGACTGTGGAAAGGAAAAAGGATGTAACCCACAGATTTTCTTCGATAATCACAATGTATTAAACTTGATACACGTTCTATCAAAAGGATGCAAGCTGCAAATGTCAAATAAGTATCTAAATTTAGCTTTAAAGTTTGAAAAAAGATGAACTTGTAAAAAATTGAAATTAAGAAAAAAGACTGAAATAAAAATTTTTCCTAGACAATTTATTTATTAAATATAAGATAATGTCAATTAAACAACAGTTAAGAAGTCTCCGCGCACTTCAAGGTGAAATTTTATGCAAAAAGATTAATAAATCTAGTTTGAAATTTACCTTGTCGGGAAACGAACCAAGGGCACCCTAATTGGTAGAACAAACTCTAACCAACTACACCACAGTGAGCGATTTTTTGTTGGAACAAAAAAGAGTTTAAATTTAAAAACCAATCGGATGGCTTACGCATGGGTAGACCAATTTAAAACACACAAGAGATCGAGAAACAAAATTGCTCATGTCACATTAAAACGGCTTTTCTCCTGTTGTGTAATGACAAGGAGAGGCAGTTTCAAAATTGCATTGGTCTTATTTAAAAGGCTTCTCTCCGGTGTGTAACATAAAATGTTTTTTGATTGAACTGGAATTGACAGTTTTAAAGTTGCACTTGTCACACTTAAAAGGGTTTTCTCCGGTGTGTGACATTTTATGCACTTTAAGATGACTAGATCGAGCAGTTTTAAAGTTGCACATGTCACATTTAAAAGGCTTCTCTCCGGTGTGTGACATTTTATGCGATTTAAGATAACCTGAATATGCAGATTCATAATTGCATTTGTCACATTTAAAAGCCTTTTCTCCGGTGTGAATAATTTTATGTCTTTTTAATGAACTGGAATCGACAGTTTTAAAGTTGCACTTGTCACACTTAAAAGGCTTTTCTCCGGTGTGTGACATTTTATGTTTTCTTAAATAACGAGATTGAACACATTCATAATTGCATTTGTCGCATTTAAAAGGCTTCTCTACGGTGTGTAACATTATATGTTTTTTGAGTGAACTGGAATCGACAGTTTTAAAGTTGCACTTGTCACACTTAAAAGGCTTTTCTCCAGTGTGTGACATTTTATGAATTTTTAATGAAAATGAATATGCAGATGCAAAATTGCATTTGTCATATTTAAAAGGCTTCTCTCCGGTGTGCAACATTATATGTTTTTTGAGTGAACTGGAATTGACAGTTTTAAAGTTGCACTTGTCACACTTAAAAGGCTTTTCTGCAGTGTGTGACATTTTATGATTTTTTAATGAAAATGAATATGCAGATGCATAATTGCATTTGTCACATTTAAAAGGCTTCTCTCCGGTGTGTAACATTATATGTTTTTTGAGTGAACTGGAATTGACAGTTTTAAAGTTGCAAATGTGACAATGAAAAGGCTTTTCTCCAGTGTGCGACATTTTATGTTTTCTTAAATAACGAGATTGAACACATTCATAATTGCATTTGTCGCATTTAAAAGGCTTCTCTCCGGTGTGTAACATTATATGTTTTTTGAGTGAACTGGAATCGACAGTTTTAAAGTTGCACTTGTCACACTTAAAAGGCTTCTCTCCGGTGTGTAACATAAAATGTTTTTTGAGTGAACTGGAATCGACAGTTTTTAAGTTGCACTTGTCACACTTAAAAGGCTTTTCTCCAGTGTGTGACATTTTATGAATTTTTAATGAAAATGAATATGCAGATGCAAAATTGCATTTGTCACATTTAAAAGGCTTCTCTCCGGTGTGCGACATTTTATGCACTTTAAGATGACCAGATTGAGCAGTTTTAAAGTTGCACATGTCACATTGAAAAGGCTTCTCTTCGGCGTGTGACATTTTATGAGATTTAATATTACCTGAATATGCAGATTTATCATTGCATTTGTCACATTTAAAAGCCTTTTCTCCGGTGTGAATAATTTTATGTCTTTTTAATGAACTGGATTTGACAGTTTTAAAGTTGCATTTGTCACATTTAAAAGGCTTTTCTCTGGTGTGTGACATTTTATGATTTTTTAATAAACCTGAATATGCAGATGCATAATTGCACATGTCACATTTAAAAGGCTTCTCTCCTGTGTGTGACATTTTATGAGATTTAAGATTACCTGAATATGCAGATTTATAATTGCATTTGTCACATTTAAAAGCCTTTTCTCCGGTGTGAATAATTTTATGTCTTTTTAATGAACTGGAAACGACAGTTTTAAAGTTGCATTTGTCACATTTAAAAGGCTTCTCTCCGGTGTGTAACGTTTTAAGCGATTTTAGATTACCAGATGCGGCAGACTTAATGTTGCTTTGGTCACCTTTCAAAGCCATTTCTCCAGTGTGTACCATTTTATGAACTATGACATGATTGAATCCGGCACATTTAAAAGGCTCTTCTTCAGTGTGTGACATTTTATGCCCATTGAGATTACAAGAATGCGCGGCTCTCTTGTCGCATTGATTGTTTTTGAAAGTCTCTGGTCGAGAACGATGTATTGTATCCATCTGCAAAAATAATATTTTTAAATTGCATTTGTCTGATAAAAACAGCTGTTTTTTTCCAGTTTAAGGTATGCACACGCTGCACTATCATCGGATTCGACCGATTAGTAAAGATTTTTAACCTTTTTAAATGTTTTTGAAAACGAACTTGATGACAAAGGAAGGATACTGAGGTAAAGGAATTTTAAAATGAGGGTTAAACTGATGTTGGCGTGAGTGCCTAGATTTCGTTAATAAGAAACGAGAGATCAGACAGCACATTCATATTGTTGTTCTAGTAAAGACATGTTTAATGCACTCTTCAGAGCTAAGAGCCAGCTATCTGTCGTTCAGATTCAAAAGTAAATTACTCGAAGCTGTAAGCCAGTTGCTCTCAACGGGGGGGATTTTCGCTATATTTTTAAATGAAAAGTTAGGTCAGAAAATTTACTGGCGTGAAAATTAAATTGCAAACCTATTTATTGAATAAGCCAGAAAATCTATGCTTACAAATTCACTCAATTCTTTAAAAGAACTAAAATACACCGGGACTGTAAAACAAAATATGCAAAAAGCGGATATAATAAAATAATATATTCATTAAAATCATAATTGATCTGCCCTGCTGAGCTGCTTTATCCAATATCGACAATGACGAGTATTTATATTTTATCATTTTTAGAATAATTCAAATGTTTCAAGTATGCAAACAAATATATTTCGGAGAAGAAGAAGCAGACCCCGGGACATATATCGACAGCCTTTTAAATGTTTCAAGTAAGCAAAAAAATATATTTCGGAGAAGGAAATGAAGACCCCTGGACATATTTCGACAACCCTAAAAATGTTTCAAGTGCGCAAACAAATATATTTCGGAGAAGAAAATGAAGACCTCTGGACATGTATCGACAGCCCTGCAATGTTTAAAGTAATAAATAAATATATTTCAAGGAAGAAAATGAAGACCCGGGACATATATCGACAACCCTGAAAATGTTTCAAGTACGCAAACAAATATATTGGGGAGAAAAACAATAAGACTCCGGGACATGTATTGACAGCCCTGCAAATGTTTCAAGAAAGCAAACAAACATATTTCGGAGAAGAAAATGAAGACTCCGGGACATATATTGACAGCCCTGCAAATTTTTCAAGTATGCAAATAAATATATTTCGGAAAAGTAGAAGAAGACCCTGGAACATATAACGACAGCCCTGCAAATGTATCAAATATGTAAACAAACATATTGTGGAGAAGAAGAATCAGAACCTGAGGCAACGGAAGGGACCATCTTTCTTAACGTCATCGAAAAGGCGAAATCGAGGTCATACAAACAAACAAATCAGCCAAAAATATCGACTATTAATATATAAATAGTTAATACCTCTCTACTCTTGTGATCATTTTCTTGTTCAATTATTTTTTCGTGAACTACGAGTGGCTCATCTTTGATGTCAATTGAATAATCTTCATTCCAAATATCATTCACAGCCAATTGGCAATGATCACTTTCATTTGATTTCTCTTGTGACAGTTGTCTAAGCTTTGGTTGAAATTCGATATTCCTTTTAAGCTTCTCACTTCTTCGGCGCATGAAAACAAAATGGAAGATGAATCTTTTATATCATAGTGAAAAATATATCAAATTGTTTTGGAGAACAACTGTAAGAATTCAGTTAAAACATTAAACAAACTAAGTCTTTCCTTTGATATGACCACAGTCTATTTATACACTTCATGTGAGATGTTTAAAACTAAATCAATTAATAAGTATTCGACGACGTTTATTTCACTGTGAATATAGCTAACTCTCTTGGAAAAAAATATACTTCAATAATGAATCAGACGCTATAAGCGTCTTTTCAATAAAATCAAGTCATATTTTAGAGTTGTCACAGTTTTTTAATATTTAAATTTCATAATTCCATTTAGATTATAGATTTCACTGTAAGAAAACAATGCTTAAATCATGTACAGGTGTTGTTTATAAATCTATAAACTCGCTATTTCGTTAATGTTAAAAAGAATGATGCAGCCAAAAGACAACGCATCGTCACTTCAGTGGTTGAAGAAATACTTTGAAACTGTCTGGGTAGCATACTTTTGTATGCGCGAAAAGCCTTAATGAATGTGTACAACAAAATACATTAAAAAAGATTTTCTCTAGAATGTAACATTTTATAAGCTCACATAGCAAAATATATACATCAAAATTTAACAAACCTCTTTGTTCCATAGGATTTTGATTTTCCATGAAAAGTCACATGTCGATTGAGTAAATGTGACGATGGAAATATATCCAAACAAATGCTGCATACGAAATTTCGCCTGTTAAACACGCCATTTTCCAACATCACAACAGCTTCAACTTTGCGTTGTAGAATTTTTGTTATTATGTTTTGTTGATCTTGATCGATGATTGTTTCTTCGTGATTCGCCAGTGGTTCGTGTTTGATGTCAATGGAATGTTCTTCATTCATATTAACACAGCATGAGTCATCTGCGTTGTTTGATGTCACCGGGTCATTGTCCGGGTCGATTGACAAATCGCCTTCAAGCTTCAATCTTAATTTATACATGAAAACAAATGCAAAAAGTGTGCTTGATTAATAGAATATGGTATTGATTTAGAAATATTTTTAATACATTACTACGGCAACAGCAGTTATTTAACAATGAAAATGCAACAAACCTTAATTTAGCATGGCGAGTTGAATGCTGCTTAAGAAAGTTTGACGATGGGAAAATTTGATAGCAAACGCTGCATACAAAATTGTGCTCGTTAAAAACACAGTTTTCTATCATTATTACAGCGACAATTTTCTGCTGTGAATTTTCCATTTGTGCGTTCGGTTGATGGATGTGAGCTTTAGCTTGAAATTGATTCGGAGGCCAATTCACCGCTACTAATTCAGTATGAACCGTAGGGTTAATATTCAAAATTTTAAACTAAAACCAAAAATAAAACAAAATTTATTTAACATCACGAAGATACTGTTTTCACATATCAAAATAATTTGATTTTGAATAGAAACAGATAAAAATGGTTTTATATGAAATACTTCGTTAACCTTCATGGACCTGCGGTGAACGTCGATTGCTTTGTATTTGATGTCAATCGAATTTCCCCCGTCACTGACGTCATTCATATTGTTTGTTTGATTATCACTGTCGGAAGACTTAGTTGGTGTATTAGCTAACAACGAGTCATGGTCGAGTGTTATTGTGACATTGGCTTCAAGCTTCACTCTTGATTGTTACATGGAAACAGAAAAAAATGAAAAACCGTTGAATAAAAATCAACATTTGTCATAGACTATGGTTCAATGAATGCATTAAACGTTGAAGGTAAAAGATATTTGAAAAATTGTATTTTTTATAACTGTTGTATTTTTGTTTTATGATGAATATATTAAATAAAAGAAATTGTACAAAAACATCTTATTTCCATTCTCAATAGAGAGACAAAAATAAATTAAACATCCATGTTCTCTGAAATAGATTAATCAAAAAAGACCATACTGGCAATCGACCATATGACCATATCAATAAAAGCCAATGGCATTTAACAAGAGGCAATGGTACTTGTCAAATGAACTGAGCATATTCTGGTCCTATCTAGTATTGTCAAAGCTTTTCGGTACACTCAAGACCAGCCATACTCAACCTGCGGCCCAGTCAGCTCTTATGAGCGGCCCAAAATAATTGTAGTCACCAAATATTTTTAAAAGATATTTAAAAGTTTGACTCAATATCAAAATTTACATTAATTTTTAATTAAACGATTTAATATTTAGGATACATTGGTATTTTTGTGTACTTTTTATATATTTTTTATTTGTTTTTTTTTTACTATGAAAAATACATAAATGTATACATATCGACAGTGGAAAGGAAAAAGGACGTAACCCACAGTTTTTTCAAAACAGGTATTTTTCGATAATGTATCAAATTTGATACACGTTCTATCAAAAGGATGCAAGCAGCAAATGCCGAATTAGTATCTAAATTAAGCTTTAAAATTTCAAAAAATGATCTTGTAAAAAATTAAAACCAAGAAAAAAGACTGAAATAAAGGTTTTTCCTAGACGATTTCTTTAGTTAATATCAGATTATGTCAATTAAACAAGAGTTTAGAAGTCTTTGTGCACTTCAGGGTTGTGTATAATTCATAATTTGCATATAGCCCAAAATCATCAAAACACGTTTTTTACGCCTCCTGTCTAATTTGATATGTGTGGGTTACGTCCTTTTTCCTTTCCACAGTCGATATGTATATATTAACATAAAAAAAGGTAATTTTGTTTTAACATCATAATACATACGTATGTGTGCAGTATGGTATGTGCTATATTTACAGATTACTGTAAATATTTTGCGGCCCACGTAGAAAAGCTAAAATCGGAATGCGGCCCGGAAAAAAGAAGGTTGAGTATGATTGCTAAAGACCATTCAAATAACCTGACACGAATATGTGTTATTTTCGTGAATATTTCAAATAAACGACAGAAATTATATCAAATAGAATAAAAGCTTTCGAGCGACTTGTGACATTTAACAAACCTGTATTCGGCATCAATTTTCGGTGTTTCATGACAAGTCACGTGTTGTTGAAGTATCTGCGATGATGGGAAAGTATCAAAGCAAACGCTGCAAACGAAACTTTGCTCATAGAAAACAGCGTTCTCAAGCAATACAGCAACGTCTACTTCCTGCGGTGAACTTTCATTTTGTATGTGCAGTAAGTTAATATAAGGTGTCAAAGATAAATAATTCTGAGACAAAATCTTTAATTGAGGCTTAAAAGAATCTGTCGAGTCAGCATTGGTTGTTTCAAACTGAAACAAAAATAACAAAAAATGACGTATTATTTATCGGGTAGCGGTAAGCGCTGTGAGCATCAGTGCAGGATCTAACGGGGTCGAATCCCTGTACAAACAGCATTTTTTCAATCGATTTTTGTTCGAACACTTGGGTGTTTGTGATGTCCGAAAATTCTCTCCCACCCTCTTTCCTGAAGACTCGACTTTGGAAGGGAAAAAGGACGTTGGTTTTGATGATTTTGGGCCATATCCTAATTACGAATTATACACAAACTTTGAAGTGCACGGAGACTTCTAAACTGGGGTTAAATTGACATAATCTTATATAAATTAAAAAAAGTTGTCTAGGAAAATCCTTTATTTCAGTCTTTTTTCTTGGTTTTAATTTGTTATAAAGTCATATTTTTCAAACTTAAATGCTAAATTTAGATACTAATTCGGCATTTGCACCTTGAATTCTTTTGACAGAATCTGTATCAAGTTCAAAACATTGTGATTACCAAAAAAAACTGTAAGTAACGTCCTTTTCCATTTCCACAGTCGATATATATAGAACTTACTAAAAATTTGATTACGGTAGAAGTTATTTAAAGCTAGTCATGGATTATATCGGGGAAAAACTTCACAAAATAAGCTTAAAACAACGCCACGGTTTAAAAATATTTATCGACGGCTTGATAATCGCGTTTAAATCACACATTATTACGTAGAACGCTGATAAATTATGCGAAAAACGATTTTTTTTTCAATACATCGCCTCCATTATTCATCATGGCCGAGCGGCCACAGCTTCAATACAACATTTTGAACACACTTACCAAAGTAACGTACCAACATTTTCATAGTGATAGTATATTTAAAAGTTTTGCGCTCAAATAAAACTCGACGGTCATAACCTCAAAAAGCATGCGTAATGGCTACACGTGTTCACCACGTAACAACTATAACAATGTTTATATGTGATTTTAAAAGAACTGATTAAGTTAATTATGCTCAAGATTACCTTATTAGTCTCGCGATGATCTGTTTCGTCAACGGTTTCTTCCTGCTTTTCGGGTGTCTCAACTTTGATGTCAATCGACTGATCCTCATCCCAGATAGCATTTACATTGTTTGGCCGATTATCGCAATGGTACGCGTTCGCTGATGCATCTGTCGATGGAAATTCATCGTCTGGGTCTGTTTTGACATCCATTTTGAAGAGAATTTTGATTCAGTCAATAGAAATCAAATGTCAAGCTTTATAAAATACAGTATTACCGTAGACAATAGATGCTATTCATAAACAATTGAATCAATGTATGCTTCGATTTAAAAGTATGACGTGTATGAATAAATACAAAGTAAATTGAGATTTTTATGCCATAAATTTTAATCCGTTAACAGCTAGAAAAAAATAACGTTTCTTGTCATGTAAGCTAGAAATTTTCTAAAGGCTAATTAAGGAAAACTTAATGTTAATTTTGTGAGTCCTTCAGACAGGGATAGCAAACCTATGGCACGTTTGAGAATTTGGATGGCACGCGAACGATTTTCAAGTTCAAAAATATTTTTTTTTTAAGATTATAAAAATAAAATTTTGATTAAATAATCCGTGGTATTGAGAATTTATTCCGTTTCATTAATTTTCAAATATTTTCAAAGACAAACAACTTATGTTAAAATTTTTTTACAGCTTGGGCACACCAGACAATCAAGAAATAATATTTGAGAATTTTGGCACGCGGACCCAAAAAGGTTCGCCATCCTTGCATTAAGAGATGTTGGACCCTTTTTCAAAGATCCAAACTCTAAAAAATATGCATTGACGTCGTTATAATAAGGAAACACTGGTGGGTAGCGTGTGCGGCACACCGGTGGGTCGTTAGCTTTGGAGTGGTTAAAAAACTTGACGTTTTTTCTTTTTGTTGTTGGAGGTAAAACAAAAACACATAAAATATTTGCATTATTTTTTTATTGATTGATTTCCGATTTCTTGATTGCTTATCAAAGATCGTACATATATGCCCTTCACCCTTTACATTACTTTGTATTTGTCTGTCGTACATAAGCAGCTTGACAGTTTGTACAAATGAGCCGGTAAAAACAGCTTAGAGAAAATAATTCAAAATTATTGTTTTCACAAAAGCTTCCATTAAATGTTAACTGTATAAAAAGATGGTTGCAAATAATCTGCTAACAAGGTTTATGCTTAAAAATATGTCTCTTAAACCCATGGATTTGAGGTAGTTTTAACTGTCACTAGCTGTAAGCCCGTTGCCCAGCAACGTGAGATTTTTGTTGCAAAGTATTTAATTTAATTTTATTTTATGGTATTTTATTTAATTTAATTTAATTTAATTTTATTTTATTTTATTTTATTTTATTTTATTTTTATTTTTATTTATTTTATTTTTATAGTTAGCAGAAATTTCGTAAATTATTTAATTTTTAGAATAATGTTTAAGTTTGCTAACAACCATTTTTCGTTGTAGCCGAAATGTCGTAAATTATTTAATTTTTGGAATAATGTTAAAGTTTGCTAACAACCATTTTTCGTAGTAGCAGAAATTTCGTAAATTAATGAATATTTAGATTAATGTTCAAGTATGCTAACAACCATTTTTCGTTGTAGCAGAAATTTCGTAAATTATTTAATTTTTGGAATAATGTTCAAGTTTGCTAACAACCATTTTTCGTGGTGCAGAAATTTCGTAAATTATGTAATATTTAGAATAATGTTCAAGTTTGCTAACAACCATTTTTTGTAGTAGCCGAAATTTCGTTTATATTTAATTTTTGGAATAATGTTCAAGTTTGCTAACAACCATTTTTCGTAGTGGCAGAAATTTCGTAAAATATTTTATTTTTGAAATAATGTTTAAGTTTGCTAACAACCATTTTTCTTAGGAGCAGAAATTTCGTTAATTATTTAATATTTGGAATAATGTTCAAGTTTGCTTACAACCATTTTTCGTAGGAGCAGAAATTTCGTAAATTATTTAATATTTAGAATAATGTTCAAGTTTGCTAACAACCATTTTTCGTAGTAGCCGAAATTTCGTTTATATTTAATTTTTGGAATAATGTTCAAGTTTGCCAACAACCATTTTTCGTAGTAGCAGAAATTTCGTAAATTATTTAATTTTTGAAATAATGTTTAAGTTTGCTAACAACCATTTTTCGTAGTAGCCGAAATGTCTTAAATTATTTAATTTTTGAAATAATGTTCAAGTTTGCTAACAACCATTTTTCGTAGTAGCAGAAATTTCGTAAATTAATGAATATTTAGATTAATGTTCAAGTATGCTAACAACCATTTTTCGTTGTAGCAGAAATTTCGTAAATTATTTAATTTTTGGAATAATGTTCAAGTTTGCTAACAACCATTTTTCGTGGTGCAGAAATTTCGTAAATTATGTAATATTTAGAATAATGTTCAAGTTTGCTAACAACCATTTTTTGTAGTAGCCGAAATTTCGTTTATATTTAATTTTTGGAATAATGTTCAAGTTTGCTAACAACCATTTTTCGTAGTAGCAGAAATTTCGTAAAATATTTAATTTTTGGAATAATGTTTAAGTTTGCTAACAACCATTTTTCGTAGTGGCAGAAATTTCGTAAAATATTTTATTTTTGAAATAATGTTTAAGTTTGCTAACAACCATTTTTCTTAGGAGCAGAAATTTCGTTAATTATTTAATATTTGGAATAATGTTCAAGTTTGCTTACAACCATTTTTCGTAGGAGCAGAAATTTCGTAAATTATTTAATATTTAGAATAATGTTCAAGTTTGCTAACAACCATTTTTCGTAGTAGCCGAAATTTCGTTTATATTTAATTTTTGGAATAATGTTCAAGTTTGCCAACAACCATTTTTCGTAGTAGCAGAAATTTCGTAAATTATTTAATTTTTGAAATAATGTTTAAGTTTGCTAACAACCATTTTTCGTAGTAGCCGAAATGTCTTAAATTATTTAATTTTTGAAATAATGTTCAAGTTTGCTAACAACCATTTTTCGTAGTAGCAGAAATTTCGTAAATTATTTAATTTTTGAAATAATGTTTAAGTTTGCTAACAACCATTTTTCGTAGGAGCAGAAATTTCGTAAATTATTTAATATTTGGAATAATGTTCAAGTTTGCTAACAACCATTTTTCGTAGGAGCAGAAATTTCGTAAATTATTTAATATTTGGAATAATGTTCAAGTTTGCTAACAACCATTTTTCGTAGGAGCAGAAATTTCGTAAATGATTTAATATTTGGAATAATGTTCAAGTTTGCTAACAACCATTTTTCGTAGGAGCAGAAATTTCGTAAATTATTTAATTTTTGAAATAATGTTCAAGTTTGCTAACAACCATTTTTCGTAGGAGCAGAAATTTCGTAAAATATTTAATATTTGGAATAATGTCCAAGTTTGCTAACAATCATTTTTCGTAGTAGCAGAAATTTCGTAAATTATTTAATATTTGGAATAATGTTCAAGTTTGCTAACAACCATTTTTCGTAGGAGCAGAAATTTCGTAAATTATTTAATATTTGGAATAATGTTCAAGTTTGCTAACAACCATTTTTCGTAGGAGCAGAAATTTCGTAAATGATTTAATATTTGGAATAATGTTCAAGTTTGCTAACAACCATTTTTCGTAGGAGCAGAAATTTCGTAAATTATTTAATTTTTGAAATAATGTTCAAGTTTGCTAACAACCATTTTTCGTAGGAGCAGAAATTTCGTAAAATATTTAATATTTGGAATAATGTCCAAGTTTGCTAACAATCATTTTTCGTAGTAGCAGAAATTTCGTAAATTATTATATTTTGGAATAATGTTTAAGTTTGCTAACAACCATTTTTCGTAGTAGCAGAAATTTCGTAAATTATTAAATCTTTGGAATCTATATATTAATAGCCGATAATGTCAGTCTGAGTGTAAGGACGTCCTCGACCTACCAGTCTCCACTTTTTTAAATAAAATAAAATCTATAATAATCACTTTTCACTTTTCACAAATGTGTGCGTACTGATGTCATCGGGTCTTTTTCTTCTTTTACGAAATTTATTTGTTAGCGTATTTGAAAATTATTTGAATAAAATATATATACTACGAAAAATGATTGTTAGCAAACGTGAACATTATTCCAAAAATTCAATAATTTGCAATTTAAAAACTGCAGGGCTGTCGATATATGCGCCGAGGTCGATTTATGGTACTATGAAAAATGATTGTTAGCAAACTTGAACATTATTCCAAAGATTTAATAATTTACGAAATTTCTGCTACTACGAAAAATGGTTGTTAGCAAACTTCAACATTATTCCAAAAATTAAATAATTTACGAAATTTCTGCTACTACGAAAAATGGTTGTTAGCAAACTTGAACATTTTTCCAAATATTAAATAATTTACAATTAAAAAACTGCAGGGCTGTCGATATATGCGCAAAATTAAATAATTTACGAAATTTCTGCTCCTACGAAAAATGGTTGTTAGCAAACTTGGACATTATTCCAAATATTAAATAATTTACGAAATTTCTGCTCCAACGAAAAATGGTTGTTAGCAAACTTGAACATTATTCCAAAAATTCAATAATTTACGAAATTTCTGCTACAACGAAAAATGGTTGTTAGCAAACTTCAACATTATTCCAAAAATTCAATAATTTACGAAATTTCTGCTACTACGAAAAATGGTTGTTAAACTTTATTCCAAAAATTGAATATTTTACGAAATTTATGCTATTACGAAAAATGGTTGTTAGCAAACTTAAACATTATTCCAAATATTAAATAATTTACGAAATTTATGCTACTACGAAAAATGGTTGTTAGCAAACTTGAATATTATTCCAAATATTAAATAATTTACGAAATTTCTGCTCCTACGAAAAATGGTTGTTAGCAAACTTGAACATTATTCCAAAGATTTAATAATTTACGAAATTTCTGCTACTACGAAAAATGGTTGTTAGCAAACTTCAACATTATTCCAAAAATTAAATAATTTACGAAATTTCTGCTACTACGAAAAATGGTTGTTAGCAAACTTGAACATTATTCCAAATATTAAATAATTTACAATTAAAAAACTGCAGGGCTGTCGATATATGCGCAAAATTAAATAATTTACGAAATTTCTGCTCCTACGAAAAATGGTTGTTAGCAAACTTGGACATTATTCCAAATATTAAATAATTTACGAAATTTCTGCTCCAACGAAAAATGATTGTTAGCAAACTTGAACATTATTCCAAAAATTCAATAATTTACGAAATTTCTGCTACTACGAAAAATGGTTGTTAGCAAACTTCAATATTATTCCAAAAATTCAATAATTTACGAAATTTCTGCTACTACGAAAAATGGTTGTTAAACTTTATTCCAAAAATTGAATATTTTACGAAATTTATGCTATTACGAAAAATGGTTGTTAGCAAACTTAAACATTATTCCAAATATTAAATAATTTACGAAATTTATGCTACTACGAAAAATGGTTGTTAGCAAACTTGAACATTATTCCAAATATTAAATAATTTACGAAATTTCTGCTCCTACGAAAAATGGTTGTTAGCAAACTTGGACATTATTCCAAATATTAAATAATTTACGAAATTTCTGCTCCAACGAAAAATGGTTGTTAGCAAACTTAAACATTATTCCAAAAATTCAATAATTTACAAAATTTCTGCTACTACGAAAAATGGTTGTTAGCAAACTTCAACATTATTCCAAAAATTAAATAATTTACGAAATTTCTGCTACTACGAAAAATGGTTGTTAGCAAACTTGGACATTATTCCAAAAATTCAATAATTTACGAAATTTCTGCTCCTACGAAAAATGGTTGTTAGCAAACTTGAACATTATTCCAAAAATTCAATAATTTACGAAATTTCTGCTACTACGAAAAATGGTTGTTAGCAAACTTAAACTTTATTCCAAAAATTGAATATTTTACGAAATTTATGCTATTACGAAAAATGGTTGTTAGCAAACTTAAACATTATTCCAAATATTAAATAATTTACGAAATTTATGCTACTACGAAAAATGGTTGTTAGCAAACTTAAACATTATTCTAAAAATTAAATATTTTACGAAATTTCTGCTACTACGAAAAATGGTTGTTAGCAAACTTGAACATTATTCCAAATATTAAATAATTTACGAAATTTCTGCTCCTACGAAAAATGGTTGTTAGCAAACTTGGACATTATTCCAAATATTAAATAATTTACGAAATTTTTGCTCCAACGAAAAATGGTTAGCAAACTTAAACATTATTCCAAAAATTCAATAATTTACAAAATTTCTGCTACTACGAAAAATGGTTGTTAGCAAACTTCAACATTATTCCAAAAATTAAATAATTTACGAAATTTCTGCTACTACGAAAAATGGTTGTTAGCAAACTTGGACATTATTCCAAAAATTCAATAATTTACGAAATTTCTGCTCCTACGAAAAATGGTTGTTAGCAAACTTGAACATTATTCCAAAAATTCAATAATTTACGAAATTTCTGCTACTACGAAAAATGGTTGTTAGCAAACTTAAACTTTATTCCAAAAATTGAATATTTTACGAAATTTATGCTACTACGAAAAATGGTTGTTAGCAAACTTGAACATTATTCCAAATATTAAATAATTTACGAAATTTCTGCTTCTACGAAAAATGGTTGTTAGCAAACTTAAACTTTATTCCAAAAATTCAATAATTTACGAAATTTCGGCTACTACGAAAAATGGTTGTTAGCAAACTTAAACTTTATACCAAAAATTGAATATTTTACGAAATTTATGCTACTACGAAAAATGGTTGTTAGCAAACTTAAAAATTATTCCAAAAATTAAATATTTTACGAAATTTCTGCTCCTACGAAAAATGGTTGTTAGCAAACTTGAACATTATTCCAAAAATTCAATAATTTACTAAATTCCTGCTACTACGAAAAATGGTTGTTAGCAAACTTGAACATTATTCCAAAAATTCAATAATTTACGAAATTTCTGCTACTACGAAAAATGGTTGTTAGCAAACTTAAACTTTATTCCAAAAATTCAATAATTTACGAAATTTCGGCTACTACGAAAAATGGTTGTTAGCAAACTTAAACTTTATTCCAAAAATTGAATATTTTACGAAATTTATTCTACTACGAAAAATGGTTGTTAGCAAACTTGAACATTATTCCAAATATTAAATAATTTACGAAATTTCTGCTCCTACGAAAAATGGTTGTTAGCAAACTTGAACATTATTCCAAAAATTCAATAATTTACGAAATTTCTGCTGCTACGAAAAATGGTTGTTAGCAAACTTAAACTTTATTCCAAAAATTCAATAATTTACGAAATTTCGGCTACTACGAAAAAGGGTTGTTAGCAAACTTAAACTTTATTCCAAAAATTGAATATTTTACGAAATTTATGCTACTACGAAAAATGGTTGTTAGCAAACTTAAAAATTATTCCAAAAATTAAATATTTTACGAAATTTATGCTACTACGAAAAATGGTTGTTAGCAAACTTTTTTTTTATTCCAAAAATTCAATAATTCACGAAATTTCTGCTCCTACGAAAAATGGTTGTTAGCAAACTTGAAAATTATTCCAAAAATTAAATATTTTACGAAATTTATGCTATTTCGAAAAATGGTTGTTAGCAAACTTGAACATTATTCCAAATATTACATAATTTACGAAATTTCTGCTCCTACGAAAAATGGTTGTCAGCAAACTTGAACATTATTCCAAAAATTCAATAATTTACGAAATTTCTGCTACTACGAAAAATGGTTGTTAGCAAACTTAAACTTTATTCCAAAAAATCAATAATTTACGAAATTTCTGCTAACTATAAAAATAGAATAAATTAAAATAAAATAAAATAAAATAAAATAAAATAAAATAAAACAAAATAAAATAAAATAAAATAAAATAAAATAAAATAAAATAAAATAAAATAAAATAAAATAAAATAAAATAAAATAAAATAAAATAAAATAAAATAAAATAAAATAAAATAAAATAAAATAAAATAAAATAAAATAAAATAAAATAAAATAAAATAAAATAAAATAAAATAAAATAAAATAAAATAAAATAAAATAAAATAAAATAAAATAAAATAAAATAAAATAAAATAAAATAAAATAAAATATAATAAAATAAAATAAAATAACATAAAATAAAATAAAATAAAATTAAATTAAATTAAATACCATAAAATAAAATTACATAAAATTAAATTAAATTAAATACTATGCAACAAAAATCTCACGTTGCTGGGCAACGGGCTTACAGCTAGTAATGTTTAAGTTTGCTAACAACCATTTTTCGTAGTAGCAGAAATTTCGTAAATTATTAAATCTTTGGAATAATGTTTAAGTTTGCTAACAACCATTTTTCGTAAATTATTAAATCTTTGGAATAATGTTCAAGTTTGCTAACAATCATTTTTCGTAGTACCATAAATCGACCTCGGCGCATATATCGACAGCCCTGCAAAGGTTTCAAGTGTGCAAACAAATATATTTCGTAGAAAATGAAAAATATCTTGGAATCATTTTTTTTGAATTGGCCACACTAAGTATTTGACATATTCTATTTTTGAATTCTCAATACAAACAAACAATCAAAGTCAAGTTTGAAATAGTTCTTTTTTCGAATGCTTAATATATATAATCTAATTTTGTCGCACCTGAAAGTTTGCTCTTTACCTCAGCGGTAAGACGTTCCGTTCATATTGCAAAGTTCCACGTTTCGAATCCGACCCGCGGCAGAAATAAAATGTGAAATAAAGTTTAGCGTTTTTTCACATTTAAAACTATGTGCTTCTTCAGCGTAATGAAAAAATACTTCTAGTATGAATAAAAAAAAATGTCGACAGTCGGGCTGGGGATGAGGAGGGGGAGGGGAAATCGGTGACAATCATATAGAAGATGGATGACACTGAACAAAATCTGTCCCAGGAAATTTGAATTTTGAATATAAAAAGACGTCCATTCCAATTGGCCGAAAAATGTGATGTTCAAAATATGTTCAAAATAAATCGCTATCATTGGGCGAAGTGGACATCAGTACGCACACATTTGTGAAAAGTAAAAAGTGAAAAGTGAAAACTTATTTTATCGGCTATTAATATATAGATTCATTTGCACTTTACACCACTGTAAAAAGTATTTGCCTACAGCTTTTTATAGCGCGATAAGATGACTTCCTTTAAAGGTATGTTCCTTATTTCAACTTAATTTTATATTTCATATTATTAACGTTCAAATCTAACAATTTATACAAAACCTAGATTTAGGGACTTAACCCACAGTTTCTTCAAAATAGGTTTTTTTCGAAAATCACAATGTATCAAACTTGGTACACGTTCTATCAAAAGGATGCAAGCCGAAGCAAATGTCGAATTAGTGTCTTAATTTAACTTTAAAGTATGAAAAAATGACCTTTACTAAACTAAAACCAAGAAAAAAGACTGAAATAAAGAGTTTTCCTAGACAATTTCTTTAATTAATATAAGATTATGTCAATTTCACACCAGTTTAGAGGTCTACGTGCATTTCAGGGTTGTGTATAATTCATAATTTGCATATGTCACAATATCATCAAAACACGTTTTTAGCGCCTCCTGTAAAATTTTATATGTGTGGGTTACGTCTTTTTTCCTTTCCACAGTCGATATGAAACCAATGTCAAATAAAAATTAACCAAAAAAGAAAATCAGGCAAAAAAAATTGTCGAATAAGTCAATAAGCCAATCAACAATTGTTATAATGCGCAATAATTCTTTTTTTGTGAATAGAGCTTAATGCCAGCCGTTTTTTTATTAACTGGTATAATTTCGCAATGAATGTCTACAGAAACAGGAATTAAATTTATTTTTTTCAATTATTTTGTATTCATTCAAATTCATTCGTTAATATTATTTTTAAAAGTTAATGTTAACCCATTGATGACTCTACTCAGAATGTTTAAATAGCTGGCGTTCATAGGACAAACTTTGTTTTTTAGCAGGCTTCAATTGTTTTTTAAGCATCTGTTTGTCAGCGTAAAATTAAACGCAGATCTTTTTTAAAGAATGATTTTAGGAGTCCTAGCATAGAAAGAAATATTTTCAAATAACCATATACTTTTTTGTGTGTTAAATTCTTAGTTATTTTAAATTTGAAGACCTAATAGAGTTTAAAGATATACATTGAATTGATTGTCTATGCTGGGATGAACAACCAATTAGCAATGTTAGCTATGGTAGTTCTAATATACTGTCTGTGGGTAGTACTATACTCTATAGAGCTTATTCTTTGATTTCAATTGACTGAATCAAAATTATCTTGCAATGGATATCAAAATAGAACCAGAGGATGAATCACTGTCAACATATGCATCAGAGAACGCGTATCATTGCGATAGTCGGCCAAACAATGTAAATGCTATCTGGAATGAGCAACAGTCGATTGACATCAAAGTTGAGACACTCGTGAAGCAGGAAGAAACTGTTGACGAAACAGATCACCGTGAGACTAATAAGGTAATTCTAGAGCATAATTCAGTCGCTCAGATCTTTTAAAATCAAATAAAACATTGTTATAGTTGTAACGTGGTTAACACGTGTAGCCATTACGCATACTTTTTGAGGTTATGACCGTCGAGCTTTCTTTGAACGCAAAACTTTTAAAAATAATATAACTAAATAAATGGTTTAGAGGGAACGTTGGTTGCATCCTTTTTCATTTCCACAGTCGATATACATATCGATGTGGAAAGGAAAAAGGACGTTACCCACATTTTATTAAAAACAGTTTTTTTCGATAATCACAATGTATTCTACTTGATACACGTTCTATCAAAAGAATGCCAGCTGCAAATGCCGAATTTTTATCTAAATTTTGGTTTTAAGTTTGAAAAAGATGACCTTGTAAATATTAAAACCAAGAAAAAAGACTGAAATAACGACTTTCCCTAGACAATTTCTTTAATTAATATGTTATTACGTTAATTAAACACCAGTTTAGAAGTTTCTGTGCACTTTAAGGTTGTGTATAATTCATAATTTGAATATGGCCCAAAATCATCAAAACAAGTTTTTTGCGTGTGTGGGTTGCATCCTTTTTCAATATACATATATTTAAGATCTGCCTTGGAAAGAAGCATTCTTTAGGCAAAGATTAACCGGCAATTACAGCTTCTGCTTCTGAAGTAATGTTCAACTTTCACTTCTTAGCGATTGTAACTCAATTTTAAACGTCACTTACTTAACCAGGGGTGTCCAACTGAAATCATCCAAAGGGCAAAATTAAATATTACATGTCTGATGTGTCACTCTTTTCCAGATTTCCGACTTTTGTGTAATACTATAATAACAGCCGTCTCATTCTTATTCTGTCCGTTCGATACAATATTAATGGCCTACATTTGTTCTGTTTTTACTAGGTGTATGGTACTGTCAAAAAAAATGTGAAATTTACAAAGTAGGAAACCTCAAAAGCTTCAATTAGGTCCTAAACTAAGCGAAGTAATTTTTTGTCTTCTTTGTTTATTAGAAGGGTTTGCGTTGAAGTCCGTGCAAAATGAATAATAGATTATATATATCATTTGAACCTTATCAATAAATGTTTTAAATCCTAGCTAGACATTCAACGGAGATTAAGCAAACTTACTGGCACGCCACCAACCTATATCAAATATTTTCTTGCATTTTCATGTCCGCTTCTCATGTGAAGCATAAAGTCTCGTTATGAAGGTATCTCGATAGGAGTTTGTCTAGGTTCGAGAAGGCTAGAAAAGGACTAGTGGTAAACTAATCTTTCTCTAACCTTAAGAATCGGAAGGGTGGGAGAGAATTGAAAATATCAATGCCTTCGAACAAAAATCGATAAATATATTGGAAAAAATGCTGTTCGTGCTAGAACTAGGACCCGTGACAAATGATACGATATTTTGTTTTCTTTTTGTTTCAGTTTGAAACTAGTGATACCGATTCTGAAGATCCTTTCAACCCGCAACCGATGACTTTGTCTCAGAACGATTTATCTCTGACACCTGATTTAAACTTACTGCAAATGAAAAATGAACGTTTACCGCAAGAGGTAGACGTTGTAATAATGCTTGAGAATTGTGTTTTCTATGAGCAAAATTTTGTTTGCAGCGTATGCTTTGATACTTTCCCATCAGCGCGTTTACTTCAACAGCACGTGGCTTTGCATGGAAAAGCGAATCTTCATTTGGAAACCAGGTTCGTAGACAATTAGGCTCATAAGTTATCCATCATTTAAACAATAACACATATTTGTCATATGTCATTTTAATTTAATGAACGCAGATTGACATTTACATGAACATGTTTTTAAGCCCTTGCACTCATATTAGATTTACCAAATTAGGGTTGCTAGATTTCTAGCAATTCAATCCGAGACACATGTCCGATATGTCCGAGACTTTCGATTACCAATTTCTCCAAGTAATCAGCTTGAACAGTAGCGGCCGTTCAATGTGAAATTTGATCAATGCACCCCTTATATATGCAGGGGTGGCTATATTTCTTTTAATAATATTCAAAATAACATTTATATCATTCTCTCATTTTACATTCAATAAAATAAAATATTATTCTCTAAAATATTTATTATAGACAATAAATTCATTAAGCCATAGTCGATTAAATAAATAAATTGTATTCAACATACATTGTTTTTGTTTTCATGTAACAATTAAGAGTGAAACTTGAAGGCGATTTGTCAATAGAACCGGACAATGACTCGGTTACATCACACAACTCAGATAACTCCTGCTGCATTAGTATGAATGAAGAACAATCCATTGACATCAAACACGAGCCACTGGCGAATCACGAAGGTGCAATCGACGATCAAGTTCAACACGACTCTCAAAAGGTAATCTTTACGTTAACAGTAAATCAAATAGAATATAATAATTATTTTCACAAAAAAGTCACTAAGCTTAATGTATGCTGGAAGTTAAACTTTGTTTCATCAAATGTATGTCAATTAATATTGAGTTTACTTTTCAGTTTCAAAATACCAATCTTACCTGTCCAGGAACAAGTGACCCAAATTCCAAAAGCTTCTTTCGGAATCAACTTGCTTCGACGCGTTTTCTCAACGAACAATCTTTTCAAGGAGAAATTTTACAGCGCGAAGTTGAAGCTGTTGTATTGATGGAAAATGGCGTGTTTTACAGGCGAAATTTCGTTTGCAGCGTTTGCTTGGATATATTTCCTTCGCTACATTTACTCAATCGACATTTGACTCTTCATGGGACATCAAAATTCGACGGAGAAATAAGGTTTGTTTAGTAAGGCTCCGGATCCGCCGGGTAGAAGAAGAGGCACCCAGAACAAAGGCTTTGCGGAGGCAACCGCAGAATGTGACCCAGCCAGTTCCAACGTTTCTCGTAAACCAATGAATTGACGATGTCCTGTTTTAAGCGTTCCCTCATCTTAGATTTCCTCACAAAACCAAACACTCCTCACCCAGTATCTGAGGCAAGTATCTTGTCTCCAAGCCAAGCCTTTGTCAAAACTCAGTTAATGCGAGCATTGAACAATTAATATTTATTAAAGTCGTGTACAGCTGTGCTTCCCAGACAGTCTGCACTGTTTTTAATCATAATATTTTTTCAATTTAATTTAATTTGTAACGGAAAGTTGATTCAAAAAATGCCTTAACTTGTGTTTACCGGCGTTGTCGTTTGATTTTCGTTAAAATGATTTCCATTCCTCGTAGGTTTATCAATATATCAGAGATGTGTATGCTTGGAGAAAAGAAAGTTGAGCTGGCAGTTTGTGATTAATCTTTTTTTTTGCTTTCATGTAAAAAAATCAGTAAGAAGGTAAAAATGCAAATCAAAATTGAGCCGGAACATGAAATCTCTCCATCAGAAAACTCGGATAGCAATGAAAGTCACCAAAATAATATGAATGATATTTGGAATGAAGATCATTCCATCGACATCAAATACGAAGCAGTTGAAGTTTTTGAAAAAGTAATCCAGCATGAAAATTGTGGTCACCAGTCTAGAAAGGTATAAACAAGAAATTGTCCATCAGTGGTGTATTCAACCATTAATATGTTCGCAATTAACATCGCCTGCTGTGGCCTAGTTGGTGACAGCTTGCTGTACACATCACGCAGGTCTGGGTTCGATTCGCGGTACTATCACAGTGAATTAAAGAATTATTCAATTCAAAGTTGTGATCGAAGACTGGTCGATCCACGTTTTTTTCTCTTCTTCCACTAGTGCTTTTGTAGCCTTACCATTCCTTCCCTTCTACTCACTTTGGAAAAAAGAGGTTGAGTGACTTAGTAACAAACAGTTTTCGTAGAAAAAACTTCTGTTGAGATACCCCAATACAATACGAGACAATATATGTAGATAAAAGAATGTTTGATGCTGTGTTTTTTTCCGATTTGAAACATACTTTATTTCTTTACAGGCAGATAAAAAACTTCACTCTCAAGACTATGACCAATTTAATCATAAAGCTGCTCTTATTAGTAATTGGTTTAAATGCGACCAATGCAGTTATAAATCTGCTCGTTCGGCTGACTTAAAAAAACATAAAATGACACACACTGGAGAAAAACCTTTTGAATGTGACCAATGCAGTTATAAAACTGTGAATTCAAGTAATTTAAAAAGGCATAAAATGTCACACACAGGAGAAAAACGTTTTAAATGTGATCAATGTAATTACATTACTGCAAAATCTACTAAACTTAAAAGGCATCAAAGGTCACACACTAGAAAAAAGTTTTTAAAATGTGACCAATGCAATTATAAGACTGTGAATTCTAGTAATTTTAAAAGGCATACGATATTACACACAGGAGGAAAGCGTTTTAAATGTGACCAATGCAATTACAAAACCGCCAATTCAAGTAATCTAAGAATTCATAAAATGTCACACACTGGAGAAAAGCCTTTTAAGTGTGACAAATGCAATTATAAAACTGTGAATTCTAAGAGTTTAAAAATGCATAAATTGTCACACACTGGAGAAAAACCTTTTGAATGTGACCAATGCAACTATAAAACTGTGAATTCTAGTAATTTTAAAAGGCATAAGATGTCACACACAGTAGAAAAGCGTTTTCAATGTGACCAATGCAATTACAAAACTGTGAATTTTAGTTGTTTAAAAATGCACAAAATATCACACACTGGAGAAAAGCCTTTTGAATGTGACAAATGCATTTATAAAACTGTAAATTCTAGTAATCTAAGAATTCATAAAATGACACACACTGGAGGAAAGCCTTTTGAATGCGACCGATGCAACTACAAAACTGTGAAATTAAGTGCACTTAAAATGCATAAAATGACACACACTGGAGAAAAACCTTTTGAATGTGACCAATGCAGTTATAAAACTGTGAATTCAAGTAATTTAAAAAGGCATAAAATGTCACACACAGGAGAAAAACGTTTTAAATGTGATCAATGTAATTACATTACTGCAAAATCTACTAAACTTAAAAGGCATCAAAGGTCACACACTAGAAAAAAGTTTTTAAAATGTGACCAATGCAATTATAAGACTGTGAATTCTAGTAATTTTAAAAGGCATACGATATTACACACAGGAGGAAAGCGTTTTAAATGTGACCAATGCAATTACAAAACCGCCAATTCAAGTAATCTAAGAATTCATAAAATGTCACACACTGGAGAAAAGCCTTTTAAGTGTGACAAATGCAATTATAAAACTGTGAATTCTAAGAGTTTAAAAATGCATAAATTGTCACACACTGGAGAAAAACCTTTTGAATGTGACCAATGCAACTATAAAACTCTGAATTCTAGTAATTTTAAAAGGCATAAGATGTCACACACAGTAGAAAAGCGTTTTCAATGTGACCAATGCAATTACAAAACTGTGAATTTTAGTTGTTTAAAAATGCACAAAATATCACACACTGGAGAAAAGCCTTTTGAATGTGACAAATGCATTTATAAAACTGTAAATTCTAGTAATCTAAGAATTCATAAAATGACACACACTGGAGGAAAGCCTTTTGAATGCGACCGATGCAACTACAAAACTGTGAAATTAAGTGCACTTAAAATGCATAAAATGTCTCACACTGGAGAAAAGCCCTTTGAATGTGACAAATGCATTTATAAAACTGTAAATTCTAGTAATTTACGAATTCATAAAATGACACACACTGGAGAAAAGCCTTTTGAATGTGAGCAATGCAATTATAAAACTGTGAATTCTCAATGCTTAAAAATGCACAAAATGTCACACACTGGAGAAAAGCCCTTTGAATGTGAACAATGCAACTATAAAACCGTGAATTTTCGTAATCTCAAAAGGCATGAAATGTCACACACTGGCTAGAAGCCCTTCAAAATTTTAAGCCAATTGAAAATTAAGGAAAGCACAAATTATTTAATCGCTTTAAATGCTTCTTTTCTTAGCAATAAAAACTATGCTTAGCGGTCTTTAACTTTTTATTTATAGTTTATTTTCCTTGTATTTTGCTTAAATTCTTTTGCTTGGTTGTAATACCATTTGTTTGTCAAACCTTGTTTTTCTCAATTAACTTTTGTATAAATATTACTGTTTCATTGTAGTCATCAGTTGACAATGCTTATCATGGGCAAAACCGGTCCTGATCTAATAAATTTTACGTGGAAAAAGTACTTAACATGTTTTATTATTTTAATTATAATGCCATTACACCAAGTATTGACAGTGAACACCTTAAAAGTGATTAATAAATAAATGTAAACAATTTAAAATGCGCGGGCAGTAATACGATAATATTGAAAACTGGCGTAGAATTATTTATTTAGGAGACGTATCGTCAAATTAGTAAAATTTTTGCCATACAATACAGAACCCGCGATTAATACAGTAAATAATTTATTTGTATGTAAGAATAATTCTCAACATGTGAAAGAAAATAAGATACCAATTGATAATTCCGCTACCTAAGCGAACGACGTTGACCACTTGAACACACAGGCGGCAATCGGTACTGGATCAAATCCCTGTACAGACAGTTTAATAAATTTGATTTTTCAATCGATTTATGAATTTCTTTTGGAAGGCATGGATGTGTGTGATGTCCCCTCCGACCCATCTTTTCCTATGACACGAGCGTACCGAGAGCAATAAGCTTATTTCTTGTCTTGTCCTAGACCTAACTTCCTGTTCCATCTCTCCTTTGAAACAGAGAGGTTGAGAAACTGAGTTACAGTGAGTTATGGTAGAAACATTTCCGTTAAAATTAACTTTATAAGGAGTCAATATGCTCCACATTGGTAGTGGGAATGGTTTAAAAAAAACTGAATCTATATTAACCGCTGCTAGGACATTGATTATCGCATCTAGAATATAGAAATAGCTGGCGTTCATAGGACAACCTTCGAAATCTTATAAGTGACACTCAGTTTTTAAAGCATATGTTTGTCAGCGTTAAATTGATCTCAGGTATTTTTGACGTGAATACGGCTTTGAAATTGCATCCATAGGGAGGCAATCCAAAAAAAAGAATGATTACAAAATCGGGGGATACAGTTTGGTGATGCAGCCGATGAAATTCGTCGACGTTTTTCAAATTTGCTCTATTATGGATATAAGAAATTCAATTCGACATCTTTCTGTTTCATACGGATATCATATTCGTATTTAGCGTAAATTATTACTGCGTTGCTATTAGCGGCATTTAGTTGATTTTCAGGAAGAAAATGTAAGAGATAATATTGTCTCATAACAATCACCCTTATGCGTATATAGCGAGTGGGCAGAACTAATCAGGCATAAAAATTCTGGAAGAATATTTCCAGTTCCTGACATCGTGTTCGTTTCATAGATCAATTCATTAAAATAACCAAAGTATCATCTCTGTTTACCATAGTGATGGACGACGATTAGTGTGGACGAACGCGATATATCATTGGTACCAACTTAAAAAAAAATATTGCTTATGGTAAATATTTCAGACTGGTCGGAAATAAGTACCTCCGCCAGAATAAGCCTGTTGAACTCGTTTTAAAAAGCATTACCATAGACAATAACGCTTATATGAACGAATAAAACGACTTTTTATAAGACAAAGTTTATTTTTTTTATTTAGAAAAATATTCAATTCCAATTATTTAAATTTGCAGTCCATATTTAAGGATCATGGATGAATTATCAGTAGAAAAATTAATATTTTTACATAATTTCATAGTTCGTTACTATAATTTTAGATCTAAACATACATTGAATTAATTGTCTATGCTGGGATGAAAAAGCATTAAGCAATATTGTCTATGGTAGTTCTAGTATACTGTCTGTGGGTAATACTACACTTTATAAAGCTTATTCTTTGATTTCAATTGACTGAATCAAAATTCTCTTCAAAATGGATGTCAAAACAGACCAAGACGATGAATTTCCATCGACAGATGCATCAGCGAACGCGTACCATTGCGATAATCGGCCAAACAATGTATATGCTATCTGGAATGCGGAACAGTCGATTGACATCAAAGTTGAGACACCCGAGAAGCAGGAAGAACCCGTTGACGAAGCAGATCATCGCGAGACTAATAAGGTAATCGTGAGCATAATTGAGTCGTTCAGATCTTTAAAAATCACATACAAACATTGTTATAGTTGTTACGTGGTTAACACGTGTAGTCATTACGCATGCTTATTGAGGTTATGACCGTCGAGTTTTCTTTGAGCGCAAAGCTTTTAAATATGATATGACAATGAAAATGTCGGTTAGTTATTTTGGTAAGTGTATTCAAAATGTTGTATTGAAGCTGTGGCCGCTCGGCCATGATGAATAATGGAGGCGCTGTAGTGGAAAATATGTCGTTTTTCGCATAATTTATCCGCGTTCTTCGTAATAATGTGTGATTTCAACGCGATTATCAAGCCGTCCATAAATAATTTTCAACCGTGGCGTTGTTTTTAGCTTAGTTTGTTAAGTTTTTCGCTGAAATAATCCATGACTAGCTTTAAATAACTTCTACCGAAATCAAATTTTTAATAAGTTTCTATATATATCGACTGTGGAAATGGAAAAGGACGTTACTTACAGTTTTTTTGGTAATCACAATGTTTTGAACTTGATACACGTTCTGTCAAAAGAATGCAAGGTGCAAATGCCGAATTAGTATCTAAATATAGCATTTAAGTTTGAAAAATATGACTTTATAACAAATTAAAACCAAGAAAAAAGACTGAAATAAAGGATTTTCCTAGACAATTTCTTTAATTTATATGTTATTACGTCAATTAAACACCAGTTTAGAAGTTTCTGTGCACTTTAAGGTTGTGTATAATTCATAATTTGAATATGGCCCAAAATCATCAAACCAAGTTTTTTGCGTGTTTGGGTTGCATCCTTTTTCATTTCCACAGTCGATAGACATATATTGAAGATCTGCCTTGAAAAGAAGCATTCTTTAGGCATAGATTAACCGGCTATTACAGCTCCTGCTTCTGAAGTAATGTTCAACTTTCACTTCTTAGCGATTGCAACTCAGTTTTAAACGTCACTTACTTAACCAGGGGTGTCCAACTGAAATCATCCAGAGGGCAAAATTAAATATTACATGTCTGATGTGTCACTCTTTTCCAGATTTCCGATTTTCGTGTAATACTATAATTACAGCCGTCTCATTCTTATTCTGCCCGTTCAATACAACATTAATAGCCTACATTTGTTCTGTTTTTACCAGGTGTACGGTACTGTCAAAAAAATGTGAAATATAGAAAGTAGGAAACCTCAAAAGCTTCAATTAGGTCCTAAACTAAGCGAAGTAATTTTTTGTCTTCTTTGTCTATTGGAAGGGTTTGTGTTGAAGTCCGTGCAAAATGAATAATAGATAATATATATCATCTGGACCTAATCAATAAATGTTTTAAATCCTAGACATTCAACGGAGATGAAAAAAACTTATTGGCACACCACCAACCTATATCAAATATTTTTTTTTATTTTCATGTCCGCTTCCTATGCGAAACACAAAGCTTCAGTTTGAAGGTATCTCGTTTGTTTGTCTTCTGAAGTTTGTCTACGTTTTTTTTTTTACCATGTCCGCTGCCAATGTAGAGCATATGGTCTCCTTATAGAGTATATCTCAACAGAAGTGTTTCTACGAGAACTGCTTGTTGCTCAGTTGCTCCACCCTTCTTTTTCTAAAGAGTATAGGAATGGAAAGAAGTATGGGGCTAGGACAGGACTAGTGGTTAGCTTATTGCTCTCCATAAGTCCCGTTCATAGGATAGGATGGGTGGGAGGGAGAAATTTAAGACATCACATACATCCATGCCTTCGAACAGAAATTCATAAATTGATTGAAAAATCAATTTATAAAACTGTCCGTAATAATATTCAAACCCGTGACCTCCGTAGCCGAAGCCAACGACGTTGACCACTCAACCACACAAGCGGCAAGGTCTAGGTTAGAGAAGGTTGAAGAAAGCCAGGAAAGAACTAGTGGTAAAATAATCTTTCTCTAACCTTAAGAATCGGAAGGGTGGGAGAGAATTTAAAATATCAATGCCTTCGAATAAAAATCGATAAACATATTGAAAAAAATGCTGTTTGTGCTAGAACTACAACCCATGACAAATGATACGATATTTTGTTTTCTTTTTGTTTCAGTTTGAAACTAGTAATACCGATTCTGAAGATCCTTTCAAACCGCAACCGATGACTTTGTCTCAGAATGATTCATCTCTGACACCTGACTTAAACTTACTGCAAATTAAAAAGGAACGTTTACCGCAAGAGGTAGACGTTGTAATAATGCTTGAGAAGTGTGTTATCTATGAGCAAAATTTTGTTTGCAGCGTATGTTTTGAGACTTTCCCATCAGCGCGTTTACTTCAACAGCACGTGATTTTTCATAGAAAAGCGAAGTTTCATTTGGAAACCAGGTTCGTAGACTATTAGGCTCATAAGTTATCCATAATTTAAACAATAACACATAGTTTGTCAGAGGTCATTTTAATGTAATGAACGCAGATTGACATTTGTATGAACATGTTTTTAAGCCTTTGCACTCGTATTAGATTTACTAAATGAGGGTTGCAAGATTTCTAGCAATTCAAGCCGAGACACATGTCCGATTTATCCGAGACTTTCGATTACCAATTTCCCCAAGTAATCAGCGTGAACAGTAGCGGCCGTTCAATCTGAAATTTGATGAATGCACCCTTTGTATATGCAGGGGTGGCTATATTTCTTGAAATAATATTCAAATTAACATTTATTTCATTCCTTCATTTTAAATTCAATAAAATAAAATATTATTCTCTTAAATATTTATTATCGACAGTAAATACATTAAACCATAGTCGATTAAATATATAAATTGTATTCAACATACATTGTTTTTGATTTCATGTAACAATTAAGAGTGAAACTTGAAGGAGATTTGTCAATAGAACCGGACAATGACTCGGTGACATCAAACAACGCTGATAACTTCTGCTGCATTATAATGAATGAAGAACAATCCATTGACATCAAACACGAGCCACTGGTGAATCACGAAGGTACAATTAATCAAGATCAACACGGCTCTCAAAAGGTAATCTTTATGTTAACAGTAAATCAAATAGAATATTATAATTGTTCAATAAAATTTATTTATTTTATAAAAAGTCACCATATTTAAATTCATTAAAGCTGGAAGTTAAACTTTGTTTCATCAAATGCATGTCAATTGATATCTAGTTTAATTTTCAGTTTCAAAATACGAATCTTAGCTGTCCAGTGACTAGTGACCCGAACTCCAAAAGCTTCTCTCGGAATCGACTTGCTTCGACGCGTTTTATCAACGAACAATCTTTTGAAGGAGAAATTTTGCAGCGCGAAGTTGAAGCTGTTGTATTGATGGAAAATGGCGTGTTTTACAGGCGAAATTTCGTTTGCAGCGTTTGCTTGGATATATTTCGTTCACTATATTTACTCAATCGACATTTGACTCTTCATGGGACATCAAAATCCGATGGAAAAAAAAGGTTTGTTTCGATTAAAAGTTCAAAAAGCATTAAAATATAGTTCCTTTCATCGAATTCAAATATTAACTGTTGACATGTGATTATGTGAGGGTTTAGATTTGCGCTTATTCAAAATCACAGTCTAGAGTAGCCATACTCAACCTTTTTTTCTTCCGGGCCGCATTCCGATATTTGCTTCTCTACGTGAGCCGCAACATATTAATAGTATATGTACTTCTTTTTTTTTAGCCCACCTAAGAATTTGAAATGCTCGATTTGGTATACTTTTTCCCTACATATCTCCAAAACTTCTTTTTTTTAGCTCACCGATGGAAAGCTTACTGGACCGTACATTAGGGCTTACTGAGCCGCATGTTGAGTATGGCTGGTCAAGAGTGCAGACCAGGCGTGGGGAACCTGCGGCTTTCTGACTAGTTTTGTAATTCTCTTACATTTTGTAAATTCGTAAATTCCTGAGATTTTGAAAATTCCTGAATGACCGCAAGCTGGTTATTTTGGGAAATTCGCAAATTTCTGGGCTTTCGAAATTGGCAAGAAAACTCCCTAGTCAATGTTTACTGCGGCCTTATGTCGAATCAGAAAATTGAAAGCGGCCATGAGATAAGAAAAGGTTCCCAAACCCCGGTTTTGACAAAACTGTTTTAAGTGTTTTTTGTTAGTTTTAAATTTGCGAACGCATCTTTCCTTTTTTCGTCTTCGTTTAGATCATGTTCATTCCCTTTGTGGAGGATTCAACTATTGACTTGACGATGTGCTGTTTAACACGTTCCCTTAACTTAGATTTCCTCGCAAAAGCAAACACCCCTCACCCAATATCTGAGGCAAGTATCTGGTCTCATAATCGTCATGAAACTATTGAACAATTAGCAGTTGATTTAAGTCGTGTACAGAGGTGCTTCCCAGACAGTCTGCACTGTTTTATTTTTCTCCACCTTTCAGTTGTCACAGACATTTCATATTATTTTAATTTGTATTGGAAAGTTGATTCAAAGAGTGGTTATCGGCGCTGTCGTTTAATTTTCAATATTTTTTTTCCATTCCCCGTAGGTTTATCAATATATCAGAGATGTATATGCTTGGAGAACAGAAAGTTGAGCTGGCAGTTTGTGATTAATCTTTTTTTCTGTTTTCATGTAAAAAATCAGTATGAAGGTTAAAATGCAAATCAAAATTGAGCCGAAACATGAATTCACTCCATCAGAAAACTCGGATAGTATTAAAAGTCACCAAAATAATATGAATGATATTTGGAATGATGATCATTCCATCGACATCAAATACGAAGCAGTTGAAGTCCATGAAAAAGTATTCCAGCATGAAAATGGTGGTCACCAGTCTAGAAAGGTATAAACAAGACACTTATTAAGGTATCAACAATATAATTTTATCTGATATCTTGTGATATAATGAAATGATGCGAAATAATTCAGTAAATATGAATCTCTTAGCTGGATGACCGGCACAGACGACATATCTCGTCAATTTAACGTACTGAACAAGTGAACGAATTATTTCGTCAACATCTTATTAAATTAATATTTGCATATTATAGCCAGCGTGCTAGGCACAGTAGGTTTTTTTTTACGCCGTTTAAGGGTTAAAGATGTCTGATGCCTGAATTATGTTTTGGATGTTTTGTTTGATTTTTGTTTCTCGCCATCAACACGACACAACCCTGTCTCTAAGAAACAGTGACATCCAATGAGAATCTCACTCAACCCTCATTTCCTTCTAATCGAAAAAAGAGGAATCTACTTAAGAAATTGTTCGTCAGTGGTGTATTCCACCATTAATATGTTTGCCATCAACATCGCCTGCTGTGGCATAGCTGGTTCAGCTTGCTGAATCAATCACGCATTCTGGGGTTGATTTGCGGTATTATCACAGTAAATTTAAAATTTATTCAATTCAAAGTTGTGATCGAAGACTGGGTGTTTGTGATGTAGATCCACATTTTTTTCTCTTCTCCCATCCTTCTGATCCTTTAGCAATATCCAATAGCGATTAGTTTACCACTTGTCCTGTTGTGTAGCCTTATCCTTCTTTCCCTTCTACTCACTTTGGAAAAAAAATGGTTGGGCGACTTAGAAACTAACAGTTTTCGTAGAAAAAACTTCTGTTGAGATACCTCAATACAATATATGTAGATAAAAGAATGTTTGATGCTGTGTTCGTTCCTATTTGAAAAACTCTCTATTTCTTTACAGGCAGATAAAAAACTTCACTCTCAGAGAAAAACTCTCAACTATGGCCAGTTTTATCATAAAGCTGCCCTTATTGGTAATTGGTTTAAATGCGACCAATGCAGTTTTAAATCTGCTCATTCGACTTCCTTAAAAAAACATAAAATGGCACACACCGGAGAAAAACCTTTTGAATGTGACCAATGCAGTTATAAAACTGTGACTTCTTATAATCTCAGAATTCATAAAATGTCACACACTGGAGAAAAGCCTTTTAAGTGTGACCAATGTAATTACAAAACTGAAACGCGCGTTTATTCGTGTTACAGAACGACCACTACCAGATATGCTTTTAAATTAAAAAAACTTTAAACGCGCTTCGTTCGCATACTTTTTCTTTCGTTTGAAAGCACACGTTCTTTTCAAACGTAAGCGAAATGACTTTTGTAAGGCTGTCTATTTGAGTTTATATTTGGAACGTAAAGACTGCAATACGTGACGAATGCATTGTCGGCTCTTTGGTCTAGTGCAGAAGTCATTCAACCATTCCTTAATTGTCAATTCTGGATATATTTTCCTCTTTTTTTTTATATACAAAGAGTTTTATTTAAAAAAGCAAATGATCAAAACGATTTACAACTTGTCCACGACTAATCCATCGAACATTGTTGTACATTGGAAGTCCTGAATATTGAGAATCTACCTCTTCTCATAATCTGGAAAATTGTCGCTTATTTAAAGCTTGTGCAGATATAAAATTGATGATTTTAACCCATTTTTTGAGCATAGTACCTCCTGGTGGATGAGGCAATGAATTTCAATCAAAGCATGTCCAATATTTGGCTTCAGTCTGTTTATAAATCCTATGATTTTTTCAACCATACTTGGGGCGCCACCAGATGTTAAACAAACAATCTTTTTGAAATCAATATTCATTTCAGTCATGTTTAACTTTTCCGGTTCTAAGCTCAAGAAATGCGATGGGTTATACAATGTTTATATTAAGGTATACAAAGTTTATACAAAGGTCTTCTTATATCATAGTTTTTTGGACCTTTTGTAGTTTATATAAGTATGCGATAACGCGATTACGCTATCAGGCGATAAGCACCCGCGATAACGATCGTCCGTAAGATAGCTGAGAACACTTGCCAGTGGTCAATTCATATGTGTGCTGGGATGACGTCTTTTTTACGCGCAACTAAAAATATGACTATTTATTAAAAAAAACACGGATTTTTATTAAAAAAATGTATCAGGAATGATGCAAAGAGATATTTTAAAGCCCTAAGACTAATAAGGCCAATAATGAGGAAGCCACTGGAGTCAAAAAAGATCCCCATCGGCAGAGACGTATTTTTCTGGTCTCCGAGCCGCGAGAGTTAACGTAAATTCCTTTATAATTTCAGCACCGGTAGTTTGAAACAAAACTTGAAAAGCCATTTTTCATTGTATGATCTTGCTTTGTTAGACGTTGTCATGGTGATGTCTTAAAGATTAATATATTTTTAATAACTATTTATTTATAACAACAAAATAATTTAAATGTTTGAAATTATTCACGAGCAGCTGCTTTTGATATGACAATCCAGACAAACAATTTTAATGAAAGTTTTAAATAAAAAAAAAATCATTTCTTAAAGTTCAAGCGGGTAAGATTATTTCTCACCCGGATCATTGCGTGACTAAATTCGCTCAATCCTTGAATAACGCAAACGGGCTTACACTTTTCACGAATTTGGCATTTTTTACCGATTCCGTGGAATAAACAATTCGGTGTTATATATGTCAATAGCTCAATATGACTTTCATGTGTGCCCAGTTACAGTCAACCTAACTGTCATTGCCGACACATGAAAACACGTTTTTAAATGTTTTAGAATTTGATTATTTGTGGCGCAATTAGTCGCCTTTTGCTCGAGACTCTAACTTGCATTTGTCGCACATTTATTCAAAATCCTCTCTCTCGAGAGAGAATTACCTACTTATTCTTCCCAGATACTTTTTTGCCAGACTGCAGCCTGGCTCTCTTGGGACCACTTAACCCCACAGTTCATCTTCGGACACTGCGTTTAATGCAAAGATACAAAATTCATAATCAACTTCAATTCCCAATACCCTTGTGGTGACATTTAGCATCATTTGTAACCAGGGGAATGACCAGCATGAGAATCTTTAACTATGCCCGTAAAGCAATAACATATTTCTTTTTTAAACTAGATTTAAGGTGGGTTGATCACAAGTTTCTCAGTGAATAATATGAAGAACACGTTGTTATTTTTTTCGATAGAAATTCAAAAAATTTACGTGAGTTGTAATCATTACCCTTAATTGTGCATTTTATATTTCAGTTTGATTCTTCGATACAAGCAAAATGTAAGAGGGAAGAAAGTCTGTCGCCGATTTCTTCTGCTGCTGATTTATCATTGCCTTATCATGAAATTGATATCGTCAAAAACAATGTAAAAGAAGAAATGACAAAAGGAGAACTCGTCGCCGTTATATTCTTGGAAAGGAGAACATTCCACGAACGAAATTTCGCATGCGGTTTTTGTTTTGATATATTCTCATCTGAGCGATTGCTTAGACATCACAATTTAAGTCATTATTGTGGGACAAAAAATGTAGAAGTTTCTTATGAATGCGAGAACTCATTGATAGATAGAAACGATGTTCAACAACCAGGCCTCAAACCTTATAAATGTGATCAATGCAAATACAGCACGAGAAAAATGTCTGATTTGAAGCGACACAAATTTATACATTCAGGCGAAAAGCCATTTAAATGTGATCAATGCAGCTACAGCACGATAATGATGTCTTCTTTGATGCTACACAAATTAAAACATTCAGGCGAAAAGCCTTTTAAATGTGATCAATGCAGCTACAGCACGATAAGCATGTCTTATTTGAAGCAACATAAATTGATTCATTCAGGCGTAAAGCCTTTTAAATGTGATCAATGCAAATACAGTACGACAAAAATGTCTGATTTGAAGCAACACAAATTTATACATTCAGGTGAAAAGCCTTTTAAATGTGATCAATGCAGCTACAGCACGATAAGCATGTCTTGTTTGAAGCAACATAAATTGATTCATTTAAGCGAAAAGCCTTTTAAATGTGATCAATGCAGCTACAGCACGATACAGATGTATGATTTGAAGCTACATAAATTTAAACATTCAGGCGAAAAGCCTTTTAAATGTGATCAATGCAGCTACAGCACGATAAAGATGTATGATTTGAAGCAACATAAATTAATTCATTCGGGCGAAAAGCCTTTTAAATGTGATCAATGCAGCTACAGCACGATAAGCATGTCTTATTTGAAGCAACACAAATTTAAACATTCAGACGAAAAGCCTTTCAAATGTGATCAATGCAGCTACAGCACGATAAAGATGTCTTATTTGAAGCAACACAAATTAATACATTCAGGCGAAAAGCCTTTTACATGTGATCAATGCAGCTACAGCACAACACAGATGTCTAATTTGAAGCATCACAAATTAAAACATTCAGGCGAAAGGTCTTTTAAATGTGATCAATGCAGCTACAGCACGATAAACATGTCTAATTTGAAGTATCACAAATTAAAACATTCAGGCGAAAAGCCTTTTAAATGTGATCAATGCAGCTACAGCACGATAAAGATGTCTACTTTGAAGCAACATAAATTAATTCATTCAGGCGAAAGGCCTTTTAAATGTGATCAATGCAGCTACAGCACGACAAAAATGTCTAATTTGAAGCATCACAAATTAATACATTCAGGTGAAAAGCCTTTTAAATGTGATCAATGCAGCTACAGCACGATAAAGATGTCTTCTTTGAAGCAACATAAATTAATTCATTCAGGCGAAAAGCCTTTTAAATGTGATCAATGCAAATACAGTACGACAAAAATGTCTGATTTGAAGCAACACAAATTTATACATTCAGGCAAAAAGCCATTTAAATGTGATTAATGCTGCTTTAGCGCGGTGCAGATGTTAAATTAACAGTGTAAGAAACGGAATACGCGAAGTGATATTCGTTTTTTTTTTCCCTTGCTTTTTGGGACACGAAACGGACACAACGCTTCCCGGTGCTGGAACCTTGTTCCTGTGACTTTAAGTTTAAGCCTGGACACTGACGAGCCCGAAAAATCAAATTTTCCCATTAAAAGTTCAGCTCATGCTATAAATCAAGACCATTAAAGTCAAAATCGAGTGAATTATGTTCGTTGCCGAGTGATTACCTGATATTCAAACAGGCAAACTGTCACATAAATGCACTAAATTGCAACATTCAATCTTAATGACCCATAAACAACAGTAAAAATGTTTAAATTTCAAAACAAAACATAACATCTTTGCAAACATTTGCGGAACGAAAGGATATCCAATAGGTTGGAAGTTCAACTGGAAATGTAGGTATATCACTTATACCGTATATGTATATATTTTTTAATTCAAATCCAATAATAAGTAGTTTGCATTGCAAGTACATTATAAAACAATATTAATTATGCAATTCTAGTACTCTATAATCAAGTTCTAGTAAATCTACTCCATTAGAATTGGACGTATATATTATGCAAAAAGATACAATCTCTCAATCATTTGAAGGTTCAACAGTTAGTTAATCTTAAAATAATACTGAACATTATATTGTGTTACAGTATTGATTTATATTGTCATCAGTTTATAACGTCTGCGATAAACGAAGCCGGTCACAATTGTTATTCAAATAATGTAAAATTAGTACATAAGAGAAATATTTTTCAATATCTAAAATTTCATCCCCCTATCCGATCTATAAAGCAACGTACAAGGAGAGCGATTAGCTTACCGGTAGTTCTGTCTTAGCAAAATCTCTGTACGATTATGTAGACTCGTAATGAAGTTTATTTTAACAATTTTTTTCTACGACACTTTGTTAATCAGTTGATCAACTCTTAAAAAATATGTAATTTTATATCCATAGATTCCGCATGTAAAAATTCCCAATAAATATATAAAACATTTTCATTATTACCTATCAAATAAAGAAATTATTAACATTGCTTCAGAATCGGCAGATATTTTTTTATCCTTTTGATTTTAACCCTTTGGGTAGTAAGTTTATTTTTACTAAATTAGGATTTTTTGTATTTTTTGATTCATTTACCATTGATACACACAAAAATATATAAAACAAATTGTTTATTGTTCAGTCTGGTAAGAATATGGAATAATATTTCAGGTGGTAAATATTTCTTTAATAATTTTACAATGCAAAATCAAAAATGTAAATACACAAACATATTATTACTTTTCAACAATTTTCAAGAACCTATTACTTCCAATTTGGGCCTAGATCTTTTTTTCCTTTTTACGGCTACCGATTTTGTACAAATATGTATTAACCTTTTTACAATTTTTTTTTGTTCATTTGCATTAAATAATAAAAATAACGCGATCGTCAAAATTCACAGATACAAATGTTTTTTACCTATATGTGAAAAAATAATGACAATTCAATTAAAAGCAAGAGAATAGCAATAAGCATTAAGCACCAAAATATTTGTCCATACGAAGCGGCAATACTCCTCAAAGGGTTAAAAATATACTTACTTATTTTTGTTTTGTACTTCGACATTGTTCACAGCTAATGGTAATAAATTAGTCAAAGTGAACAGTCAGTATAATAAAAATGTATGTTGACGAGTTTGCAAAAACCGCGATAAAATCACTTATATCAGTGGTAGCGAAACTTTGTGCCTGAGCGAGTCTGAGTGCCATTTTTTTTTCAATTTAATAACGCGTGCCACATGCCATAGAAATAAAAAATGTCTAAATGAATTTATGACTCATGACAATTAATGGCAAAATAAGAGACTAAATTTAAAAAAAATGTAGAACCTTCAAAACTTTATTATAAGTGAGATTTTTGTTGTTGGATGCTAGATGCCAAATGTTTTATATCGGTATCATAGTTAGTAGCTTTTAATACTTGTTGCTTCTAAAGCATTTTCAAATTGTTCTATTATTTTCCGGCATTTCATGAATTTCCAGATTCATCATGTATTTTTTTAGGTTAGGAAAATACTTGAAATTTATGATCATTATATCACGCTTAAATATTTCTAACTATGTTTTAAATGATTTGAATTTTTTGTACACTATTTCTACAACTTTTTTGATTTTTTTGTATTATCTCTTTATTTTTTTTTCTTCGTAATAAAACGTTCGCGTGCCATAGGTTCGCTATCCTGTAATGTACTGGCGTCTCTGATGAAAAAATGTCAATAAGCGAATACACAACTACACCTTCAAATATTGTATGTCTACAAAAAATAAGTATCCAGAGGCGGATGAAGTTCTTGGAATGTGAAATTTTCATATTTCGTACTTACACTTACAATTTATATGTAAACCGAAAAACAAATGCATATTTCGAAAAACGATACATTGAGTAATTATCAATTTTTAAGTGTTCAATGTCTCAATTACATTGAAAAATAATAGAACAATTATTTTTTTTATACAATTAATTTATTGTCATCAAGACCAGGAATATGGTATATATTTTTTTCAGTTGAAAATGCTCGTGGTGAAATGTTGAAACCAGTTCTGATTGTGATAAATTAAGCGTAGAATAAGAACAAAGAGAGATTCATTATTTTTTAGGGTATTTATTAAACTCATACATAATATAAACCAATAATAATGTCTTATGTGCTACTTCGCAAAAACAAATACAGCGCATTTACACTACAAGCTAGATAAATAGTCTTAAAATAAAAAGATTTTTTGTCTATAAAAAATATTAAAACAAATTTGACTCGACACATATATTTCTAAATATTTAATATAACCAATTTTATTTAAGTACACCCCTGTAGGTAAAATCGATGGCGCTAAACAATAGGCTATTCATCAAGTCACCAAAGTGTGTTGACCTTGACATATAATTAGATGCTTGCTGCATTTTCGCTAATATTTAGGTCGACTGCCGTATGTAATATTTCTTAATTTTTCATTGAACAAAAAATTATATACCTCATCGATCAGAGTAGTTTCACATTTGACTTAAATAAAATCATAAAAACAGAAATCTGTAACATAATGTTTTATTATGTATATCAATATCGATTTCAAATAAAACGGGAGCTCAAATGCATGAATTTCAAGAGGATTTAGTAACAAGAATGTATTTTTCCAAAGATTTCTGCGAATTTAATATAATTTGTATTTCCGAGGTCATCATTGCTGTTTGTTTGCAATTGGAAATAATAAACATGACATTTTGAAACAATCAATGGAACACTTTTGTACTTATTCCGGATATTGTAGTTACTGGAGTGCTATATTTGCAATTTCTAGTAATTGTATTTAAAACTATAATGAAGTTTTGGATGTCTCGTGAAATATATTTCAAATAAAACCGCAGTTTTCTCCGACGATGGAAAACATAAAATTGTTTAAGCTTCATTCATAACTAAAATTAGCCAAAATGCAGACTACGGCAGTTTACTTATTAAGAGTGTTTTTATTTGGTTACGCGTTGGAATAATGGGTTTCTCTCGTCAATGAACTTTAAAAATCCTACCATTACGCAAACGATTAACGTCACATTTAATCGGTTTATTACCCAACGGTTTTGAATTTTGGAATGATCATGAATGGAGACCCTTATATTGACTTTATCAAAAATCTCGTGAAATGGATATCAAAATTGACCCGAATGATGAATAACTGTCCACAAATACATCTGAGAACATTTATAATGGCGATATTCCTTAAAACACTGAGAATGCTATCCGGAAAAAGGAATAGTTGACTGAGATTAAAGTCCATACGCCAGAGACAAGAAAAAAATGTTCATCACTTGAAAATTTGATACAAATTCAAGTAATACTTGCAACTAGTTTCTATCGAAGTGTAAATAAATTATATTTTAATATATTTATTGAAGATCTGCCTTGAAAAGTAGCAATTTATTAAATATTACTGTAAAGCTTTTACTTATACCGTAAACTTCAATTTCATTTTCAAAGCAATTGATACTCAATGTAAAACGTCATCAACTAAACCAGGGGTATCCAACTGAAGTCATACAGTGGGCCAGATAAAACATTGCATGTCTGATGTGCCACTTTTCTCTTGATTTCCGATTTTTGTCTTTCGGTGGAATCACAGCCATCTCACTTTAACTCTGTCATCATATTGTCCATGGCAGTGGTTCCCAAAGTGGTTCCTACAGACCCCCAGGGGCCCCTGTGACCACTCAGGGGGTCCGTGGCCGGTCAAAATTAATAATGAAGGCTTTCTGGAACAAAACAGGAAACATATGCCATATAATAAAATATGAAACTATATAAGTGATACCTACATATATGTTGAAATGATATTCCGTAAAAAATGTCTCAAACATTTAATGATTTAAGTTCAGTGTTTTGCGAAAAAAAGTTCGTGGCCCATATACAGTGGAACCTCTCATAACGAGCACCTCTTATCACGTGTAATTCCCACAACGAGCAAAACAGATTGTGAAAAAAATACTGTCTTAACGAACGATGATTGCCTCAAGATGAATGACAAAGCGTGGGAAGAGGTTACCAAGAGGACCCTCAATTCTGCTTCTAAGAAGTTTTGGGCAGAGAGCGTTGTCAAATGTGATTTTGAGGACCTGTGGAGTCAACTGTCAACAAGATTGTATCTTTGGTCAATACCGTGGGACTGGAGGTGGATAACAACGATATTGATGAGCTTGTGGAAGAGCATGGTAAAGATCTGCAATAATTTCAACACCAATAATTTATGGAGGAGAGTTTGTTCATGGAGTAGGAGGAAGAAGCAGAACAATCTTCTGGAGCAATAGGAGAAATGCTGAAAGCATGGAAAACTGTTGCATCGTACATTGAGAAGCATATCGACTGTGGAAAAGAAAAAGGACTTAACCCACACATATCAAATTTTACAGGAGGCGCTAAAAACGTGTTTTGATGATTTTGTGACATATGCAAATTATGAATTATACACAACCTTGAAGTGCACGGATACTTCTAAATTGGTGTTTCATTGAAATAACCTAAAATTTATTAAAGAAATTGTCTCGGAAAAATCTTTATTTCAGTGTTTTTTCTTGGTTTTAATTTTTTACAAGGTCATCTTTTTCAAACTTAAAAGCTAAATTTAGATACTTATTCGGCATTTCAAGCTTCCATCCTTTTGATAGAATGCGTGTGAAGTTGTATACATAGTGATTATTGAAAAAAAGCTGTTTTTGAAAATTGAGGGTTACGTCCTTTTTCCTTTCTACAGTCGATATCTCTAACAAAGAGGTGGCTATGCGTTTTACAAATTTATTCAATGATAATGCTCTCATATTTTCATCAAATTTTGAAACGTGAAGCAAAAAAAAATGTCTCAAGACAGCTTTCTAGTATAAAAGAATGAATTATTTGTCCTAATTAATAAATTTATTTGAATAAACGTTAAAAATTTTAAAAACGATTTTTTTCCGTCATGGAACGCATTATTGTATTTTACATTGTTTCGTGTGAGAAAAATTGTTTCGCATGAGTATTTCACAAAACGAAAAAAAGATTCTGGAACGAATTAAGCTCGTTATGAGAGGATCCACCAGTGGCGGATTATCCCATAAGCGCAAGAGGCGCGCGCTTGGGGCCTCCAAATTTTAGGGGCCTCAAAAATAGCATAAATTATATAATTCCTTATATTTTAATTTCAGTTTTCAATATTCATTATTATTCTACGAAGAGTTTTGCAACCCTTTTACGTTATTCGAAAAACAGGGCCTCCAAAATGTATTGCGCCTAAAGCCTCCAAAGTATATTTGCTTTAGGAACTTATGATAAAGGAGCGGTGTTAAAAATAAAATTTACGATAAAGGCCATGACCATCAATTTGACCTCTTATTAAAAAAAAAATATATTTCAAAATAAATTGAAAAGAATGGCTTGAAAAAAAATACTGACCTTCAAAAAATGGTGACCGTGAGGAGAGAACTGAACATCAAAAATGACTCACCCATTGAGATATATGACCTTGACAAAAATATTTGACCTTCCAAATTTGATGAACTCGAAGAACAATAAGCCCATGATGAAAAATTAACCTCTTTTTTTTTCAAAATGAATTGAAATTAACGACTATGAAGAATTTTTTGACTTTGAAAAAAAAAATCACAAACATTCTTGCCTCGGAACAAAATTCGATAAATAGAAAAAAAAGTGTTTTTATTAGTTTCTCAAAAACGCACTTCAATTACAAATTCAAAATTTTCATACATTTAAATAAAATTCATATTTTACAGAGCAATATAAAAATCATTGAAACAATTATAATAAGTAAGCATAAATTTGTATAAATAAAATGTTAGATTTCGTCTAAAGGTGCTTGGCGTAATTTCAATATTAAATAAATATGTTTAATACATGTTCGCTTTCAATGTGGACCAACCGACATTCCAATATAGATATCTTGACAGAAGCAATGATATAAAAGAAAGGGGTCCAGATAAAAATCATAATTTCAAAAATTTTAGGAAACCAACATTTTGCGACACTAACATCTACGCGAAATCCCTGCAATCATGGAATCACAAACTGGCAGCATAAAATCAACTATCGAGGTAACTTATTTACCCTAATTTTATACAAGAGAACCCCTTTTTTAGATCAATTAACTACCTAGGAAGAATTACTGAAAAAAATCCACAATAAAATTAAGCATTCGGTTAAGGTTAATAATTATTAAAGAATTCAGCTTAAAAACAGTAAAGATAAAATCAAAAACCCTGTCCTGTGGATCGTGTAATTCGATTTACATAGGACAGACAGGTAGAAGCATATAGACACGTGCTAAAGAGCATATAAGATCTTTTAACAATACAAAATCAGATTCAAAATTTGCAAACCATTTTTGACCGAGTCTCATAACATAGCGCCAACCGTTTTGCTTATTTGTCATAAGGGTAAAAAACTAAATTTATTAGAACAAATTAAAATTAATAGGCACAAACAAATTATCTTAAATGAACAAACCATTATAAATTCACCACCGTTGTTAAAACCCCTAATGTAATTAATAATTAATGTCAGTGAAATCTATATAAATATACCTTGAACTAAAACCATAGTTAATAAGTTTAATATAATTAATAATTAACATCAGTTTAATTTATTCAATTGATTTTAAGAACCACAGATTGCTTATCGTTTGTATAAGGATGTTAGAGTGAATAATATGATCCATTGTGTATAGCTGAGAATAATATAGGTTTAATCATAGTTCTGACAATGGCGAAAGCAGAAATAGCTGTCAAATCATAAATATAAACAACTATAGAACAAAACACATTGCTATTCTTACCCTATTATGTCGCTGAAAGTCTTTTTAAGTTTCAATATTGTATCACAAGAAAAAATAGTTAAGTCAATCATATCGTAGAATAATAATAAGCTGACATGATAAACGTTTAGTACCTGCAGTTTCCGTGACGGCATCAATCAACAACTTTCTTTGTTATTTTTTTTCCGAGAACCGGTCTTTTTTAAAGCTTTTTTACGATGTGTTTTTTTATGTGTCCTAACATTACCATGGTTAATAGATCTATAGTCACACTCGTCGCACTTGAACGGCTTCTCTCCGGTGTGTATCATTCGATGTTTTTTAAAACTCGTCGAACGCGTGGTCTTAAATTCACATTTGTCACACGCGAACGGCTTTTCACCGGAGTGAAATAGCTTATGCGTTTTAAGCTGGCCAAGAGAATAATATTTACAATTGCAAATGTCACAGTGAAAACGCTTTTCGCCAGTGTGATATTTACGGTGAGAATTCAATATTCCAGCTCTGAACGTTTTAAAATCACACAGGTTACACTTGAAAGACATGACGGCAGTGTGTCTCTTTTTATGTAACATAAAATGTTTACGCGTCTTTGATTTATAGCTACATTCGTCACACGCAAACAGTTCCTCTGATGTATGTATCATTTTGTGCTCATTCAGTTTTGCTTTCACTTTCGATTTGAAGCTGCATTGGTCACACGTGTAGGGTTTTTCCGCCGAGTGACACAATTTGTGTATTTGGAGGTCACACATTCTAATGCACTTAAAGTTGCAAATTTCACACAAAAACCGAACTGGCCGTTATGTCTCATTAAGTGCATTCGCATATCAATCGGGCGCTTACATATAAACGGACATCTGTCGCATTTAAAGATCTCCTTTACAACTTTTGAGACTTTGTGCCAATAGTTTTCGCAATTATTCTCAGTTTCTGGGGTGCACTTGTCACATTTAAAAGGCATTTCTACAGTGTGAATGCTTCTATGGTTGTTATATTCTGATATATCAACATGTTTCTTGTAACAAATGTTGCACTGAAACCGGTTTAAGCAAGTTTTTGATAACTTATGTCGATTTAACGTTGTGTAACATGATGTCTTATAGTTACAAGCATTGCAAGTAAAAGGCTTAGCATTGTGGATGTTGGCTTTGTGTTCTTTTAACCTACGATCTTTTCCTGTTTTGAAGTCGCATTTGTCACATATAAAAATCATTCCATGAAGATTAGAATGTTTTTTTAACGCTCGAAGACTCGTAGTTGCAAAGTCACACTTTTCACATCTGTGAGGTCTCTTTCTATGATGGACAAACACATGCTTAAGTAAAAGCGTTAGATTTAAAAAACTCAACTTGCAGACTTTACATATATAGTTTTTTTTTATATGAATTCTTTCATGCTTCATCAAACAATAAGACGTTTTCGTTTTATAGTTACAAACGTCACATTTAAAAGGCTTTTCAGTAGAGTGTGTCAACATGTGGCGCTTAAGATTAGCTTTTGATCTGAATTTAAAATCACATTGATCGCAACAAAACGGTCTTTCATCGGAATGAATCAACAAATGTTTCTTCAAAAAAGCAGGTCTCACAGAAAAAAAGCCACATTGTTCGCATTTCAAGATTTCTTTAGCAGTTTTTGCTAGTTTATGTAATTTTGACGCGCACGAACTTTCCGTTTCTTGGTCACATTGGTCACATTCGAATGGCATTTTAACGTAATGTGTTAATTTATGATCACTCAAAATCGGTTTGTTTTCAAAGCTTTTCTTACAAATATTACAATTAAATTTTTCTTCACAATTACCACTGTGACGCTTTTGGTGACGTTTCACATTGGTGATTTGTGTGGATTTATAATCACACACGTCACATTCAAAAAGCTTTTTCTTAATAGCTGATAGATTTCGCACAGTATGAAAGCTTTTGTGATTCGATAGAGATTTTAAAGTTTTAAAAACATCAAAACAAACGCTGCATACAAAATTCCGTTTGTGGAAGATTTCATTTTTGAGTATTATCACAGCAACTGGGCCAAGTTTCAAGATTTCCTTTTTAACATCAGTGACTTCAATGATGATTGTTTCTTCGTGTGATTCGATTATAGCCGAACAATTTGATAGATGATTGATGTCAGGCACGGGTTCGTTGTTAATTCCAGAAATCTTAAAAGAATATTAAAAGTTATTATATATACAAGATAACAATAAAATAAATTAAAAAACGAAATGAATCGAATTATTTTTTTAAAAGTTTATTCAACTCTCGCGGCTCTGAGACTAGAAAAATACTTCTCTGCCGATGGGGGTCGTTTAGGGACCCCAGTGGTTTCCTCATTATTGACCTTATTCTCTCCTAATATCTCTCTGCATCATTCCTCATACATTTTTTAAATAAAAATCCGAGGTTTTTAAATAAATAATCATATTTTAAGTGTCGCGTAAAAAAGACGTCATCCCAGCACACATATTAAATTTCAACTGACGAGTTTAGTCCAGCTATCTTACGAACGATCGCTTATCGCCTCATCGCGTTATCGCGTATTTATATAAATTACAAAAAGGTCCAAAAAAACTATCACCCATATTAAAATAGATATTTAAGAAAATGTGGGTATTGTAGTCGCATTTCTTGAGCTTAGAACAGGAAAAGTTAAAATGACGATTATAACTTTATTATATATATAATTATTTTTAATTTGTGTCAGGTTTGATTCGTTTTAAATATTTTTGTCATACTCTTTAAGGCTTTTTCAGTTGTGATTAAATGGCTCTGTATCCAGTACATACAATTAAATCAATTTAAAAATCTTTTAAATAATTAAGCACCTTGAAAGTGGACACGAATTTCTGGTAGAATCTTAATAAAAATACGTTGTTTGTACAAGAATTGATTGTTACATAGCTTCCAAGCCTCATTTTTTTTAAATGAAAATTAAAAAATACAGCAAGAAGAGAACAAGTGGTAAGTTTAAGAAACGACAAGAATTCTGTACCAGTCTATTTTTATAAATTAAATGAGAGAAGAGAAAATGTCAGGCGTCGTCAACAAACAGAATAAAAAAACTAAAAAATCTATTAATTTTACATAAGCAAGTCAATATTACTTTGAGAAGACAAGAAAAAACTAATAAAAATTTAGTTTTAAAAAAAGCAATTAACAGGATTTCCAGGAAAAGTAATTAACTAACAACTAGTCCTGTTTTGCTCTGTAATTTTTATCTTTACTATTCTCTTTGGAAAAGACAGGTGAAGTCACTAAATAACAGTTTTTTTTTTTAAAAAAATCTGTTAAAACACTTCTTTTAGAGGGCCATAAAGGCGTAGACATGAATTAAAATATATTGTGTAATTTTCTTTCAACACTTTTTTACACGATTTTCTCTACAACAATTTGTTTGTTTTTAAAAATAACACAAATTTTTACAAAGAAGAAACAAATCTTAAATTTCGTCACGTAATACACGGTTTTTTATAAAACGTGTATACCGTGTAAAAACTGTGTATTAAGAAGCTGCAATTACCTCTCCCGATGTGCTAGCAGCAGAAAGGAACTCGCAAATTTCAGACTGTTCATTCTTAATAGAACATAAATTTGGAATAATTCCATCATCTAGATGACTCAGGTATGGGCCATCTTCCGATTCGATGCTCAAGGGATCTCTTGAGATATCCGACTGAAATCAATTTGCATTATTTTTACATATGATGGAAAAATTAATATTTTTCTTTTAAATAAATACTTTTCATGGGCCGCAAAGTAATAAAATCAAAGCGTGAATAAGTCAAATTGTTTTATATCAAAGTCACAAACGATTTGTGGTTTTCTGTTAAAAGGTATAGATGTGTGTGTATGGAGAGTGGCAAAAGCGAATAGCTAGACTAGTCTTGTCTTAACACATAGAATTTGAGTGCATTTTCTTAAAAACATGCCACTTTTTAAATTTAATTTTAAATTTATAATTCGAACTTGGAATAGAAAAAGGACGTAACCCACATTTTTATCAAAAACAGCTTTTTTTGATAATCACAATGTATCCAACTTGATACGCGTTCTATCAAAAGGGTGAAAGCTGCAAATGCAAAATTAGTATCTAAATTTAAGGACGTAACCCACATTTTTATCCAAAACAGCTTTTTCGATAATCACAAAGTATCCAACTTGATACAAGTTCTATCAAAAGGATGCAAGCTGCAAATGCCGAATAAGTATCTAAATTTAAGGACGTAACCCACATTTTATACAAAACAGCTTTTTTCGATAATCACAATGTATCCAACTTGATACGCGTTCTATCAAAAGGATGCAAGCTGCAAATGCCGAATTAGTATCTAAATTTAAGGACGTAACCCACATTTTATCCAAAACAGCTTTTTTTGTTAATCACAATGTATCCAACATGATACGCGTTCTATCAAAAGGATGCAAGCTGCAAATGCCGAATTAGTATATAAATTAAGCTTTTAAGTTTCAAAAAATGACATTGTAAAAAATTAAAACCAAGAAAAAAGACTGAAATAAAGGTCTTTTCAAGGCAATTTCTTTAATCAATATTGGGTTATGTCAATTAAACACCAGTTTCGAAGTCACCGTGCACTTCAAGGTTGTGTATAATTCATAATTTGCATATGGCCTAAAATCATCAAAACACGTTTTTTACGCCTCCTGTGAAATTTTATATGTGTGGGTTACATCCTTTTTTCTTTCCACAGTAGATATCATTAGATAGGTATGTGCTAACAAAATAATTAAATTTTTGTATATTTTATATTTATTTGAAATTCACGGAAGCTTTCGTGATTGACCAAATTTTGCTTTGGGATTGACCGGATGGACACCCATGCTATACATGCTGTGCTGTTTTATATTAAAAATCAGATAGGTTGTAGCTTATTGGGACAGTACAGCGCACTGTCAGAAATGAAAATGGCGTGGATTCCGTTCACATTCGTCCGCTTTCGGTCCGTTTCCGCGACTCTGTGTGCTAGAGGGGTTAAAGGGAACAGTTATTTGCATGTAACATCTTTAATGTACTATAAACAGCCTGCTAATTACTGTTTGGGATATTTCCACTTACCCCTTTAAGATCTTCTTCGATTTCTTCCTGCTTTATGTATGTCATTTGCTCGTGTTCAGTTATTGTATCTGTTACGTCGTAAATGTTACTCTGATGATCAAACAACGTGTTTTCTTGTCCATCCAATGGCGGTGATTCAAATTTTGGCTCTATTTTAAAATCCATATTGATGTATTTGCTAGATTATATCAGCTAACTGATTAGCGAGCAATCGAAAGAATAGACAATAGACAATAAGAAGATTTATTTATATACATAGACAATAAATAAATACAATATAATTTTTTGAGTCGGAATTAAAATAAAATTGTTACTATTTAAAAGATGTTTGCTTTTGTCAGACATGTGTAACTTGATTCACAAAGCTTAAAAATTGACAATGTATAATTTAGACACTATTTGTTTTGAGTTAAACAAGAAAAATGATTTTATATTTATTCACAACTATTCCAGTCGAATACAATGACCATCTTTTAAAAGAAAAATAAACAAGATACGGGATTATATTTATTTACTAGATACACAATCTAGCAATATAACGTTTGGAGCTTATTTTAGTTCAACACACTCTTTATTATTTTCAGACCTTGTTAAATGTATTTTTAGTCACTCCAATCAATTTTGTAGTTCCGTAACTATTTTTTATTATTATACGACTAATCATACATTGATTTAAATGTCTATGCGAAAATGAGCAAACTGTTATTTATTACCTGGATACTATATTTTATAAAGTTTGTGGCTAGATTTAACATTTCATTTAAAATCGGAAGACTATGCAGCTGTGCTCTATTTATTTCCAAAATTTCCTGGAAAAAGAGCTTATGACTGTCCGTATTTGGGTGTAACATTTTTATCCCTTGTTCCTGATTGAACACGTGTCCTTCCGAAATTAAGTGATTAGCAAAAGTAGACGTGCCTTTTTTCAATCTAAAGACTGCCATATGTTCTAAAACTCGGATGTTCAGTGTTTTTCTGTTTTGCCGATATAAAACATTGTACAGCAAGAGGATTGCAATGAAGAGGCGAAACCCGGGTCGTTAGTGACAAAATCTGTGAGAATGTACATAGCTTGAACGATTCAAATTTAAAGTAGTTAATTTTAAGGTGACAGATATTTTCTCTAATTTTCGCTATGGGAAATCAGTTTGATTTTAAATTTTGTAACTTGGCATTAAACGCACCGTGTCCGGAGATGAATTGTCGGGTAAAGTGACCGGAGAGAGCCAGGTTGCATTCTGACAAAAACATATCTGGGAAGAATAAATAGGTAATTCTGCCCTAAGAGGATTGTGACTGGCGATTATTTGTTCCACAAATAATCAATTTCTAAAACAGCAAATAACGTGTTTTCATTTGCCGGCATTTCAAGGTGATCAATGTAGCTTTGAAACGGCGCGTTTATCTGGTTTAAAGGACCATAAAATTCAGCACTAAAGTCATTTAAATGTGATCAATGTAGCTTCGCCGCGGTACAGTTGTGTTATTTGAAGCGACATAAATTAAAACATTAAATTGTGAACAATGCAGTTTTTAAACGGCGCGTTCGTCTTATTTAACTCTCGCGGCTCGGAGACTAGAAAAATACTTCTCTGCCGATAGGACCCCAGTATTTTCCTAATTATTGGCCTTATTCTTATGAATTTCAAAAAAACTAATAGTCTAAGGGCTTTAAAATATATTTCTGCATCATGTGCATCAAAAATCCGAGGTTTTTAAATAAATAATCATATTTTAAGTCATCCCAGCACACATATGAAATTGCAACTGACAAGCTTATCCAGCTATCTTACGAACAATCGCTTATCGCGGGAGCTTATCGCCTTATCGCGTATATACTACAAAATGTACAAAAAACTATGATATAAGAATTCCTTTATTATAAACATTGTATCACCCATATTAAAATAGATATGTAAGAAAATGTGGGTATTGGGGTCGCATTTCTTGATCTTAGAACCGGAAAAGTTAATTAAAATTAACTGAAACTTAACATTCTAGACTAAAGCTATTTAAATGTGACCAATGCAGCTTAAACTGGAGCACAACTTGATAAGTGAATGCACCAGAAAGTCACTTACATATTCGGAAGATTTGACAGTACACATTTGACTGTGCGCCTTTAGTTGTCATCATTTCTAGTCAATATCCTGTATTGCTCCAAAAGCAATTTGAATCGTTTCTGATTATTCATGGATCCTGGAAATTAAATTTAAAGAATAACAGGTGCACTTAAAGAGTTTTGTGTTTGTTAACCTAATTAAGAGCCGCGTTTTGACAGTCCACTTTCTTTAAATGAAACCCATTATTCTTATTATTTATTTTATATTGATAAATTTTTCCGGAGTCAGAGTCGTTAATTACTTTAAAGCTGGAGTCGGAGAAATCTTTTTTTCAAGAAAGGAAGATGAATTATCTTGCTGTTCATATTTCAAGGCTTTTCTCGATTGTGCAACATTTTATGCCTTTTTAAATGACCAGATCGGGCGAATTTATAGTTGCATTTGTCACATTTAAAAGGTCTTTCTCCAGTGTGTGACCTATTATGCACTTTGAGATTCCAAGGTCGGGCAGATTTAAAATGGCATTCGTCACATTTAAAGGACATCTCTCTGGTGTGTGTAATTTGATGCGATTTAAGAATACCAGATGAGACAGATTCAAATTTGCATTGGTCGCATTTGAAAGCCTTATTACCGGTGTGCGACATTTTATGCAATTTGAGATAATGAGATCGGGCAGATTTAAAATTGCAATGGTCACATTTAAAAGGCTTTTCACCAGTGTGTATCATTTTATGTGTTTTCAGATTACTAGACGAGGCAGATTTAAAATTGCAATAATCACATTTAAAAGGCTTATCACCAGTGTGTATCATTTTATGTGTTTTGAGATTACCAGACGAGGCAGATTAAAAATTTCAATGGTCACACTCAAAAGACTTTTCACCAGTGTGTATCATTTTATGTGTTTTGAGATTACCAGACGAGGCAGATTTAAAATTGCATTGGTCACATTTAAAGGCCTTTTCTCCGATGTGTGACATTTCATGAAATGTGAGATGAGCTTTTTGGACAGATTTAAAATTGCACTTGCCACATTGAAAAGGCTTTTCACCAGTGTGTATCATTTTATGCGTTTTCAGATTACCAGACGAGGCAGATTTAAAATTGCAATAATCACATTTAAAAGGCTTTTCACCAGTGTGTATCATTTTATGTGCTTTGAGATTACCAGACGAAGCAGATTCAAATTTGCATTTGTCGCATTTGAAAGCCTTTTCTCCGGTGCGTGACATTTTATGCAATTTTAGATTACAAGAATGCGCGGCTCTCTTATTGCATTGATTATTGTTGAAAGTCTTCGGTCGAGAATGTTGTATTGTATTCATCTGCAAAAAACAATATTTTTAAATAACATTGGTTTGAAAAAAACGGCATTTTGTTGCCAGTTTAAGAAATATATGGGCAACCACCGGCCCACTTAGCAATTTTGTCCGGCCTTGATTCATTCAAGGCAATTGGCATTCAAGTTGAAGGCCAATAATATTAATATTATGTCGTTCATTATATAGAAAAACATTTATATAAGAAGCAGCAACGTGTTTTATTTATTTAAAATTGGTTTTTATGTTTAATGATTTGGTCCGGCCCTTGACGCAAAGACAGAATGGTAATTTGGCTCCAGACCTAGGAAAGGTTGCCCATGCCGGCTGCTTGTTTATTATGATGTTTACTATTATTAACTCTCGCGGCCCGGAGACTAGAAAAATACTTCTCATCCGATGGAGGTCGTTTAGGGACTCCAGTGGTTTCCTAATTATTGGCCTTATTCTTATGAATTTTAAAAAAACTAATAGTCTAAGGGCTTTAAAATATATCTCTGCATCATTTTTCGTATTTTTTTTTATAAAAATCCGTGGTTTTTTAATAAATTATCATATTTTAAAAAAGACGTCATTCCAGCGCACATATGAAATTGCAACTGACGAGTTTAGCTCAGCTATCATACGAATGATCGCTTATCGCGTTATCGCGTATTAATATTAACTACAAAAGGTCCAAAAAACTATGATATAAGAAAACCTTAATTATAAACACTGTATCACCCATATAAAAATAGATATTTAAAAAAATGTTGGTATTGGGGTCGCATTTCTTGAGCTTAGAACCGGAAAAGTTATAAAGTTCATATAAATATTAAATTTTATTTATTTTGTTTCTTTGAATTGATATGGTTTTTGAAAAAATCATTTTTGAATCTTCATGGCTATCGATTTCGTAAATGTACATTAAAATGTACATTTCCTATCAGTTGACAATGCTTGCCGTGAGCGAAACCGGTCCGGAATTTTATCAATTAGAACAAAATAATATTGTGTTTTTTTATAATATTATGCTTTTTCACTATGTATTGACAGTGAACACCCTAAAAGTGACTCTAGTTGAAAAAAATTAAAAGAAATATATCATTAGAAAGTCGTTCGTTTAAAAAATAATTGATAATTGCTAATACCTCTCTAGATAAATATAACATCACAATGAATAAGCTGTCATTACATAGCGTGTGAAACAATCTTTTGTTCCTTTGTTAAATTGACAAATTTTTGTAAAAATATTACGGAAATCGCAAAAAATGTCGTTTCCTCCAATTCAAACGTAAGATTTTCGATACTTTTGTATCCCCAATTGAGTTTTCTATGGATTTTTTTTTGAATTAATAAGTTGTAGCATTGTGAATCACTTTTATCGATACAACTTGAAGTTCCATTTCATTGATCATATGAATGACAGCAATTCAATTTCTTTCCACTTTAAATGTTTTCGGCGGTAACTTTGTGAAAGTTCATTTGAATATAAAATAACTTTGATTATTCCACGTATTGTGCTACTAACTGTGACACGTGTTTCGCCTCTTTCAGAAGCATCTTCAGACTTACTATCGCAAAGTTTGCTTAAGTAATGAAGCAAGATTGATTGTAACATTTTTAATTATGAAATTACAAAATAGAGTTGGGTTTTTTTTCCATTTAAGGTGAGCAAGGAGGGGGGTTATTGAATCTAAATAAAACAAACAAATAATTATATTAATGAGCTGCAATCAATCAGATTGGGATTTTCCCTTTTAAGAGAAACAAAGAGGCGGTTATAGAATCGAAACAAAGCAAAGAAATATTATCTTACTACTAATGACGTAAAACATTACAAACTATTAAACTAATGAGCTGCAATCAATCAGCTAGGTTGGTGATAACTCTATTAATTGGAAACAATGTAAGTAATGGCGGGTTAACAGTCCTATAAAGAATATTATTTAACAATATTTCTTTTTTGTTAAGAGTTTTATTTATTTGTAAAAATTCTAAGCTATTCATCTTTAAACCCTTTTTCTTTAATCGGTGGAGTATTTCTAAATTACTAATCTGACTGAAATTATGATATTAATCTATTAAATGATTGGCAAACTCAGAAAAATTGTTACTTTTTAGACATCTTATATATTTAATTTTAAAAATTTTATTTATTCAAGGGAATACTGGCAAGTCTGTGAATTTCGGAATGAAATGCAGCTCATTTGTACGACATTGGATGTACTGAGTTTTTATGAATACAGGCATCTGAAAAAGTCGGTTTACGAAAAATCGTGAAATTGTGGGTATCGTTTTTAATGTCTATAGTAAGGACAAGAAAGTTTATTTTCTTTCCTCCGACTTCCAGGGTGAATTGAATGTTCAATTTCGAAATTCACAGACTTGTCAGTATTCCCTTGAATAAATTAAATTTTGATCTTGAATTAAAAATCATCAAACAAATCGCCATAAACAATGGTTATGATGTCTCTTATAGACAATATTTTATATAAAAAAAGTATTAAGCTAGCACAACAAATCTTACACAAGGGATTAATAACGAAAGACTCAGGTGATTGTTTGGCGTAGAATTAATTACATAGGACACACCAGCTTAAATATAAAGAAGCAGCTCTTAGAAAGTGTTAGACCGGCTTTCTATTGCAAGAACTCTTTTTCTTTACTACGAATAATGATTGTTAGCAAACTTAAACATTATTCCAGAAATTAAATAATTTACGACATTTCTGCTACTACGAAAAATGGTTGTTAGCAAACTTAAACATTATTCTTAAATATTATTATTATAATGCAACAAAAATCTCACGTTGCTGGGCAACGGGCTTACAGCTAGTTAAACATTATTGCAGGATTGAACAAATATATATTTGGTTTAAAAACCTCGTTTGGTTTGACCTGAAAAGCATGGAGCAATTTAAAACAGAATTTTATGAAAACTTGATTATGATATTTTACAAAACCGATATTGAAGCAAAAATTTCATTTTTTATAAGTTTAATTGTACAGAAGTGTCTGGAACAAATTTTATGATATCTGATACAATGGATGACAAGGTTTTAGAATTTGGATTTAAAAATGGGAAAAGATGCATTCAAAGCAATTAAATAAATTGTGTTGTCCTTAATTTTCATTTGGCTTAAACTTTGAAGAGCTTCTAGCCATTATGGGACACTTTATGCCTTTTAAAATTACCAGAATTCACAGTTTTATAATTGCATTGGTCACATTTAAAAGGCATTTCTCCAGTGTGTGACATTTTATGCATTTTAAGAGCACTAGAATTAACAGTTTTGTAATGACATTGGTCACACTTAAAAGGCTTTTCTCCAGTGTGTGATAATTTATGCGTTTTTAAGCCACTAGAATTTTTAGTTTTGTAATTGCATTTGTCACAATTGAAAGGCATTTCTCCTGTGTGTGTCAATTTATGCCTTTTTAAATTACGAGAATTCACAGTTATATAGTTGCATTGGTCACATTCAAAAGGCTTTTCTCCAGTGTGTGACATTTTATGCATTTTAAGACCACTAGAATTGACAGTTTGGTATTTACATTGGTCACACTTAAAAGGCTTTTCTCCAGTGTGTATCATTTTATGAATTCTGAGATTACGAAAATTATTAGTTTTATAATTGCATTTGTCACATTTAAAAGGCTTTTCTCCAGTATGTTTTATTTTATGATTTCTAAGATTACCAGAATAAGCAGTTTTATAGTTGCATTGGTCACATTCAAAAGGCTTTTCTCCAGTGTGTATCACTTTATGAATTCTGAGTTTACAAAAATTAATAGTTTTATAGTTGCATTGGTCACATTCGAAAGGCTTTTCTCCAGTGTGTGACATTTTATGCATTTTAAGACCACTAGAATAAACAGTTTTGTAATTACATTGGTCACACTGAAAAGGATTTTCTCCAGTGTGTATCATTTTATGCATTTTAAGACAACTAGAATTAGCAGTTTTGTAATAACATTGGTCACACTTAAAAGGCTTTTCTCCAGTGTGTATCATTTTATGCATTTTAAGACCACTAGAATTAACTGTTTTGTAATTACATTGGTCACACTTAAAAGGCTTTTCTCCAGTGTGTATCATTTTATGAATTCTGAGATTACTAGAATTCACAGTTTGATAACTGCATTGGTCACATTCAAAAGGGTTTTCTCCAGTGTGTGTCATTTTATGTTTTTTTAAGGAAGTCGAACGAGCAGATTTATAGCTGCATTGGTCGCATTTTAACCAATTACCAATAAGAGCAGCTTTATGATAAAACTGGTCAGAGTTGAGAATTTTTTTCTCAGAGTGAAGTTTTTTATCTGCCTGTAAAGAAATAGAGAGTTTTTCAAATAGGAACGAACACAGCATCAAACATTCACTGAATCACAAATTTGAATTGAATAATTCTTAAATTCACTTTGATAGCACCGCAAATCGAACCTAGAATGCGTGATTACCCATCACGCATTCAGCAAGCTGAACCAGCTATGCAACAGCAGGCGATGTTAATGGTGGAATACACCACTGACGAACAATTTCTCAATTAGATTCTTCTCGTTTCGATTAGAATTTCGTTAGAAGGGAACGAGAGTTAAGTGACATTCTCACTGGAGATGTCACTGTTCCTAAGAGACAAGGTTGTCTCGTGTTGATGGCGAGAAACCAAAATCAAACAAAACAACAAAAGCAAAATGCCTGTATCAGACTTCTTTAACCCTAAAATGCCGTAGAAAAAAGTTCTACTGTTCCTAGCACGCTGGCTATAATATGCAATTATTAATGAAATAAGATATTGACGAAATAATTCGTTCATTTGTTCAGTACGTTAAATTGACGAGATATGTCGTCTGTGCCGGTCATCCAGCTAAGAGATTCATATTAAGTGAATTATTTCGCATCATTTCGTAATATCACAAGATATCAGATAAAATTATATTGTTGATACCTTAATAAGTGTCTTGTTTATACCTTTCTAGACTGGTGACCACCATTTTCATGCTGGATTACTTTTTCGTGGCCTTCAACTGCTTCGTATTTGATGTCGATGGAATGATCTTCATTCCAAATATCATTCATATTATTTTGGTGACTTTTAATACTATCCGAGTTTTCTGATGGAGTGAATTCATTTTCCGGCTCAATTTTGATTTGCATTTTAACCTTCATACTGATTTTTTACATGAAAACAGAAAAAAAGATTAATCACAAACTGCCAGCTCATCTTTCTGTTCTCCAAGGATACACATCTCTGATATATTGATAAACCTACGAGGAATGGAAATCATTTTCAGATATTGGGTGAGGGGTGTTTGGTTTTGTGTGGGAATCTATGATAAGGGAACGTACAAAACAAGACATCGTCAAGTCATGGTTAAAGAGAAACGTTGGAACTGGCTAGGTCATGTGTTGCGGTTGCCTCCGCAAAGCCTTTATCCCGGGTGCCTCTTCTTCCGAGCGGTGGATCCGGAGCCTTGGACGACTGTCAAGTACTAGCAATTGGCGGGAAACAGGAACTATCAAGGGGTCACGTGGTGGTCACATGCTTCACAAGGGGAACGAAGATGCGTTCGAAAATTTAATATCAACAAAAAATATACTAAACAGTTTAATCAAGACCAGGAATCGAGAACCTTTTTTAATAGGGAACGTATTTATTTTCCTGATTTGACACAAGGCCGCAGTAAACATTGACTAGGGAATCTTTGGCCGGAAACAGTTTCATAAAGTGAATGAGAAGTCTCAAAATAACCAGCGTGGGACCTTTTTTTTAAGTGTTTCAGGATTTTTTAAATCCAAAATCTCAGGAATTTACCAATTCACAAAATTTTTGAGAATTAGCCAGAAGGCCGCAGGTTCCCCACGCAAGGACTTGACTCTACACTGTGATTTAAATAAGCGCAAATCTTAGGCTTACTTAATCACATCTCAACAGTTAATATTTGAATTCGATGAAAGGAAAGATTTTCAACTATATTTTAATGCTTTTTGAAGTTTTTACTAAACAAACCTTCTTTGTCCATCGGATTTTGATGTCCCATGAAGAGTCACATGTCGATTGAGTAAATATAGCGAAGGAAATATATCCAAGCAAACGCTGCAAACGAAATTTCGCCTGTAAAACACCCCATTTTCCATCAATACAACAGCTTCAACTTCGCGCTGTAAAATTTCTCCTTCAAAAGATTGTTCGTTGATAAAACGCGTCAAAGCAAGTCGATTTCGAGAAAAGCTTTTGGAATCTGGGTCACTTATTCCTGGACAGCTAAGATTGGTATTTTGAAACTGAAAAGTAAACTCAATATTAATTGACGTGCATTTGATGAAACAAAGTTTAACTTCCAGCATTCATTAAATATGGTGACTTTTTTGAGAAAATAATTATAATATTCTATTTGATTTACTGTTAACGTAAAGATCAGTTCTAGTTCTGACGATGGCGCAAGCCGAAATAGCTATCAACGAATAAAATTATTAAAAACTGTAGAACTTAAAAACTTTGTTATTTTTAATCTGTTGTAAAGATCACCTTTTGAGAGTCGTGTTGATCTTGATCGTCGATTGCACCTTCGTGATTCGCCAGTGGCACGTGTTTGATTTCAATGGATTGTTCTTCATTCATACTAATGCAGCAGGAGTTATCAGCGATGTTTGATGTCAACGAGTCATTGTCCGGTTCTATTGACAAATTGCCTTCAAGTTTCACTCTTAATTGTTACATGAAAACAAAAACAATGTATGTTGAATACAATTTACTTTTTTAATCGACTATGGCTTAATGTGTTTATTGTCTATAATAAATATTTAAGAGAATAATATTTTATTTTATTGAATGTAAAATGAGAGAATGATATAAATGTTATTTTGAATATTATTTAAAGAAACTAGCTGTAAGCCCGTTGCCCAGCAACGGGAGATTTTTGTTGCATTGTGTTTAATTTTATTTAGTTTAATTTAGTTTTATTTTATTTAATTTTATTTAGTTTAATTAAGTTTTATTTTATTTAATTTGATTTAATATAATTTTATTTTATTTTATTTATTTTTTATTTTTTTATTTAAAAAAGTGGAGACTGGGAGGTCGAGGACACCTTACACTCAACTGGACAAACGGACATTATCGGCTATTAATATATAGATATAGCCACCCCTGCATATACAAGGGGTGCATTGATCAAATTTCACATTGAACGGCCGCTACTGTTCAAGCTGATTACTTGGGGAAATAAGTAATCGAAAGTCTCGGACAAATCGGACATGTGTCTCGGCTTGAATTGCTAGAAATCTGGCAACCCTAATTTGGTAAATCTAATATGAGTGCAAAGGCTTAACAACATAATACTTTCGATGGTTTCGGCGGTAACTTTGTGGAAGTTCATTTTAATAGAAAATTTAAATTAACTTTGATTATTCCACGTATTGTGTAACTCGTGTGTGACTCTCTTGTGGAGACTGTCAAGCGTCTTATGTTGGACAGACAGGTAGAAACTTTAATATTAGAATTAAAGAACATATAAGATGTCTAAAAAGTAACAATTTCTCTGAGTTTGCCAATCATTTAATAGAAAATAATCATAATTTTAATCAGATTTGTAATTTAGAAATACTCCACCGAGTAAATAAAAAGGGTTTAAAGATGAATAGCTTAGAATTTTTAGAAATTAATAAAACTCTTAACAAAAAAGAAATATTATTAAATAATATTCTTAATAGCACAGGCGGTTCCCCGTTACTCAAATTGTTTCCAATTAATAGAGTAATCACAAACCTAGATGATTGACTGTAGCTCATTAGTTTTAATAGTTTGTAATGTTTAACGTCATTAGTAGTATGATTAAATTTGTTTGCATTTTATAATCCCCTCTTTGCTTCCATTAAAAAGGAAAAATCCCATTCTGATTGTTTACAACTCATTAGTAAAATTAGTATCATTATCTGTTTGCTTTATTTCGATTCTACACCCCCCTCCTTGCTCCTCTTAAAAGGAAAAAAAACCCAATCCATTTTGTAATTTTATAATTTTAAAATGTTAGAATCAATCTTGCTTCATTACTTAAGCAAACTTTGCGATAGTAAGTCTGAAGATGCCTCTGAAAGAGGCGAAACACGTGTCACAGTTAGTTACACAATACGTGGAATAATCAAAGTTAATTTAAATTTTCTGCTTAAAAACATGTTCATGCAAATGTCAATCTGCGTTCATTAAATTAAAATGACATATGACAAATATGTGTTATTGTTTAAATGATGGATAACGTATGAGCCTAATTGTCTACGAACCTGGTTTCCAAATGGAACTTTGCTTTTCCATGCAAAGTCACGTGCTGTTGAAGTAAACGCGCTGATGGGAAAGTATCAAAGCATACGCTGCATACAAAATATTGCTCATAGATAACACAATTCTCAAGCATTATTACAACGTCTACCTCTTGCGGTAAACGTTCATTTTTCATTTTCAGTAAGTTTAAGTCGGGTGTCAGAGATGAATCGTTCTGAGACAAAGTCATCGGTTGTGGTTTGAAAGGATCTTCAGAATCGGTATTACTAGTTTCAAACTGAAACAAAAACAAAACAAAATATCGTATTATTTGTCATGGATTGTAGTTCTAGCACGAACAGCGTTTTTTTTCAAAATATTTATCGAATTTTGTTCGAAGGCATGGATATTTTCAATTCTCTCCCTCAAGATAAGAGAGAGATTAGTTTACAACAAGTTCCTTCCTAGCCTTCTCTAATCTAGACAATTTTCTATCGAGATACCTTCATAACAAGACTTTATGCTTCACATGGGAAGCGGACATGAAAAGAAAAGATTTTTTTTCATAAAGGTTGGTGACATGCCAATAAGTTTGCTTAATCTCCGTTGAATGTCTAGGATTTAAAACATTTATTGATTTGCTCCAAATGATTGATCTATTATTCATTTTGCACGGACTTCAACACAAATCCTTCCAATAGACAAAGAAGACAAAAAATTACTTCGCTTAGTTTATGACCTAATTGAAGCTTTTGAGGTTTCCTACTTTCTATATTTCACATTTTTTTTGACAGTACCATACACCTGGGAAAAACAGAGCAAATGAAGTTCATTCATATTGTATCGAACTGGCAGAATAAGAATGAGACGGCTGTGGTTATAGCATTATACAAAAATCGGAAATATGGAGAAGAGTGACACATCAAAGACATGTAATATTTAATTTTGCCCTCTGGATGATTTCAGTTGGACACCCCTGGTTAAGTTAGTGACGTTAAAAATTGAGTTGCAATCGCTAAGAAGTGAAAGAGAACTTTACTTCAGAAGCAGAAGCTGTAATAGCCGGTTAATCTTTGCCTAAAAAATGCTTCTTTTCAAGGCAGATCTTCAATATATGTATATCGACTGTGGAAATGAAAAAGGATGCAACCCACACATATCAAAATTTTACAGGAGGCGCAAAAAACGTGTTTTGATGATGTTGGGCCATATGCAAATTATGAATTATACACAACCTTGAAGTGGACGGAGACCTCTTAACAGGTGTTCAATTGACATATTCGAATATGAATTAAAGAAATTGTCTAGGAAAAACCTTTTTCAGTCTTTTTTCTCTGTTTAAATTTTCACAAGCTCTTCTTTCAAACCTAAATTAGATTCTAATTCGGCATTTGTGGCAAACATCTTTTTGATAGAACGTGTATCAAGTTTGATACATTGTGAATATCATAGCTGTTTGATACATCCTTTTTTCATTCCACAGTTGATATGTTTATTAACAATTTGATAGAAACTAATTTCAAGTATTGCTTTGATTGCGTTAAAAAAATTACTTAACGACATTTACATAGTCATATAATATTTAAAGTTTTGCGTTCAAAGAAAACTCGACGGTCATAACCTCAAAAAGCATGCGTAATGGCTACACGTGTTAACCACGTAACAACTGTAACAATGTTTTTATGTGATTTAAGAAGATCTGAGCGACTCAATTATGCTCAAGATTACCTTATTAGTCTCGCGATGATCTGTTTCGTCAACAATTTCTTCCTGCTTTTCGGGTGTCTCAACTTTGATGTCAATCGACTGTTCCTCATCCCAGATAGCATATACATTGTTTGGCAGACTATCGCAATGATACGCGTTCTCTGATGCATCTGTCGACGGAAATTTATCGTCTGGTTCTGTTTTGATATCCATTTTGAAGAGAATTTCGATTCAGTCAATAGAAATCAAATGTCAAGCTTTATAAAATACAGTATTACCGTAGACAATAGATGCTATTCATAGACAATTGAATCAATGTATGCTTCGATTTAAAAGTATAACGTGTATGAATA